>CM059188.1:39478478-39516529 GCA_030323885.1 Branchipolynoe longqiensis
TTTTGCATCTGAATAATTGAAAATAAACATATTCTGGCATTTTTAAGTAGGTCAAATGATGCTCACACCCAATAAATAGCAGTATAGCATGGAAACCAATCTGACTCCAAAATCAAATATTTTCCACACAAAACTTGACATTTTTAGGACATTTCACATGCCACTTGCTTTATAAACAGTAGTAATAATAATTTGAAACCTCATTGCTATGGTTTTGTCTTATTTGTGAATATTAAAGAGAAAAGCAAGAAAATATTAGCAGAGTAACAGATTAGCAGAGTAACAAAGTGGAAACAACAATTTTACACAAATGTTCGGCTCAAATTTCAATGTTTAGGGGCAATTTCAGGATTTATCTTTTACTATACCATAATGGGTCCATGCATAGAGTGTCAAATGGTGAAAATAGTTCCTGTACTGTATCTGTACTCAGTGTTTGATACAGAGTTTCATAGTACTTGCAAGTGGAAACGAAATGTTACGATGTTAATGACTCCAGAAAATGTTAACTATTTCATAATTTAAATTTTTTTTTTAGAAATAAATGTCTTCAACTTAATGAAGACATTGTATATGACCATTTGAAGTGAAATGAGCTGTTGTTCAGAGGTTTTCATTAAGTTTGTGACACTTTATTTTCAATGCTGTTGACAATGTCACAAATTAGTGATGTAATTTCTATGTATTTAGCTACATCCATCCCAATAAGATACATAATACACAATATTAACATTTACTTTTGATCTAAAATATCTCCCACATTATTGGGCTAAATGATGAAATCTAAATATTGACACTCCAATAAAGGGTTTCTTTGAAATATGCATTTCTAGTAGACTACCTCAAGTGGTACACAGTTTCTGAGAACGACCCAGATATATAAGCAGAAGTGGTCAGTGAACAGCTGTGGAACGGGTCTCTGCCTACCACAGAGAATCATCGAGGCTATCGTAGACTGACTCAGTGTGGAAGTGTGAGTGTATGTGGGGGGGGGAGAGTGGGGGCACTCAGCGGGAAGTAGTGAGAGTATGCCCAGTGTGGTGGTGGACGCATTAGGGAAGTCGTGAGCGTATGTGTGTGTGGTGGGGAAATGTGAGTGTATGTGTGTGTGGTGGGGAAGTGTGAGTGTATGCGTGTATGGTGGGGAAGTGTAAGTGATGAGTGTAGTGTGGAGCAGTAGGGAAGTGTGAGTGTATGTGTGTATGGTGGGGAAAAGTCAATAGGGAAGTGTAGTGTACATGTGTGTGGTGTGAGGAACTGTGACGTATGCGTGTGTGGGGACTCAGTAGGGAAATGTGAGTGTATGTGTGTGTGGTGGGGAAGTGTGAGTGTATGTGTGTGTGGTGGGGAAGTGTGAGTGTATGTGTGTATGGTGGGGAGTCAGTAGGGAAGTGTGAGTGTATGTGTGTGTGGTGGGGAAGTGTGAGTATGCGTGTGTTGTGGGGACTCAGTAGGGAAATGTGAGTGTATGTGTGTGTGGTGGGGAAGTGTGAGTGTATGTGTGTGTGGTGGGGAAGTGTGAGTGTATGTGTGTGTGTAGAGGGAGGTGCTACTTTCTGTAGAACTAGGTGTATTACTAATCCGCCACAAGCTAAATTCATCATGCCCGCATTCTGTGCTATATCTAATGTTTACCACTATACCGGAAACGGAGTAGATTAGATGGGGGGGGGGGGGGGGGGAAGAAGGGGGGCTGCCGGCTAGTAATGAGTAATGTGGCGCTGGTCAGCGTGTTTATGTGTGTTTTAGGCGCGACGACCCATTACTCACCATTATTCGCGACTATTCACCACCACTAATGGCACTGACAGGCCACTTCCGAGTATTTTATTGATATGGGGGAATGCTGGGTTCTCACTCTGTGTAGTCATTACTGGGAGGCTGGAGGCGTGGTGGGTTGGGTGGAGGGGGTGGGGGGCGTTTGTAATATTTAGATATGTGGGATGTGGGTTTGTATTGGATGTGTAGGTTGTGAAAGGGTTCTGAGGCGTTTTAAGGCATTGGCACAGAACTCTGTCCTTCAATTTTAAGATGCATAGTGCGATAAAAGCAGCACATTTTCACAACCAAAATACTTACCTAGATTTTGCTCTACACCTCCAACTTAGATACTGGTGCACTTATTAATCACTTGCTGTTTGGACTCCACCTCGTCCACACCTCTTCTATCACCTCTCCGCTGTGTTGGGCTCCTCCTTGATAGATGTCTAAAAAGAGTTCCTGCAGGGGGAGCTGGCCAGCATTTCACCTTCTACCTCTTACTCCGTCCGTGTCTCCGGCTCGCCGACTGGTCACCACAGGGCAAGGAGGCGCGGCCCTTTGACTCAGCTCTCCTCATTTCTCTTTCCTCTATCCTACCCGTTCTAATTTGTTTCTTTCGTGCTTACTCCCCCCCCCCCGCTCCCCGCCGATCAAGGGAGTTGTTTGCTTGGGTGGGGCCCTTTTCCTTTTTCACTGTTTCGCTTTCCTTCTTGCTGCAGATCCCGACTTTCCCCTCTCCCTGCCTCCTAACCCATCAGCGACTGGACACAAATGCACAGCTACAATCGGACCGGAGTGAACTGGTGCCACTCCAATGACCTGTTATTGTTGTAAAGAACATTTTGGTGTACACGCCAAAAGTAATTTTCTTGGTGCGTTTCACTTCAAATATGTCCAAGTTTTAGCCGATTCATAATAAATCTTATTTCAAACTGATGTAAGGTAGATTATACCATTAAACTAGTGTAGCTATCAGACAAAGAATATAGTGTAAACTCCAAATCATCAGACAAGGTAACTTTAACACTGTACAGTAAGGCGGTGGCCCCCTAAACTGGACTAGGTCTGAACTGTGTTCGTTGGTTCTGTCAGTTAGTGCCACAGATGACCGTAACTTTAACATTATTTAATAAGACGGTGGCTGCCTAAACTAGACTAGTCCCGAACTGTGTTAGTTAGTTCTATCATTCTGAGTCAATACCAAAGGTGGCAATATAACTTTAGCATCGTACAATAAGACGGTGGCTGCCTAAACTGGACTCGTCCCGAACTGTGTTAATTAGTTCTATCATTCTGAGTCAATACCAAAGGTGGCAATATAACTTCAGCATCGTACAATAAGACGGTGGCTGCCTAAACTGGACTCGTCCCAAACTGTGTTAGTTAGTTCTATCATTCTGAGTCAATACCAAAGGTGGCAATATAACTTTAGCATCATACAATAAGACAATGGCTGCCTAAGCCGTGGCCATCTATACTTACATTTATCCATTTCTGTGTAATATTTAACCACAGGTGCCTAATGCTCATCTTAGGCCTGCCTGAAGCATAACTAGGTCACCTCTGGTGAGACTTCTGGCTACACCTATACGCAGATAAAACAGCGACCAAATATAACGTTATTTCTTTAAATTTTCTTTTGAATATTAAAAATCCACAGAACATAAAACAACAAATTTATTCATAACCATGTGTTGTCCGTTATATAACTAGGAGGGCAGATTACTCATTGGACACAGGTCCATAGCTCTCTTGTGTCCTGTTAGGTGGGCCCGCCGGCACTCACCTGACTCACCTATTGTATGCTAAAATGTCTGCTTGGCTGCAAGGTCGGCTGCTCTCAGGTAACGTCTGTCTGTTAATGCTAGGGATAGCACCCCCCCCCCCCCCCACCTCCTCCACCTCCTCCACCTGAATGAACGTGGTGGCTAAATCGATAAGAGCGACGGCTTCCCGTGCGGAAGGTTGAGCGGTTTGAATATCGGCCACGTCAAACTAATGACTTATAAAATGTATATTTGTCTCTGCCTAGCCTAGCCTAGCCTAGCCTAGCCTAGCCTAGCCTAGCCTAGCCTAGCCTAGCCTAGCCTAGCCTGGCCTGGCCTGGCCTGGCCTGGCCTGGCCTGGCCTAGCCTAGCCTAGCCTAGCCTAGCCTAGCTTAGCCTAGCCTAGCCTAAGCCCTAGGCCTAGGCCTAGTTTGCTCAGTGTCAGGATAATGGGACTGAGTGGGATATTGGGTCATGATGCTGGTGGCCAGATTTCCCAGTGGAGCAGCACTATAAAATCACCAGGCGTGTGCACTGCAATCTGTCCTGATATGACCTCTGATGTTGCTAGAACATAAACCCCAAACAAACACAACAAACTACCACTGCTTAGCTCCTTAATACGCACACACTTATGTATACACATTCACGTATATTACTATGACCATTGAGTTTGTGGAACCCTTCCGGCCATCTGGCCCTTGTCTTGATATCATAGAGATATCTGCCCAGTGATGCCCTGTTGACACCAGCTATTTCACTCATAACTGGGAGACTTGTGGAGGGCGGGAGCGCCTACCTTCCCGTGTAGGTCAAAAGGACCTACCCACTGCCCAAAACCATCATGCAAGGCACAGTGAAAGTGGGAAGAAGACAATGTGGATAAAGGAAGAAGTGTGGGAAAACATGAGGGAATAGAGTTTGGCAAATCCCAGAGGGCAGCGGAGAAGAGGGGGAGAATTTAGAAAATCGTTCCAAAGTCATGTGTGGTCTGGTTTAGGGATTGATGATGGTGATGGTGGTGACGATGATGATGACGATGATCGTGGTGCTGATGATGACAGGCAGCAAGTTTGATACATCCAGCAAGTTTGATAAAGGCAGCAAGTTTGATACAGGCAGCAAGTTTGATACAGGCAGCAAGTTTGATACAGGCTGAAAGTTTGATACAGGCAGACAGTTTGGTACAGACAGGCAAGTTCGATACATGTGGAAAGTTTGATACATGCGGCAAGTTTGATACATGCGGCAAGTTTGATACATGCACCAAGTTTGATACATGCACCAAGTTTGATGCATGCACCAAGTTTGATGCAGGCACCAAGTTTGATGCATGAACCAAGTTTGATACATGCACCAAGTTTGATGAATGCACCAAGTTTGATGAATGCACCAAGTTTGATGAATGCACCAAGTTTGATGAATGCACCAAGTTTGATACAGGCACCAAGTTTGATTCAGTTGTTCAGACTGTATTTGGTACAGCCGCCCAGGCTGGGTTTGATACGGCTGTTTGACATTGCCGGCCTTTGTGGAGGATGGATCATAAAGCTAGTCAGTTTGGGCGCAGTGGAGGTGGTTTATGTGAGACCAGGCGGCGCTGTGGTCGCGTTGAGCGTGGCCGTGGATGGCGCTGCTGGTGAATAGAAGGTGGGTTGAATGCAGCTCACGGCGCTGGTCACTGACGGTTGACGGCCGCCATGTCTCGGCGTGTTCAATTCACAGGCGCTCAGGTGCAGGCAACACTGCACACGCTAGGTGGCGCACACTCACTGCTTCTATTACTAGTATTACTATTAGGCACGTCAGTACCGCTGGTGCCTGGGGTTTTGTGTCCTGGCGACATCTGAGGTTATATCAGGACGATTAGACTTTTAAATGTGCATGGAACTCGTGGTGGATTTATAGCGCTGTCCCACTGTGGTACCATGTCGCTAGCACCATGCCACAATATCTCACTCAGGCGGCTTATCCTGAGACTGAAGCAATTAGCCATTCAGAGCATGCCTGGTTGTTCATGAGAAACATAGTGTGGTTGTCACTCTCGAGATATTTTCTTTCTCATTCTTTCTTCCTTCCTTTCTTTCTTTCTTTCTTTCTTTCTTTCTTTCTAACAAAAAAGGCAACCGAATCGTAGGATTATGTCGTGGGGATTTGTGAAGCGGGGTACATATGTGGTACATGTACTCTCCTCATTCTGGCCAGCCAAAGTTAATCTTCCCAGTCTGAATGATAGCAGAACTCATTTCCCAGCAGGCTCTCCTGTAAAGCCCAGTTCTAATCAGAACCCATGTAAGAGACGTGAGTAGATGTGGGTGTGGTCTTTCTAGAATGGGAATTGAACTGTGAACTCTGATCTTCTACACTGCTCTCACACTCTCTCTCACTCACTCTCTCTCACTCACTCTCAATCTCTCACTCTCTCAAGTTCACTGTCACTCACTGTCACTGTCAGTCACGGTCACTCTCACTGTCACTATCACTGTAACTATTACTGTCACTATCACTCTCGCGGTCACTCACTATCACTCCCACGGTCACTATCACTCTCACGGTCACTCTCACGGTCACTATCACTCTCACGGTCACTATCACTATCAGCCACGGTCACTCTCATTGTTACTTCACTGTCTGTCACTCTAACACTCACCCATTCACTCACTCACCCACTCACTCTGTCACTATCATTGCCAATGTGTCACACTCTCTGATTCACCTGGTGTGTGTACGGTGTAAGGGCTCTCTGTAACATTGGCAGTTCTTATCACTATATCAGTTGGTTAATTTAATAAGTAGGGGGTGGGTGGGCCTTCTTGAAGATATTTCACATTACCATGAGTCACCCATTACGACGTATACAAGCGGACAGATCCCCCACCCCCTTCCCCTCTACTAACTTAAATGAGACTAGGCTGCTAACTCACTGAAAATGTTTGTTTAAAATCAAAAGGGGCTGTCACATTAGGTTTTTTTTGGGGGGAGCGTTCGGCGGCGTAGGCGCGTTACGTCATATACGTCGGCATACGCCGTCATCCACTGCCATACGCATACGCTCCGCATATGCCGTCATGTGCCGGCTTATGCCGGCCTATACCGCTGTAACCCGCCATATGCTTTCTCCCGTCCGTCCGTCCAAATCTTTTGGTGCATGCTAAAAAAATCTCGACCTACGGGGGCGTATGGTTCATACGCTACTCATACGCCGGCATACGCTCCTCATACGCTGAAGGTACGCCGGCATATGCTAGGGGTACGCCGGTGTACGCTACTCATACACTCAACTTGCGTCACGGGCGTATCTCTGGCGTATCTCGGGTGTATGCAGCATACACAGAATTGCGTATGGGAGCGTATTCATAGCGTATACAAAGCGTATGAGTAGCGTATGGTGGCGTATGCCCGACCTATGGTCTCAGTATATACGCTCCTAAAATAATCATACGCTCCTCATACGCTCCACATGCCAATCAAAACCGTCAAAAAATGTCACAGTACGCTCCCATATGCTCCTCATACGCTCCTCGTACGCTCCTCATAGGTTCCATATACGCTCAAAACCACCCGAGAGGTCACCAAAGGTCATGATAGGCCGGCACGCGCAGGACTTACGTAGGTTTTCAATACGCTCCCTCCATACGCCGTAATGTCACAGGGCCTAAAGCAATGGTGGTCGATTGCCAGTGTGTGTGTGCGCGCTGTTTGTAAATCGCCAGAGATAAAATGCTGAATCCCACTGAAGTGGCAAGGTGGTTAAAATGGAGGATATGACTGTGCCCATTATGTTTTATAATTATATAGCTGTGTAAGTAACTGCCAGACCCACATTCCTGTTGATTATGTTCTGTGACTAATAACACCGGAAGTTCCATTTTCTATATACTACTTTGTGCATTGAACATTGCCAGATCGCAAAACAGTAATTGGTTTGAGATTGATGCGTCCATTCCAAAATATGGCTCCTGTTTCTATATATTTCACCGGTGCTTTCGACTTGGAAGCAGCAGCCATGTTAATTAAACGCCCGAAATAAATATTGACAAGGCCGAAATTAAGGGGAGCGCTGGCGAAGGGTTACCGTGTGACGTCATAGATGGTTTCGAGGTGCCAATATGGCCGCCACGGCGGGCAGGTCACGTGGCTGATGAAGTGACTCACCAGGCGCCTCCCTCCCGCCTTCAGGGGGGGGGGGGCGCCACCAGCCGGCCACAGATTACCCGGCCATGCTGAATAAATTACTTCTGCTTCATAAATTCAGCGGAAATCATCCCAATGTGTGAATAAGCATACCCACTGTTGATTCTGTCCAGATACAGCGTCATTTAACTCATGTTCTCACAAATTTATGCAAATGTCGATGTGTGTTGTAGTCGTGTTCTTTTAGTGCCAGATCTGTGCTTATTTAATGAACTAATGATTGGCCGGGCACGTCGTGCTGCGGGACCAGGAAGTTCACCAAAAGCAGACGAAATCTGGCTACTTACTCTGAAAGGATGAGTAATTCTGCGCTTTTCGGGCAGCCTTCCTAATCTCGGGTGTCGTATCAAATGTCGTCTGGTTCATTGACCTGAGTCCTCGTGTTGTCCCGCGTTACCGCGCTTCGGGGCGGCGTTTTTAATGCCACGCGGGAGGGACCAGTGTCGTGCTGCCCTGCGTCACGTGCCAATTTCACCAACTACTTACCAGCAGTTCGCGCCCAAAGTGTCAATCCCAACCGAGTCAATTAATGTACGTGAATTCAGTGTGCATAGTGTCTCTGTGTTTACCCAGGTGGCGGGGTGGTGATGGTTGGTGGGAGGCGAGGAAGGGGCATGGGTGGAATGTGGTAGGAGGGGCCGGAGCGCCGGTAGTTTGTGAGCTGCCCTGTGTATGTGCGGAGAGATGGGGCGGGGTGGGGAGGAGGGTGGGTGGGGGGTGGGGGGTGCTGATAAAGTAAGCGGTGAGTCAGAGCGCCGCGGAGACCTGTTGGGTCCTGCCGGTGTTGGGGATCCCTGCGGTGGTGGATATCCTTCCCTGCTGGTGGTGGATATCCCTCCCTGCTTGTGCTGGATATCCCTGCCAGTGGTGAATATCCCTGCCCGTGGTGGATATCCCTGCCGGTGGTGGATATCCCTGCTGGTATTCGATATCCCTGTCCATGTTGGATATCCCTGTCCATGTTGGATATCCCTGTCCATGTTTGATATCCCTGTCCATGTTGGATATCACTGCCGGTGGTGGATATCCCTGTCCATGTTGGATATCACTGCCGGCGTTGGATTTCCCTGCCGGGGTTGGATATCCCTATCCATGTTGGATATCCCTGTCTGTTGGATATCCCTATCCATGTTGGGTATCCCTATCCATGTTGGATATCCCTGCCAGTGGTGGATATCCCTGTTGGTTGATATCCCTATCCATGTTGGATATCCCTGTCAGTGGTGGATATATCTGCCAGTGGTGGATATCCCTGCCGGTGGTCGATATCCCTGTCCATGTTGGATATCCCTGTCCGTGTTGGATATCCATGTCTGTGTTGGATATCCATGTCTGTGTTGGATATCCCTGTCCGTGTTGGATATCCATGTCTGTGTTGGATATCCCTCTCCGTGTTGGATATCCCTGTCCATGTTGGATATCCCTGCTGGTGTTGGATATCCCTGTCCAGGTTGGATATCCCTGTCCGGGTTGGATATCCCTGTCTGTGTTGGATATCCCTGTCCGTGTTGGATATCCCTGTCCGTGTTGGGTATCCATGTCTGTGTTGGATATCCCTGTCCATGTTTGATATCCCTGTCCATGTTGGATATCCCTGTCCGTGTTGGATATCCCTGTCCGTGTTGGATATCCCTGTCAGTGTTGGATATCCCTGTCCATGTTGGATATCCCTGTTCGTGTTGGATATCCCTGTCAGTGTTGGATATCCCTGTCCGTGTTGGATATCCCTGCTGGTGTTGGATATCCATGTCTGTGTTGGATATCCCTGTCCGTGTTGGATATCCCTGTCCGTGTTGGGTATCCATGTCTGTGTTGGATATCCCTGTCCGTGTTGGATATCCCTGTCCATGTTGGATATCCCTGTCCATGTTGGATATCCCTGTCCGTGTTGGATATCCCTGTCCGTGTTGGATATCCCTGTCCATGTTGGATATCCCTGTCCGTGTTGGATATCCCTGTCCGTGTTGGATATCCCTGTCTGTGTTGGATATCCCTGTCCGTGTTGGATATCCCTGTCCGTGTTGGATATCCCTGCTGGTGTTGGATGTCACTGTTGGTGTTGGATGTCCATGCCGATGCCCTTAGGATCCGCACAGGGCCGGGAACAATTAGTAAAAGGGTATCTCCGAGGGAGATGGATGAGACACTTGTTGCGCACAGTGGGTGAGGTGTGGTGGGTGGTGGGGTGGTGGAAGAGGTTCGAAAATAAGCATTACGGTGTGGGGGGGGGGGGGTAGATGTGGAGCTGAAGCTAGAAAGGGCGTGTGGGGACATGGTGTGAAGGGGGGGGGGGGTGAGGAGAGGGGTTTGAAGATTTGATGAGCGCCCTAGAAAATGCCCTGGAGCTGGGGAGGTTGCGCCGTCCGGCGGTGGGAGGCTTGTGTACCGAGACGCTGAAAATAGTCACGTGGCGAAAGCGCCCTCACTGTCAATACAGAACAAAACGTGCTCCCTGGGTGGTGGTAGTGGTGGTTTTTCCCGTCTTCGTTTTGAGTGGTGTGTTTCAATCTATTTTGCCCATGTTTTAGAGTTTAAAAAACCCCAACAATCCTTTTAAAAAACAAGCAATATTGTGTGTGGGTTTATTTTTGTCTCTTATCCATTTTAGGAAATTGTGGGTGTGATGCTTGCTATTCAGATATTAGGAAATGGTTTAGGCATTAAAGCCTATGTGAGAGTATCTGGAGCAGATGTTCACAATGTAGAACCGGACAATGTGCTACACTAATTACTAGGATAAGGATGCTATTTTTGAAGCTACATTCTTTCTGTGATAGCTGCTAGCTAGCTAACTAGATACTCATCGTATCGAACGCAGCCCTTGTTTGTGTCAGATAAATGTAGCCCTAGTGGAACAACAGGAAATGAGCATGTCCGCAGTCGGTGCCTGTACTGTTTTGTTTTGTCATTTTTATTTATTATTTGTTGGTGAGTAGCTGCCATTCATATGTAGGACCTAACATGTTTTAAACATGTTTTTCCCCATCTAGTGTTGTCGTGTATAGCTGATTGTTTTTTTATAGTAACTAAACTGGAGAAAATCCACTTTTTGCTATTGAAAATGGCAAAAGAATATATAAATAAATAGTGAAGCATTTTAGACACATACACACACACAATATTCAGTTTCCTGGTAGCTGACCGCAACATCACCATATAATGGTGATGTTGCGGGCAATACTGGTTGAATTACTCAAGATATAGTGTAATTTAAGTGTATATCTATCAAGGATAAAAGATCTCCGCGATTTGGTGGATTTTGAAGAATTTGTATAATCACCTTTTGACGAATTTTTATTATCACCTTTTAACTATCACACAATGCAAAGGAGGTCAGTCTGATCCCCGATATGATAACCTTAGATGTTTCTAGGACACAATGCAAACAAACAGAAAAGCAAACAGTGATTGCGGAGAGAGAAAAGGAATTGATGGCATGGAAAATAATACAGCGACAATAAGGATAGTGAAACACTCTCCAAGGACAGTCTCCCTTTCAGAGTACTGACTCATTAGTAGGATGGAACTAGTGTAGTGCATGAACCCTACTGCATGAGTACTGCAT
The DNA here is from genome assembly GCA_030323885.1 of Branchipolynoe longqiensis. NCBI lineage: Eukaryota > Metazoa > Annelida > Polychaeta > Phyllodocida > Polynoidae > Branchipolynoe > Branchipolynoe longqiensis. The sequence goes on from CM059188.1 coordinate 39,489,765, forward strand.
GAACCCTGACTTCCAGGAATTTTCTATGATTCAGTGACAGTGCTAAGCCTATTGGAGAATATCTGCAAATTCGCAATATTGGACAATGTAAGACAGTAATTACTAGGATAAGGATACTGGTATTGAATACATTGTTTTTTACAGTGTTCTCGATTATTTACAGATTCCTCATCGGAGATTTCTGCTTTTATTGACAGATGCTACTTTCATCCCTGATATATACATAAATATTCCTGCATACATTCATGCATATACATATATGCATACATACATGTGTACGTAAATACATACATACATACATATGTACCTATATATATATAATACATATATAGACATATTTTCAGACATGTTTATACACACATGGTCATATATTATATATGAGTCAGGATCACGAAAATAGGCCAATTGGGGGAAGTAGTCGGCGTCGTGCATTGGATGTTGGCATCGAACAGCATACTTATAGTTTAGCATTGACAAAGGTATTGAAAAGTCCTTAAATTTAACCTGAATGTAAAGGTAGAGAAAATACAACAACCATATTTCTTTCGGATAATTTGATATAAAACAAAGAAATGCACTACACTTTAAGAATTGCGACGCCGACATCTGTTAAAGTTGTCGGCGTCGACCATTGGTTGTCAGTGTTGAATGGCATAATTATAGTTTAGCATTGTCAGAGGTGTTGCAAAGTCCTTAAATTTATCCTGAATGTAAAGGTAGAGAAAATACAACAACCTTATTTGTTTCTAGGATAATTTAATATGAAACAAAGAAATGCACTACACTTCAAGAATTGCGACACCCATATCTTAAATAAACCACCAATTGGCCCATTTTCGTGAGGCTGACTCATTTACATAAATATACATACGCAGGATGCTGTGTAAGTAGATCTTGTAACTGCCAGCATTGCACATTCTGCACGGTGGGGTTGGGGGTGGGCGGTGCAGGTAGTGCTGGCAATGGATTCTTCTTACATGGTTGATTTTATGTAGTTATGGATATTCTGTGGACTATTGCCAGTCAGAATAGTGAGATAGGGGCTGTGGGTCTGGGAATGCTTTTATTTTATTACCATAAACCAATTCCGCGCAAGTATTGCCTCAAAGGCTGCCGTGGGTAATGGAGTTGATGTATTATATACTCCTGGGAAACTGGATTAGCTTATGATGCCCATTTTACCAATACTTCCTTGCCCAGTTTCGGGGGGGGGGGAATTAAAATCACAAATTTTCATAATCATCAATTTTGTATTACTTATTATTTGAGATTTGTTAACTTAATAGTTTCTAACTTTTCTTTGGTCGGTAAAGCGCAGGCTTTCCATGCGGAATGTTGGGAGTTCAAATCAAAGCTGAGTCAAACCAATGACTTATAAAAATGGATACTTGTCCCTACCTAGCCTAACACTTGGCATTACTAGGATATGACATGGACTGGTGGTTAGCACAGTATCCGGATAATGTGACTGGGTGGGATATCGGGTCATGGTGGCCTTGTCTCCCAGTGGGGCAGCACTATAAAGTCACCATGAGTACACTGTCACAAGTCAGTACCCATCCTGATATGACCTTAGATGTTGCTGGGACATAAAACAACAAGCAACTTTTATAGAGGGAGAGCTCCCTATATTTTGGTGAAACCGATCGACAGTTTCTAAGTAACGTGTCACATACTGAGGCGAATTAAGTATTCAAGGACCAGTTCCTGTCATACGGTGCGTATCTTAATGGCTGTGACTGAATCACATCTTCTATTACTATTAGGTCGTAGCAACACTGAGCAGCACATGGGTTATCTACGCAGTTTACCTATGCAATAATACGATGGGAGTGTTTCGGTCTGTGTGGATATTTAATGAGGCAGGCTGAATTGAGTAGCTACCCTACCCCTTTTTGCGCAGTGTACTCCTCCCCTTGTTGAGATATTCTTTCCCGTACAATGAGCTGCTCGCCTACCTAAATAATAAGCTCCATGAACAAGAGTTGGACAATGACCTTCTCTCCCTGAGCAATAAGCTGCTGCCCTCCCTGAGCAATGAGTTGCTCTCCTCCCTGAGCAATGAGCTGCCCCTCTCCCTCAGCATGACCTTCTCCCTGAGCAATGACCTGCTCCTCTCCCTGAGCAATGACCTGTTCCTCTTCTTGAGCAATGAGCTGCTCCTCTCCCCGAACAATGAGCTGCTCCTCTCCCCGAACAATGAGCTGCTCCTCTCCCCGAACAATGAGCTGCTCCCTCCCTGAACAAGAGATGCAAAGTGAGTTGTTCCCCTACCTGAAAAGTGATTGTTCCCCTTCCTGCAAAGTGAGTTGCTCCCCCTTCCTGCAATGTGAGTTGCTCCACCCTCCTGCAAAGTGAGTTGCTCCCCCTCCTGCAAAGTGAGTTTCTCCCCTTCCTACAAGGTGAGTTGCTCCCCTCCTTGCAAAGCGAGTTTCTCCCCTCCCTGCAAAGTGAGCCACTCTGCCCACCGTGTGCATTGAGCTTCCTTCCTCCTTGCCTACTAATCGGTTGCACCTCTGTTGAGGTATGTTTATCTGATCCTCCTCCTGCCAGCCACTCAATCACTATCCACCCGTACATGCAAAGAATATACATGTGACCTGCACCACGAGAGAGAAGTGTCAACGACACCTATCCACCTGGCCTCTTGGCCAAATAACAACCAATGTACTGTCTACGGTAGAGGTCCCTGTATTAATTACCCTTCAACCTGTCGTTACTCTGTTATGCCCTACCCATATTTGTGACAAAGTGAGGTTGATTTGCTAGGCGCTCTTGACGCCAGCCTCTCGGGCGGTCTGATCCGGCCGCTGATGCATTGTGGGCGCGGCCAGGTCACCGGAAGTGCTTCATGGCATGCCTGGAAGCGCTGCGGGATGATGGAGCTGCACACGGGGACGCGGTGGCCATTAACAATTCTCCAGTATTGCAATCGCTTCTTTTGAATTTCATCTCAAATTGACAGACATTTAGCTTTTACATTACGAATGACTTCGATCGCTTCAAAAAAATAATAAAGGAAAAAAGAGTTAATTTCCCGTTGTTAAGGGGGGAAATTTCTTTGAAATGGGCTTGATAATTTGGAGAAAACACTTCAGCCGTTTAAAAATGTTATTTGGTATAAACACACAAGTTCATGAACCCTCATTTTAAGCAATGATGGAATATGAAATGGGATGCATAAACACATAGGCACATTGGAAGTGTCGCGGTGGGGGTGGGACCAGACGGGATGGCCGAATGACTTGAACGTCCGTCTCCTGTTTTGCGAGATCGGGGGATCCGAACCAATGGTTTCATGGATTCGAACCCTGGTTGAGTCAAACAAATGACTTAAAAATTTATACTTGTCACTTCCTAGCCAGGTGTTCAGCATTATTAAGATAGGGCAAGGACCGGTTGGCTCAGTGTCAGGATAATGTGACTGAGTGGGATATCAGGTCATGGTGCTGGTGGCCTGGTCTCCCAGTGGGGCAGCACTATGAAGTCACCATGAGTGCGCACTGTCACAAGTCGGTACCCGTCCTGATATGACCTTAGATGTTGCTAGGATGTAAAAGAATAATAAACAAAGGGGTGGGGTCTTGGTCGAAAATAAATTACCCACCCAATAGCAAGAACTGTTTGATGTATTCCTGTTTGTCGTGTTAATCAGGACCTGCCATCGGTTAGTGTAAGTATAAGAAGCAGGATCGAGCATATCGTTCATTAAATGTAACAGATGCGCATTGCCTCGCTAGAAGCCAGTTCTCTCTCTGGCTTACTAAAGATTTCCTAGTCCGCTGAATTTGAGTTTCTGCCATTTTCTCAGATATTAAGTTGATCTTTATGATTTATTTTACTTTAGTTTTAAGCAATTTTTATTTTAAATGGCTAACTTGAAGATATTTGAAATGAAAACCTGCCAAATTAATGTTGGCAAGCACGTCAAAATTCTGGCAGCATAGACCCTCAGCAGCAACAGGTTCTGTTAAATTGGCTTAGTACTTACTCCCGTCTATGCAGCAACAAATGCTTAGTAAATGCGCCAATATCTAAGTTGGATATGTAGGATCAAAGTATTGTCGTGGGGGTGATGAAAATGGGAAATATTGTGCCTAGAGCGGGACTCGAACCCCATCTCTTTGCATTCCGGGCCAGTGTGCTAACCATTACACCACCTAGGCTCCCTGATATCAACACACTACCCACGCCTACCTGTCTATGTGGTTACTTGCCTGAGAGGTCAGTGCAGACCACTACACTCGTCCCCCTGGAATTGTAAGTCTTATAATGCTTACAATTACATACATACAGGCAATGCACACACATACATACACAGGGTAGGTTCAACAACTATACAGCGCATAGCTTGTACAGGATCCTGATCACGGCACCAGTGTCGTGGGGGTGATGAAAATGGGAAATATTGTGCCTAGAGCGGGACTCGAACCCACATCTCTTTGCATTCCGGGCCAGTGTGCTAACCATTACACCACCTAGGCTCCCTGATATCAACACACTACCACGCCTACCTGTCTATGCGGCTCCTTGCCTGAGAGGTCAGTGCAGCCCTCTACACTCGTCCCCCTGGAATTGTAAGTCTTTTAATGCTACAATTATATACAGGCAATGCACGCACTTACATACACAGGGTAGGTTCAACAACTATACAGCACTTAGCTTGTACAGCATCATGGTCATGGCAACCAGTGTCGTGGGGGTGATGAAAATGGGAAATATTGCGCCTAGAGCGGGACTCGAACCCACATCTCTTTGCATTCCGGGCCAGTGTGCTAACCATTACACCACCTAGGCTCCCTGATATCAACACACTACCCACGCCTACCTGTCTATGCGGCTCCTTGCCTGAGAGGTCAGTGCAGACCACTACAGTATTTTGGTTATGAAAGTTTGATGGTTTCATCGGACTGCAGCTTTAAGACTTCCCTGTCTGATAGTTTTAAGATCGGCCATCTTTATTTTTATTAGATAACTATATTAGCTTGATCATTATACTATAATCTACTTTAACGTTTGAAGTGACTTTGATTTTAAAGGGTTAACATTGAAGATATTTAAAGTGAAAAGATGTTAAATTTATTTGTGCGCTCCGAAATGTTGGACATGTGATTTTTTTTGTATATTTAAAACTCGTTTTCGGACTAAGAAGCTTAACTTAGCACAGGAGCCCGAAGTTGGAAATGTAGAATCAAATCTATGTTTTTGTTTGGATAATTTGATGCTTTCATCAGATTGTGCAACTTTAACAAGTGCCGGGTGACCTGCGCAGGTTAGCAAACATAGTGGATGACCTTCATAACCGCCATTGATTACGCCTGCGCAGGACCGGCTGCCCGGATAACTTCCGGTCCTGGTTAATGTGTATCTGTATGTGGGGTGGTGGGGTGGGGGGTGGGGGAACTACATGCCCTGGATCCGAGAGGCTTGTGGAGCTTGTAATGAATGCGCCCACAACTACGTCAATCTAGGGTGAGCTTCCAAAAGGTCTGGTCTTGTGTAGGGCACGATCAATGGCTCTTATCGGTTTATACAAATTGTCACAAAATGGAGGTGTGTGATCTAGGGCTAGGCCTAATCTGAAAAGTTTCATAGATTTCCCTTCTCCTATTTTTGTGTGTGTGTGTTGGTGTGTGTGTGTGTTGGGGTGTGTGTGTTGGGGTGTGTGTGTTGGGATGTGTGTGTGTTGGGATGTGTGTGTGTGTTGGGATGTGTGTGTCTGTAGGGGTTGGTATTCCAATGGGTGCATGGATGATAAACACAATCGTGGGGAAATCTTGTATATTCAATATTTTTATCGGAATTAATAAACCCAGCGTTGGTAGACAAACACCACCAATTGGCCATCTAATCAACAAACGTCAATTTGATGAGCTACCCACCTGCACCACCGCCACCGTCACCACCACCACCACCACCACCACCACCACCGCCACCGCCACCACCACCACCACCGCCACCACCACCACCAACACCAACACCACAACCACCGCCACCAACAACTACCACCAACACTACCACCCACTACCACCAACCACCACCATTAACAACAACCACCACTAACAACCACCACTACTCACCACCGCTAACAACCACCACCACTAACAACCACCACCGCCGCCACCAACAACCCCACCACCACCACTACTATCACCCACCACTACTATCACCGTCACCCCCACCACAACCAACACCACAACCACCATCACAACCACAACCACAACCACCACCTTACACACAAAAACAACTTTCCATATCCAACTCGAGTCATTTAGACCGAAAGAACTGTATTAGGCCATGTTATTGAAGTGAATCACTGGCCGAGTCAAAACAATGACTTATAAAATTTAGACTCCTAGTATAAATTTGATAAGTCAAGGACCTAGTATTACTAGGTCCTTCTCTTAACGTGAGGTCCTTCTCTTAACGTGAGGACCTTCTCAACGTTAGGCCCTTCTCTCCACCCGAGGCCCTTCTCTCAACACGGAGCCCTTCTCTCCACCCGGAGCCCTTCTTTCAACCGGAGGCCCTTCTCTCCACTTGAGGTCCTTTCCATCTGAGGTCCTTCTTTCTTCCCCCCCCCCCCCCACTCACCCCCCCCCCCCCCCCTGAATCACGAACCATTCGTGCGTAGTTGAATCGCAGCCTGACGTTGAATTCGGGTACGGTTAAATTAACATTCTTTATCCCAACCAATATCCATCAAACTGTTTCTAACAAAATCCCACAATACACCAGTCAGTGGAGTCAGTGTGGGGCGAGGCAGGGGCTTTGTATGCACTACACTGCACTTGTATGCACTAGTCGAGTTGGGGCGCCCCTGGGAAGGCCGACTACCCATGCATGTGTATGATAGTGTGTATATATGATCTATGTGACAAACACGCCCCCCGCAACCCTGGCTCGCGGCCTGCGGTAGTGGTATAAGCGGAAACATGACCTCGCAGGCCTCACAGCGGGGTTACCTCACCAGCACCTTATGTCTAGTACACACCTACCGTATGCGATTCGCGCACTAAAACCCGCGACTCGACCCGACCAGCTTAAAACTGAAAACGGGCCGATTCGTTTTTCGAATCGCGAATCGCAATCGTAAACGGCCGCTTTTAGCACTAAAAACTAAGTTTTATGCACGGATCGCAATCGCTAGGTGTGCGCGGGGAGCGCACACCAAGCGATTTTTGTGGGCGAAACGGGCAGTTTTCGATCGTATACGGGAGGTGTGCGCACACAAACGGTAGGTGTGTACCGGGCATTACAGTGCAGTCAGGATCACTTGGTCAGTAAAGCAACTGGCTGTTGGGGTTACAGGTTCAAATCCCAAATCGGTGTTACTAGGCCGTGTAAAGCAACTGTCTTTGGTGTTACAGGTTCAAATCCCATAGTAGTGTTACTAGGACGTGTAAAGCAACTGTCTATGGGATTACAGGTTCAAATCCCATATAGGTGTTACTAGGGCGTGTACAGCAACTGTCCATTGGGGGTCGCAGGTTCAAATCCCGCACAGATACATGTATGTAAGACCATTGTCTACCAGGTTCAAATCCCACATAGTTACTACTAACATATGTAAGGCTATCATGTTGTAGGTTCAAATCTCAAATCCCAAATCCTTTACGCCTACATTGATTGTTACGAGGTAGTTGTAAAGGTGCATTTATTTATATCTGAATTCTAACCAGTGCTTCCTCTTTGTTCCAGGTGAGGTCATGACTAACCCCAGCCCGGCTGTGACTGGAGGAGCGGCTTTGGCGCGCTACCCTGGTTGTGTGAGTTACCGCCCCATGACCTGACAGACCGTGGAACTATATACTGCTGTTGTATATGGGTGTATACATGTATACCTGTGTACCTACTGACCAGATACAGGCATACTTAATCACCTGATAATGTGAATAATATGCAGGAGTGGAAAGCCTGTAACCATACGTAGAAATTATCATTAGTGTTTGCTACCAGGGCACTAGTTTTTCATGGGTTGCATGCTTTTGCCCTTTGTGGTGTTTTATTATTTTTTTGGCTTGCAATGTCCTTTGTGCTTATTAGTTTATTAATAAAGTTGCATAGTACGATGAAAGTGTAATGGGGGGTGGGGTGGAGGGGGGGATGAAAATGAGAAATATTGCGCCTAGAGCGGGAATCGAACCCACATCGCTTGCGTTATGAGCCAGTGTGGTAACCATTACACCAGCTAGGCTCCTTGATGCCACCACCCTACCCATGCCTACCTGTCTGTGCGGCTCCTCGCCTGAGACTAGTGAGAGGTTAGTGCAAACTACTACACCAGTATGAAATGTTCGAAACAAAAACACTTATTTAGATTTTATCGTATATATCCACCTGGTGCACTTATTAAGTGTGGGGGGGGGGGGGGGTGTCTGTAGAAACCTGTCACACCGTGGAACTATATACTGCTGTTGTATATGGGTGTATACATGTATACCTGTGTACCTACTGACCAGATACAGGCATACTTAATCACCTGATAATGTGAATAATATGCAGGAGTGGAAAGCCTGTAACCATACGTAGAAATTATCATTAGTGTTTGTAAACACCACCAGCAGTGCTACCAGGGCACTAGTTTTTCATGGGTTGCATGCTTTTGCCCTTTGTGGTGTTTTATTTATTTTTTGGCTTGCAATGTCCTTTGTGCTTATTAGTTTATTAATAAAGTTGCACAGTCCGATGAAAGTGTAATGGGGGGGGGTGGAGGGGGGGGGTGATGAAAATGGGAAATATTGCGCCTAGAGCGGGAATCGAACCCACATCGCTTGCGTTTTGAGCCAGTGTGGTAACCATTACACCAGCTAGGCTCCTTGATGCCACCACCCTACCCATGCCTACCTGTCTGTGCGGCTCCTCGCCTGAGACTAGTGAGAGGTTAGTGCAAACTACTACACCAGTATGAAATGTTCGAAACAAAAACACTTATTTAGATTTTATCGTATATATCCACCTGGTGCACTTATTAAGCATGGATGAAAGATCTCCGCGGTTTCGTGGATTTCCGCGATTTAAAAAATATTTACTGATTTTTAATATTTACCGATTAACGTTAAACAAAATTCCAAGGAATCAGGATTTACATGACAACAGTTGGGTGGTTCGAAAACCTGTTCTTAGATGTTGCTAGAACATGAAACCTAAACAAGAACGAGTTAGGTATGGGTGATAATATAGGCACAACAAGGATGGTTGAAACCTGACTTCCGACATTTTTCCGCGTTTCCCTGACAGTGCTAACACTTTATAAGCGCTGGCCTCGCATGCGGAAGGTAGGGAGTTTGGTTCCCGGTCGAGTCAAGCGAATGACTTTAAAATTGATACTTGTCGCTTCCTAGCCTGGCGCTTGGCATTAATAGGGTAGCACAATGACTGGTTAGCACAGTGTCAGGATATTGGGTCATGGTGCCGGTGGCCTGATTTCCCAGTGGGGCAGCACTATAAAGTCACCAGGAGTGCACACTGTCACAAGTCTGTACCTGTCCTGATATGGCCGTAGATGTTGCTAGGACGTAAAACAACAAAAACAACAAAACTAACTTTATAGAAGATCTGGGTTTTAGCGGAAATTCGCCGTTGGGGTAATAATCTCGGCTTGATTTCCGCTTTTTTTGTGGTTGGAGACCACTTTCATCCCAGCTTGAAAAATACCAAAGACCCTATGACACTAAGACGTCTCACTCAGCCTGTACTGTGTAATCAAGAGAACAGCCAGCGCACCAGATGGTGGGTTTGATCATTTTGATAGCATTGGCATGTCAGAAGAAACCCTGCTGTCGTTTGGTACGTGTGTGGTGGGGGTTTAGGGATGTGGTGGGGGTGTGGTGGGGGTTTAGGGATGTGGTGTGGGTGTGGTGGGGGTTTAGGGATGTGGTGGAGGTGTAGGTATGTGTGTGTTGGTGTAGGTCTGTGGTAGGTGTGTGTGCTGGGGGTGTAAGTGTGGTGTGTGTCATGGGGGTGTAGGTGTGTGTGGTGAAGGTGTATGTGTGTAGTGGTGGTGTAGGTGTGCTGTGTGCGGTGGTAGTGTAGGTGTGTTGTGGGGAGGGGGGGGGGGGGGGTTAGGTTTTTGTGGTGAGGTTTAGGGCTGTGGTGAGGGTGTAGGTGTGTGCTGGGGGTTTAGGTATGCTAAAGATTGTGAGGTCCCGCTCTGCAAGACCCCTACAACGGAAGGAGGGAGGGGGGATGGAAGGGGGAAGGGTGGTGAAGCTGGGATCGGGAGGGATGGTCGGAGGGAGCGGAGGGGGGGGGGGGAAGAGAGCAGGGGGGGGGGGGGGAATGAGGGAGAGTGGTGCATGGGGAGAGGGGGGGGGGGTAATGAGGGAGGGTGGGGCAGAGGGAGGTGGGGACCAGGCAGTAGGCACAACATTGGCCAAATCCAAATGAATCTATCTCTCTTTTTTTATTTTAAACTCACCATCACGCCTTGTAAGCCTATGTGTTTACATGTGAAACACCAACAAGCAGCTGGGTTGATCAAACCCACCACAAGATGGCACTGCAAAATTGACATTACCATGGGAGAGATAGGGAGTGAGCCGTCTTAGTGTTATAGGGTCTTTCTCTCGCCCAACACACGCAATTTAACCGCTGTTAACAGTCAGCTTCGCTGTGGTCTCCTGCTGAATTGAAAAGCTTCCACTACTGGCCCTATTACGGGCTGGTCATCGTGTGGTGGTGACCCCTGGCTGGCCGCCCGCGTGTCCGCTTGGTGGCGCCACAGGTAGCGGTCACGTGACGTACGGGAGGTGGCTGCGTCTGTCGATAACGGCTGCAACAGAGCCAGCACCAGCGGCAGTGGGAGCCCCAGGGGGGGCTGTTTACAAACGGCCATCTGCAAAAGCCTGCCCATGAAGGAAGCTGGATAGACATAGCTAGCAGCAACTGAGGCACTGCTTTACATACCTTTCATATAGACCTTGTTTCTTTCAATTCATGTGTTTTTTTTGGGGTGGGTGAAGATTGTTTTAGTTTTAGCAAATGTGTTTAGCCGTGTTTACACGGGCAATTGTGAAGCGAATTAGACAAAGCGATTCATATGAAGCGAAGTAGCGGCGCGTTTACACGAAGCGAGTTTGAAAGTGTTTCGGCGCCGGGAACCAGCAGCCTTAGTTCTGCCTGTAGCCGGCGAGCACTGCTATTTGTTTACTTTACACTCGGCGATTCGACGCCGATGTAGCTGCTACGTTAATATCGCTTGTAATTTAGGGTTAATTTAATTAAATTTCATTATTTGAGTATGTAATTCTGTTAAATATGATCGCATTCAATAGATTTCGGCCTAATCGGTCCCTAACACTGCTGGGCACCAGCGATAGTTACAGCTGCGCATGTAGCCGGCAAGCACTATCCCCGCCTGCGAACCAGCGGAATCGCTTCATATAAACCACCTCGCGAGGCGATCTACAAAAAGCGCATCATATGAATCGAATCAGCCCTAATACGCTTCAGCGGCGCGTTTACACGGCGAATGTGAGGCGAACTAGGCAAGGCGATTTATATGAAGCGATTTAACTCTCCCGTATAAACACGGCTTTTGATTGTTGGGATTTTACATCCTAATCCTATCATGTATGGGTAGTTACTGACTTGTGACAGTGCGCAATCATGGCGACTTTATAGTGCTGCCCCACTGGGTGACCAGGCTGCCAGCACCATTGCCCCAAACACCACTCAGTCACATTATCCCGCCCCACTGGAAGACAAGGATGGTGGCACCATGACCCCGTATCCCACTGACTGTGGAAATCAGTCCTTGCCTTATCCTATTAATGCTGAGCACCAGGCTAGGTTGCAACAAGTGTCGATTTTGTAACTCATCGCGCGTTTGAACCCTAACAGGAAGCCAGCTGATGCTCTTAGTGATTGGCCATCCCGTCCGATGAAGATTTGTGTGAAGCAAAGGATTTGTCGAAGAACACTGGCATGGACCCTGCCTCTTCCAATTTGTTTTTCTCTTTTGGGAAGAGAGGGTGGAGATGTTGTTTCTCTTTTAGAAAATTTGTCTGAAGCAAAATCTGTAATGAGAAACACTGCTAGTTCATTGGCAGACTAGCAGTTATCACTGCGGCTGTGATTTGCTTCTCTTTTGTCTTTCGATTAAATTAAAACTGGTTCCGTGCTGACTCGGCAGTTATCGCCGCTAAGCACACCTTTAACCGGCGTCTGTAAATTTCCAACTCGCACAACCGCTCATATTAGCAAGCGACGCTCGTCAGACAACGTCACCATGGGAACGCTGGCCGCTAGGACCCGGCATGTCTAATCAAGCGCGCGTCCGGTTATGGTAGAAGGCCGAGAAGGCCAAGGGTTAACACTCCTGGCACCAGGTAAAGGTCGGCGTCGGCGACCATTTTAAGCGTCCCTCAGGTGACTTTTCTTTTTTTCCTCTCTTTTTAATTTTTTTCTTCTTTTTTTAGTCTTTTTTTTGTTGTTACCGACTCTCCCACAGTTTCCTCTACTTGTCCTCTCGCTAAGCTGGGGTGGGACACAAATGAGTGCTGCTGGCAATAACAAAGGCTTGAGAGTTGGAACACAAAGGGCTTCTTAAAGTCTGCAACTGGGATGTAAGAAATGGGCATTGTGTATGTGGGGGGGGGGGGGGTGCAAATCTGTGTATGGTGGCAGGGAGGGTGTGTGTATGTACGAGTGTGGCGCTGTTCCCAGGCCATATAAGGAATCCAAATGTGGAGAGATGGAATCTGTTACAGGATGCCAGGTCGTGGGCCTACTTGTCCAACATTTCCACTGTGCAGCGTTGTTATAATTGGTGGTTGGAGTCATTCTCCATACTTTGTTATTTATTCAGTCATTCAAGTCATTCAAGTCATTCAGTCATTCAAGTCATTCAGTCATTTAAGTCATTCGAGTCATTCGGGTCAATCCCTGTCAATCCCGGTCATTCCAGGTCATTCCAAGTCATTCCAAGTCATTCCAATATTCATTTATCCCTCTATTATTTCCTTCATTCGTTTATTCCTTCATTCGTTTATTCCTTCATTCGTTTATTCCTTCATTCGTTTATTCCTTCGTTCATTTATTCCTTCATTCGTTTATTCCTTCGTTCGTTTATTCCTTCGTTCGTTTATTCCTTCATTCGTTTATTCCTTCGTTCGATTATTCCTTCGTTCGTTTATTCCTTTGTTCGTTTATTCCTTCGTTTGTTTATTCCTTCGTTCGTTTATTCCTTCGTTAGTTTATTCCTTCGTTTGTTTATTCCTTCGTTCGTTTATTCCTTCATTCGTTTATTCCTTCGTTCGTTTATTCCTTCGTTCGTTTATTCCTTCGTTCGTTTATTCCTTCGTTCGTTTATTCCTTCCTTCGTTTATTCCTTCGTTTGTTTATTCCTTCGTTCGTTCATTCCTTCGTTCATTCATTCCTTCGTTTGTTCATTCCTTCGTTCATTCATTCGTTCGTTCGTTCATTCATTCTCCATACTTTGTTATTTATTCAGTCATTCAAGTCATTCAAGTCATTCAGTCATTCAAGTCATTCAGTCATTCAAGTCATTCAGTCATTCAAGTCATTCAGTCATTTAAGTCATTCCAGTCATTCGGGTCAATCCCGGTCATTCCAGGTCATTCCAAGTCATTCCAATATTCATTTATCCCTCTATTATTTCCTTCATTCGTTTATTCCTTCATTCGTTTATTACTTCATTCGTTTATTCCTTCGTTCGTTTATTCCTTCGTTCGTTTATTCCTTCGTTTGTTTATTCCTTCGTTTGTTTTCCTTCGTTTGTTTATTCCTTCGTTTGTTTATTCCTTCGTTTGTTTATTCCTTCGTTCGTTTATTCCTTCGTTCGTTTATTCCTTCGTTCGTTTATTCCTTCGTTCGTTTATTCCTTCGTTCGTTTATTCCTTCGTTTGTTTATTCCTTCGTTCGTTTATTCCTTCGTTCGTTTATTCCTTCGTTCGTTTATTCCTTCGTTCGTTTATTCCTTCGTTCATTTATTCCTTCGTTCGTTTATTCCTTCGTTTGTTTATTCCTTCGTTTGTTTATTCCTTCGTTTGTTTATTCCTTCGTTCGTTCATTCCTTCGTTCGTTCATTCCTTCGTTTGTTCATTCCTTTGTTCATTCCTTCGTTCGTTCATTCATTCCTTCGTTCGTTCCTTCGTTCATTCCTTCGTTCGTTCATTCCTTCGTTCGTTCATTCCTTCGCTCCTTCATTCCTTTGTTCGTTCATTCATTCCTCCATTCGTTCATTCCTTCGTTCGTTCATTCCTTCGTTCGTTCATTCCTTTGTTCGTTCATTCCTTCGTTCATTCCTTCATTCGTTCATTCCTTCGTTCATTCATTTGTTCATTCCTTCCTTCGTTCCTTCGTTCATTCCTTCCTTCGTTCATTCCTTCCTTTGTTCCTTCCTTCGTTCCTTCCTTCATTTATTCCTTCATTTATTCATTCCCTTTTTTATTCATTCCTTTTTTTAATTTGATAAAATTCATTTATTTATTTATATTTTTAAGCAGCATTCGTTGTTAAGCCCAACCAGAAATGGCTCTGCGTGAATGGTAGGTTGGCCACCATGTCTGTAACCAAGGCCACGCTCACGGCTGAGGTAGGGTGTGAAATAAGTGCAAACATGGTGACTCACCAGCCTTCCCACTGTCCATAAAAGTGTGCATGTCCGGTCGGAGGACCAATCAGGTGGGAGGACCAATCAGGTCGGAGGACTAATCAGATCGGAGGACTAATCAGCTCGGAGGACCAATCAGGTCGGAGGACCAATGCCAGTGAAGAAGTTTGAGATGGGAGATGGGGGGGGGGGGTATAGACATTATTATCTTCTTTTATTTAGAGACAGCTAAAACTAGTAAAAGTAATATCCGATTATTTTGTTGGTGTGTAAACAGTTCTATTCATCTCGATGCAACCTACTGGTTTTGTTTGATCTATATAACCAAGTTTTTACAAATTTCCCCGATGCAATCTTTCATTCTTCTTAACCAGTTGCTTCCGATATTAAACCTGGTGTTATCTGTGGTGGAGTGGTAAGAGTGTCTGCCTTTTTTCTAGGTCAGACTCCTAATCTGAAGGTCAGTGGTTCGATTCCCCATGCCCCCCACCTCTGCCAATTTGGATTTCCACCGCCCTGTATAACTTACAGCATCATCAAAGGCTGGTTGTTCTCTTAACATGTGCTGTGGGAGGTTAAAAATCCCTTGGGTCGGTAAAATTGTAGGCTCTGGCTTTCTATCGACAAACTGTCTAATGGTGAAAACAAGTCTATTCAGACTTAGCCATGATAGGCAGTCAAGGAAAAAAACAAGGAAAAAATCCAAACCCACAAGCCACCCAACTACTATAGTGGTTTTGGGAGTCCTTTCATGGCGTAGTGCTGCCTGATCTCCGTGGTGGATGTTGTCTAAATAGATGCCTGTTACAGACCTGCGCTGTTTCCTTTCCCAGATGGCTCTGATAGATGGCTGGTTGGTTGTTGGGGTTTTACGTCCTGTCAACATTGGGTACTGCCTTGTCACAGTGTGCAATCATGGAGACTTTATAGTGCTGCCCCACTGGGAGACCAGGTCGTCAGCACCATGACCCAATACCCTACACTCATATTATCCTGACACTGACCCAATCAGTCCTCGCCCTATCCTAATAATCGCCAGTGCCTGGCTAGGAAGCGACAACTATCAATTTTTAAGTCATCGATTTGACTCGACCAGGGTTTGAACCCCTGGCTTCGAATCCCACAATCTACCAAAACAGGAGACGGACACTCAACTCATTTGGTCATCCTGTCTGGGTGACTCCGATAGCAGCCGGCATACCGAGTGAAGCTAACCTGAGCGAGCCGGTCCAGCCATGAAAGTATTATTAGTTTTAGACAGGACGGGATGGCCGAATGAGTTAGAGCATCCGTCTCCCATGCTTGTAGATCGTGGGGTCGTGGGTTCGAACCTGGGTCGAGTCAAACCGATGACTTAAAAATTGATACTTGTCACTTCCTAGCCAGGCGATTGCCATTATTAGGACAGGGCAAGGACTGGTGTGCTCAGTGTCAGGATAATGTGACTGAGTGGGATACCAGGTCATGGTGCTGGCGGCCTGATTTCCCAGTGGGACAGCACTATAAAGTTGTCATGAGTGCGCACTGTCACAAGTCGGTACCCATCCTGATGTGACCTTAGATGTTGCTAGGACGTAAAACAACAAACAAACAAACAAATTATTAGTTTAACCGGATGGTGTCGTAATTACACCTAGCGCCTGAATGCGCTGTTTGTGTAATCCAGTTGGTTCAGGGCGGGGTGTGCTCGATAAACACTCCCTGCCATGAGCCACAGAACCGTGGTTTATTTCTAACAGCAACAACTCGGCAAGACGAGACACAAAGGCGACAATTAGGCATTAAGGCATAGGATTGGCAGTCCGTTAAAGTTAGCCACGACCTTTCCTGTTTAATTCATGGAATAAAGGAATAAAATAGTGTGTTGTGTGTCCTTAAATTAGAGGGAATTTGATTATAGTTAGTTTTTTTCAAGTCTCGCATTAAAGTTGCATAGCCCAATGATTTTGAGTTTCTCTCATATTTTTTTGAGATAGTCTTCATAAGCTACCTTACCTGAAGTTACTTTTGTTACTTGGGGGTATGTATGGTTGTCAACAGTTCGGCAGGCGCGCTGAATCGCAGGAATATGGCATGCCCTGGCGATACATAATCCCTCTTTATCGCCCTCATTTCTCTATACTACTAACACTAACAGCAGTCTACTTAAAGTTGCATAGTCCGATGGTTTAGAGTTTCTGCCATGTTTTATTGGTGTTTACAAAAAATCAATATGTTAAGTTCACCTGTACAATTAGCTTCACTTTAGTTTGCTATAGAGTTTTATTTTATTTTAAAGGATTAACTTTGTAGATATTTGTTCTATATTTTTTATGTAACTTCTATTTTAAAGGGTTAAAAGTAAAAATATGATAATTTAATTTTGACACACACAGCGAAAAGCTTCTGTTGGGAAGCCAGTCATTGCTCTGCCTGATTCGGCTATTCCACCTGGTCATGTGAAGACATTTCAACATCCACATTGATATGATGGTTTATATGTTGTGCATATGTCAGAGTTGGATATTTTTTATTTTTTATTTTGATCTTATACAAATTGAGAAAGCTGTTAAAATTAACCATGTAGCATCTATCCATAACATCATTTTAAGACACATCCATAACATATGACCCTGTGGAATGACCATGTTCTATATTTTGAGTTGGAAGGTAGATTCTCTTAGATACGAGTATACGTGTACATATCGACTATAGTATATTAGACGAAATCAGAACCACCTTACTGTGGTTACCCTGAAGGCCACGCTGTTCTAGTTTGGCGTAATTTGTAGCCTGGATGTGTGCTCCTGCCTACCCGCCTGGTTATACACCTGGATGGTGATAGTCCAGGCCCTTAGGGAGAGCATCGGTTAGAGTCTCTGAGTTTTTTCTATGGTCGGTGGTTCAATTCCCCGTGCCCCCACCTCCGCCAATTTGGATTTCCACCGTTGTGTATTATAACTTAAAGCGTCATCAAAGGCCGGTTGCTCTCATACCATGTCTATGTGGTCTGGGAGGTTAAAAATCCCTTGGGTCGGTAAAAGTGTAGGCTTGGGCTTTCTATCGACAAACTGTCTAATGGTGAAAACAAGTCTAGTCAGACTTATCCATGATAGGCAGTATAAATCTTAAAAAGAAAAAAATTGTGCAGATGTGTCATATGAAGTTATGACAAAGTCAAATAGCAACTGGTGGCCATCTTGCATTTGTCAAATATGGTAACTCCAATGAGAGTCGGCTTCGACGCCCTCCATAAATTAATTTAGTATGTTCTGGTCTACATTTGTGCCAAATTTCATGTTTGTACACAAATCTGCATGGGACCACCCTATTTGATCCTGGACTAGGAGTCAATATGGCGACGCTGTGTCTAGCTGCTCCAAGGTGTCCCCAGATCGTCTAAGTGCTTTTCAGGTTGTAGACAGAGTCCGTGATAGATGCTTAATCCAAACTGGTGTCACCTGCGCTGAATAACAGATCACGGTTCCACTGAGCGGCCTGTGGGTGGGTGGTGTGTGTGGGTGGGTGGTGTGGGGGCTGGTACTGGGCGATCACTTCCCCAGGTTGGCAGGCAGCTCTGGTCCCTGCTCGTTCCTGATTGGCCACGTCGGGCACTTGACTAAGGAGCAGCGGGCACTTGGCCGATGCGACGCGCCGCCTCCAAGGTCACTGAGACGCCGTGATGGATGGTGTGTGCTGAATGCTTGCTTCTGGAGGGGTGCTGAGCTGGTTTACGGCAGTCCGAGCAGTTTACTTCAACGGAACCACCTTATATGTCTCCGTCCTCCCCCCATCACTCACACACACATGCACATACTCGCATACATATAGATACATTCATACATTCATTCATACATACATAATACATACATACATACATACATACATACATACATACATACATACATACATACATACATACATACATACATACATACATACACTAACATATACATACACACATACATGCATACATAAATACATACATACATACATGCATACATACATACATACACATATGTAAAATATTCTGATAATGAGACATTGGTGGGGCAATGCAAATGTTCTACTTATGAAAAAGGTATATAGGGCCAGGTGCATAGATGTGTTTATGTCGTTGCTGGTGGTACTTGACTCATTGTAAACAGACATTGTGGTGCTAGTAGTAGTAAGATAGTGTGTAAGGGGCACTTGGAGCTCTACCCACTACCCCCTACCACCTCTGTTAGTCACGGATCACCACACACTCAGCTCAGGCAGGTGGTGACCAAAGGAGCCACGCCGCTTGGTGGTGGTGGGCAGATCACTGTAACCATGGGGACCGGAAATGCTTGATTCTCATTGGTAGAGCTGTAGATGCTTGATTCTCATTGGGAGAATGTGGTCAGGTGATATGCCATACTGGATCCATGTACCATATAAGAATAAACCTGAGGGCTTGGCTCTCTCTCTTTTTTAACTCTTTATACTCTTCCTTTCTCCTTTTGCCTGTATTGATTTCACCATAGCCTGCCTACACAACCACAGATTCCAGCCATGGACTTTATACATAGATACATACATACACGCATACATACATACATACATACATACATACATACATACATACATGCATACATACATACATGCATGCATGCATACATGCATACATACATACATACATACATATAGATACATTCATACACATACATACACATACATACACATACATACATACACACATACATACAAATATACATACATACGTACATACATACGTATGTACGTACATACATACGTCCGCACGTACGTCCGCACGCACGCACACACGTACGTACATACGTACATACGTACATATGTACATATGCACATACGTATGAGCACCATGTTGCCTCTAATTGAAGCTGCCAGGTTGTCTACAGTTTAAAAAAGTTTTTTGTAGCTGTTTATTTCATTTATTATTAGTTACTCAAGCTGATACTTTCCAGACACCAGACGGGTAGGCCTACTACAATAGTTCATTCTCACACTTATTTACTATATGTTAAGCAGTTATTGGTCGATATCCAGCACCAAAAGCGTTCATTGAGATATTTAGTTTTTAAACCCTGTCCATGTTGATTAGTAAAAGAATGTATTTTAATGTTTAGGTGCAAAACATTTTAGCAAATTTTAGGTGCAAAACACGCTAGCATACACACACGTACACAGACACGTACAGACACACTCACGTGCGTGTCATGCAACATCACAGCAGCACACACAGATTGCCGTCCATTACATTCAAGTGTTTGTATTGTTTGACGCAGAGAATGTTTAAATCAACACCATTTTGTCGCTTACCGAAAATAAGCCTATTGCATTAAATATACCCGATAGCGCATACTGTATGGCGATACTCATTACAATAAGAGTTTTTCAAGACTGTCTCTACTATGTACTATCCATAATGATAATCCCTCAGGCTTCAAAACCGACATTGGTTAAATACGGCTTCATAGTGTCTGTATGTGTGTATGTGTGTATGTGTGTAGGTATGTATGTGTGTATGCATATGTGTTTGGGTGTATGTGTGTTTCTATGTGTGCATGTGTGAATGTGTATGTACGTGGGTATGTGTGTCTGTATGTATGTGTACATGTTTATTTATCGGCTACCTCACAGAGAGCTCCCAGCACAACATCGGTGAGACAGTAAACACTGAACCGACACGGAGGTCACGTGTGCAGCGCGCCGACCAATAGGCTTTGAACATTACAGAGTGCAGACGACTCGTTCCCAGCAAGGCGCTGTGCTGGCGGCTTCACAATGTCACGCCCCCTACAGCCAGTATAAATAAACAGCTGTGCTGGTCGCACTGTGTGTCTTAGCCACGTGACCAACCAGCTTACAGTTGTCGGTCACATGTTCTTAAGCTAGGATTCCATGTATGCGGTAGGCAGTATGCGAATGCATACGTACGGGGTATGCAGCAACTTTTCACTGTTTGTATTGGAAACAGGACACTCAGTTCGTATTCGCACCAATCGCATCCTCGACCGATCCAGTTTGCCGTCTATGCAAATCGCATTCGCAGTCAGACATATGGAATCAAAGCTATTGCATTTACATAGTGTTGTGGGGGTGATGAAAATGGGAAATATTGTGCTTTGAGCGGGACTCGAACCCACATCTCTGCATTGCGGCCCAGTGTGCTAACCATTACACCACCTAGGCTCCCTGATATCACCACACTACCCACGCCTACCTGTCTATGTGGTTACTTGCCTGAGAGGTCAGTGCCAACAACTACACTCGTCCACCTGAAATTGTAAGTCTTTTAATGCTTACAATTACATGCATACAGGCAGTGCACTAACACATAGGTTCAACAACCATACAGCGCGTAGCTTGTACATGATCATGATCACGGCAACCAGTGTCGTGGAGGTGATGAAAATGGGAAATATTGTGCCTAGAGCGGGACTCAAACCCACATCTCTTTGCATTCCAGGCCAGGGTGCTAACCATTACACCACCTAGGCTCCCTGATATCACCACACTACCCACGCCTACCTGTCTATGTGGTTACTTGCCTGAGAGGTCAGTGCCGACCACTACAATATTTTCCATCTTGTCGCATTTGTATGCCATGTGGATGGAATCCTAGCTTTAGTCTGACTACAAACAAAACCCCACTGTTCACACACAGCGAATACAGGGTGAATCCCACTCGTCTTTCTGCCAGCAACAGTTACTTCATTACTTGTCTGTTTCGTTTGTTTTCGCCAAATATCACTAGACAATGCGGGCTTTTATGTATATTGGTTTAGTTTTTTGTTTGTATGCGCAGGGTGGGTATGGTTTGCAAGAGAGTTGGATCTTGCTCTGGGTGTGTGTATATTCATGTTTGTTTGTCTGTATGTGTATGGCCTGCTTGTATCTCTAAAAACCAATGGTGAATGGTGGTTAGCTACATATTTATAAGCAGGGATGAAAGATCTCCGCGATTTCGCGGATTTCCAGGATTTTGTCTGTACTTACTCCAATCCTGCAGCACAATCAACCTTATAGGCACTACTAATACATTGTTTTACACTACAGCACCATCAGTGTATACTAATATGTGGTGCAGACGCCACAGCACTATCAACGTATACTACTAATAGATGCTTCAAATGCCCCAGAACTGTCAGTGTATACTACTAATACGTGCTTCAAACAGTGCAGCACTATCAGCGTATACCAATATATATGAAACCCGACTTCCGGGAATTTTCCGCGATTCCCTGACAATGTTAAACCTATTGGAGAATATCAGCATTTCCGTTTTTTCCCCGGAGACCACTTTCATCCCTGATCTCTAAAAACCAATGGTGAATGGTGGTTAGCTACATATTTATAAGGTATAAAGTGAGAGTGACGGTTGGGAGGTATAGACGGTTATAATACAATGTGGATAGTGTGGTTACTAGTGGGGGAGTTATTAACGCTATATAGATTTGGGTTCAATAAATGTCTTTTATCCTCCCGGGGTGAATACTTAAAAATCCACTTTCCAGAACTCTCAACATTAGCGCTGTACATACAAGTCGGTTGCTGTTAGTGCCTGAGTGTTTTTAAATGTCCCTTTTTAAAATAGTCTAATTGAATAAGTGCCCACCCGGCCACCACCCACCCAACACCGATGCACTGGTATTCCAGTGGTGCATAAGGACGAGGTGGTCTGAAGAGTATATGAGCTATCTATTGAGCACAGAACACAGAACACAAAGAAACAAAAATACACGACAAACAAATCAAATCCAGTTGTCGGCCGGTGGGCACTGGTTGTAATGTGTACAGAATCAATACTGGCCTGTAGCGGGTCCTGGCGCAGCCTGGCAGCTGGGTGGCAGTGTCCGACAGTGGAGCCGGGCTCAGACAGGGCCTCCCCACGGCACGACCCCTCTGCCATCTAATCTGACCGCCGGCCACCAGGTGGCGCGTCGGTCTGCGAGTAGAGGGTGGGGTGGGTAGGGTATCGAGACATCGGCTCTACAGAATATAGTCCTTCCCTTATGAAGCGTGTGTTAATGATGGAATGAATGGTAGATGTTGACTTACAGACTATAGTCCTTCCCTCATGGAGCGCGTGGTAATGATGGAATGAATGGTAGATGGTGACTTACAGAATATAGTTCTTCCCTCATGGAGTGCGTGGTAATGATGGAATGAATTGTAGATGTTGACTTACAGAATATAGTTCTTCCCTCATGGAGTGCGTGGTAATGATGGAATGAATGGTAGATGTTGACTTACAGAATATACTCCTTTCCTCATGGAGTGCGTGGTAATGATGTAATGAATGGTAGATGGTAAGTTACAGAATATAGTCCTTCCCTCATGGAGTGCGTGGTAATGATGGAATGAATGGTAGATGGTGACTTACAGAATATAGTCCTTTCCTCATGGAGTGCGTGGTAATGATGGAATGAATGGTAGATGGTGACTTACAGAATATAGTCCTTCCCTCATGGAGTGTGTGGTAATGATGGAATGAATTGTAGATGTTGACTTACAGAATATAGTCCTTCCCTCATGGAGTGCATGGTAATGATGGAATGAATGGTAGATGTTGACTTACAGAATATACTCCTTTCCTCATGGAGTGCGTGGTAATGATGGAATGAATGGTAGATGGTGACTTACAGAATATAGTCCTTCCCTCATGGAGTGTGTGGTAATGATGGAATGAATGGTAGATGGTGACTTACAGAATATAGTTCTTCCCTCATGGAGTGCGTGGTAATGATGGAATGAATTGTAGATGTTGACTTACAGAATATAGTCCTTCCCTCATGGAGTGCGTGGTAATGATGGAATGAATGGTAGATGTTGCTTATGAAGCGTGTGGTAATGATAGAATGAATGGTAGATGTTGACTTACAGAATATAGTTCTTCCCTCATGGAGTGCGTGGTAATGATGGAATGAATGGTAGATGGTGACTTACAGAATATAGTTCTTCCCTCATGGAGTGCGTGGTAATGATGGAATGAATGGTAGATGTTGACTTACAGAATAGTCTCTCTCATTGGGCCTGGTAATGATGGAATGAATGGTAGATGGTGACTTACAGAATATAGTTCTTCCCTCATGAAGCGTGTGTTAATGATGGAATGAATGGTAGATGTTGACTTACAGAATATAGTCCTTTCCTCATGGAGCGCGTGGTAAAGATGGAATGAATTGTAGATGGTGACTTACAGAATATAGTTCTTCCCTCATGGAGCATGTGCTAATGATGGAATGAATTGTAGATGTTGACTTACAGAATATAGTTCTTCCCTCATGGAGCACGTGGTAATGATGGAATGAATTGTAGATGTTGACTTACAGAATATAGTTCTTCCCTCATGGAGCGTGTGGTAATGTTGGAATGAATGGTAGATGGTGACTTACAGAATATAGTTCTTCCCTCATGGAGCACGTGGTAATGATAGAATGAATTGTAGATGTTGACTTACAGAATATAGTTCTTCCCTCATGGAGTGCGTGGTAATGATGGAATGAATGGTCGATGTTGACTTACAGAATATAGTTCTTCCCTCATGGAGTGCGTGGTAATGATGGAATGAATTGTAGATGTTGACTTACAGAATATAGTTCTTCCCTCATGGAGCGCGTGGTAATGATGGAATGAATGGTCGATGTTGACTTCAGAATATAGTCCTTTCCTCATGGAGTGCGTGGTAATGATGGAATGAATTGTAGATGTTGACTTACAGAATATAGTTCTTCCCTCATGGAGCGCGTGGTAATGATGGAATGAATTGTAGATGTTGACTTACAGAATATAGTTTTCCCTCATGGAGCGCGTGGTAATGATGGAATGAATTGTAGATGTTGACTTACAGAATATAGTTCTTCCCTCATGGAGCACGTGGTAATGATGGAATGAATTGTAGATGTTGACTTACAGAATATAGTTCTTCCCTCATGGAGCGCGTGGTAATGATGGAATGAATTGTAGATGTTGACTTACAGAATATAGTTCTTCCCTCATGGAGCGCGTGGTAATGATGGAATGAATTGTAGATGTTGACTTACAGAATATAGTTCTTCCCTCATCGAGCGCGTGGTAATGATGGAATGAATGGTCGATGTTGACTTACAGAATATAGTTCTTCCCTCATGGAGTGCGTGGTAATGATGGAATGAATTGTAGATGTTGACTTACAGAATATAGTTCTTCCCTCATGGAGCGCGTGGTAATGATGGAATGAATGGTCGATGTTGACTTCCAGAATATAGTCCTTTCCTCATGGAGCGCGTGGTAATGTTGGAATGAATGGTATATGTTGACTTACAGAATATAGGCTCTCTTATGGAGTACATGTTAATGATGGAATGAATCGTCGATGTTGACTTGACCGCAGACCAAGCTTCTACATAGTTAATTATGTGTCTACCTTCAATAGTGATCAGTGTAGTTTTTAGCAATGTCTAATTTGGAACGAATTGATTGGCATTGCCTGTACCGTACATGTTGGCCTGGCATATCAGGCGGGCAGGGATGATCCAGTCATACACGACTCAACCTCCCTCCCCCCCCACCTCCCCCCACTCCGCTACTCCACTCACCGGAAATGGCGCAGTTATGTCGGCCAACTCGGCCCCTGCCGCCGCCCGGGGCGCGCCGCGCCCTAAGGTCACCCGCTACTGCATGTGGTCCCTCCCGCCGACATCCACTACGGCCATTACTGCGCCCTTTGCTATACAGCCCATTGAGAACAAGCCAGCAATGGGCTCATCACCCCACCCCCTCTCCTCCCCGTCTCGCCCCTCCCCTCTCCCCTCCCCTCCCCCCCCCCTCCCTCCCCCCATCCCCTCCCCTCCCCTCCCTCTCCCCTCCCCTCCCCTCCCCTCCCCTCCCCTCCCCTCCCCCCCTCCCCTCCCCTCCCACTCTCTCTGTGTCCCGCTCTGTCCCTCACCCTGTGTCTCACCCTCTGTCCTCCCACCATGTGTCCCCCAACCACCCAGTGTCCCCCCACCCATCCCGCTGTAACTAGGCATGTTTTGCTGCATTAGGGGTGTGATGGGGGTGGGGTGGGGTGGAGAGATAAGAAATATCCGTTGCATGTCGTGTCCTGTGTGTGATTCCCGTAAATATGTATATAATTATATATATATTTATATATATACATATGTATGTAATATATCCACTTCTCTCTATATATATGTACCAGACGGGATGGCCGAATGAGTTAGAGCGTCCGTCTCCCATATTGGTAGACCATGGGATCGTGGGTTCGAACCCTGGTCGAGTCAAACCAATGACTTAAAAATGTATACTTGTCGCTTCCTAGCCAGGCGCCCAGCATTATTAGGATAGGACAAGGAATAGTTGGCTCAGTGCCAGGATAATGTGACTGAGTGGAATATCAGGTCATGGTGCTGGTGGCCTGGTCTCCCAGTGGGGCAGCACTATAAAGTCGCCATGAGTGCACACTGTCACAAGTCACTACCCATCCTGATATGATCGTAGATGTTTCTAGGACGTAAAACAACAACAAACAAACTATATGTGCACACATAGGTATGTGACTGACTAAATGCTTATATACATATGTGGGTGATTTCGCAAAGGAAGGGAAGCATGATGACTAGAGAAAGCCTCCAACCTACACTTTTGCCATTCAGGGACCAGGGTCCTAACTATTAGGCTCTCTAGGCTATAAATCCCAAGTGGAAATGTGCTATGTAAGCAATATGTTGTAATTCTACCAATATGTCATAATTCATGTGAAAAAGACTACGCTTTCCCATTTTCAGATGTTGGCAGTTATGGAAGTGGCCTTTAGGAAATGCGGAAGTGTCCTTTCGGAAATGCCCAGGTAGCTGCGCAATAGGCACCGCAATAGGCTCCGCAATAGGCTCTGCAATAGGCTCCGCAATAGGCTCCGCAATAGGCTCCGCAATAGGCGTTAAGGTCCCTTTGAAATAAATCAACTTGGTTAATGTGAAATGTTTCCAGGGAATTTGTTTATCTTCACATGTCCTAGAAATTAGCTGTGATGACACCCCCCCCCCCGCCTCACACACACGCCATATATATACACACACACATTCATACACATACCACATCCACACGCACAATCCATTATGGATATTTAAATAAATCTAAATGGAGTAGGCTCACGACAGATGCTATGTCACTCACTGGCTTTATGGAATGTAATCTATTGATGATCCAAAGTTGTTACCAT
>CM059188.1:39517029-39612029 GCA_030323885.1 Branchipolynoe longqiensis
GCCAGCACCATGACCTGATATCCCCACTCAGCTCACATTATCCTGACACTAGAGCCCAACCAGAGTCCTTGCCCTATCCTAATAATGCCGAGCACCAGGCTAGGAAGCGACAATTATACATTTTTAAGTCATTGGTTTGACTCGACCAGGGTTCGAACCCACTACCCCACGATCTACCAATACGGGAGAAGGACGCTCTAACTCATTCGGCCATCCCATCTGGTCACCATAAATGAGTGGAACAAATCTAGGAAATTGTCTTGGTTTTAGAAAATTTGATCTTCAGTCGGATTATACAGCTTGAAACAGTCTCACTCTGTTGATGCTTCAACTGTTGGGTGACAGGAGGCATTGTCAAAACTAAACCCTAAACAATATCCACAAGCTGGTCGGTCTGCACTACTCAAATAGGTCAGAAGTCAATTCATTAAGTGGTTAAATGACCTAAAACCATGCAATATCAAGAAGAGTTTGAATGCTTTAATTTGACGAACAACCTAAGTGAATATCAGACACACACACCCAACAAAATTAATTTAAAAGACACACACTCACATTCCTGTTCCTGTCAGGATGGTGAATCTGTCCAGTTAACACTAAGCATTACACAACTGACAGACTGTCTGATAATGCCGTCCGGTACTCTCCATCAAAACTACATTTTGTGTGCTTATGTAAATATTGTGTAAATGAATAGGTGGAATTCAAATGAGAAATTAATAGTCGCCAAAGTTTCCGAAAACCAAAGCGCATTCTTCTATTTCAACGATGTAACTTAATTTAATTTCGTTCCCCGAAAAGAGAGGATGAGGGAAAAAATACAATAGTGCTACGATACTAATGAAACTCATCTCTCTGGGTGAAACAGCAGTATTACTTCGCTATATATGGTCATAGGAGAGGAGGAGGGGAGGAGGAGGGGAGGAGGAGGGGAGGAGGGGAGGAGGGGAGGAGGGGAGGGGAGTGTTGTCTATAATTAAATTAGGAGGTTTTATAGTAAGAACCTCCCACTGGTCCCCAGGCTATATATTTGTGTCTGGTAACATAACAGAACCAGTCTATTATAGCATCGTATTACTAACAATTCGATAACCTTTTCTTGAAAGCACTAAAGGTGAGATCAATAAATGTGTAAACAAAAAAAAATTATATTTTTAGATTATCTTCAGTGTAATTTGAAGACAAGGTTCGTTTAGTTTTAATGTGTTATTTGTGGGATATACTCCCGTAGTGAGAACAGGATCCAATATTGGTGCCCTGATGTCACAAGGAAATGACAATATGACCACATTGGTACAGTCTGAACTGGCAGCCTCATCAGTCAGGCATGTACAGTTAATAAAAAACAGCATGGCCACCAGACTAACATGAGTAAACATAATGAAGGGCTACACTAGCATATATATGGGCACCGGTTCTACATATCGGACGCGGGGGGCCTAATCGGTAGAGCGCAGGCCTCCTGTGTGGAAAATCTGGAGTTCGAATTCCAGCCGAGTCAAACCAATGACTTATCAAAGTTATACTTGTCACTACCTAGCCTGGGGCTCAGCGTTAATAGGATAGGACAAGGACTGGTTTGTGCAGTATCAGGATAATGTGACTGTGTGGAATATTGGGTCATGATTCCGGTGGCCTGGTCTCCTAGTGGGGCAACACTATAAAGTCGCCATGAATTTGCTGCCCCGAGACTGTGGAATGCTCTGCCAGGATATATCACAGATTGTAAATCTGTTGGTGCTTTTAAAAAATGTCTTAAGACACATTTGTTTAAATCTGCTTTTATTTTTAACTAGGTGAAATGTATGTTCCTGTATATTTCTTTGTTATGTAAAGCGCCTGAGAACGGCTTGCTGGATCGGGCACTATATAAATGTTTTATTTATTTATTTATTTATTTAATGAGTGCACACTCTCACAAGTCGGTACCCGTCCAGATATGACCTTAGATGGTACTAGGACGTAAAACAACAATCACCTATATATCACCAACGATATGCTAGAGGCAAATGGTAAGGGCTATCATACGTTGCTACATATGAAGACGGGTGGAGGGGGGGGGGGGGGGGGGGGGGGGTTAGGCGGGACAGGGTCAACTTGTTCCTGATGACCTTTCTACACAGCTAGATGAAACATCAGGGGTGGTGGGGGGGGGGGGTGCCATCTGGCCCACCTCGAATGTCATAATCGGGTGGGTTGGTATAATTCAAAGTCGATATTCTTATTCAAGAGTATATTGTCATGTTCCATGCAAATACACTTCACTAAGTGAGTGGGTGGGTGGGTGGGTGGGTGGGTGAGTGGGTATGAGGGATGGAGGGAGGGAGGGAGGGAGGGGAGAGGGGGGGGGGGGGGGGGGGGAGAGGGAGAGAGGATAGAGGGAGAGAGGGAGAGAGGGGGAGGAGGAATGGAGCGAGGAATGGAGCGTGAATGAATGAATGATGAATGAATTGTTTTACGTCCTAGCAACATCTAAGATCATATCAGGACGAGCGGAAGGAAGGAAGGAAGGAAGGAAGGCAGGAAGGAAGGCAGGAAGGAAGGAAGGGAGAAAGGAAGGAAGGAAGGAAGGAAGGAAGGTAGGAAGGAAGGAAGGAAGGAAGGAAGGAAGGAAGGAAGGAGAGGTGAAACTGAAGGCTACATAATTCAATGAAATCATATTTAAATAACCTAAACTTCTACCTAGATCTAATTCTACATATCGAACTTAGATACTGGTGTACTCATTCATCATTTCAGTAGGATATCACCCCCCCCCCCCCCCTCATCTCTCTCACATAAGAAACTCATTGGCTTCAACACTGACCCAGTGAACATAGCAATTGCATATTGCACTGATGTGCAGACACCTTATTGTGTGTGCTGTCATTGAAAATATCTACATAAATACTAAATTGAGTTATTTATCATAAAATTTCAATCAATTAAAGTACGCTATAACTGTCAAACTCGATGACTCAACTCAAAAGTTGTTTTCCCCCTTCTTTTTTTTAAACAGATGATTGAATCGTAGTCTGAACGTGAAGAATTGCATTCACAACCAAGAGACTGCCATATATATATATATACACATAGCTATCTATGTCTACACAATTTTATATTGCATATATACATAGTTGTAGACGCATCAATCCTTAAATCTTCTGAATCCTTAATACTTCTGACGATATTACAGATGTTTTTACACCCGCC
The DNA here is from genome assembly GCA_030323885.1 of Branchipolynoe longqiensis. Taxonomy (NCBI): domain Eukaryota; kingdom Metazoa; phylum Annelida; class Polychaeta; order Phyllodocida; family Polynoidae; genus Branchipolynoe; species Branchipolynoe longqiensis. The sequence continues at coordinate 39,520,222 of CM059188.1, forward strand.
CGTCCACGCATGCGCCGTCACCATTATTAGTCTACGTGGCACATGGGAGGGTTCTGAACACAGCCTAACCGCGGGCGGGGAGGGGGGGGGGGGACACTGGTGAATACTGACTTCAGACTAATTTAGATCAACGGGGACAGTTTAATGGTATTCAAGGCTTTTCAAGACTAACTAACCAAAATAGGTTAAATTCAAGGCTTTTCAAGGCCTTGAAATTGAGAAAATGAAGTTCAAAGACATCTGGACTTTCCAGGCGTCGTACAGACAGACCCTGCATATAAAATATATATTCACATAGTAATACTAATACGAGGATGAAGGAGGATGAGGGAGGATGAGGAGAGATGAGGATGAGGATGGGGAGGGGAGGGGGAGGGGAGGGAGGAGGAGGGGGGGGGGGGAGGAGGAGGAGGGAGGAGGCGGAGGAGGCGGAGGGGGAGGGGGGAGGGGAGGGGGAGGCGGAGGGAGGAGGAGGAGGAGGAGGAGGGAGGAGGAGGAGGAGGGGGAGGAGGAGGAGGAGGAGGAGGAGGTGAGGGGGAGGGGGAGGGGGAGGAGGAGGAGGAGGAGGAGGAGGGAGGAGGAGGAGGAGGAGGGAGGCCGGAGGAGGGAGGAGGAGGAGGTGGAGCAGCAGCAGCAGCAGCAGCAGCAGCAGCAGCCTGCACTGATAAAATTGTGTACCTTCCACATTTTTTATTGGGGCATACATTTTAATTTGGCATATTGGCGTACTTAGGCTTAAGATATTGTACAAAATATGCAAAACTCGTATGGGTAGGCAGGCCGGTTGATATGTTAAGATAGTAAAAAATATCATTCTGCAGAGTAGAAGGCACCCTTGTATCAAAGTAAGACATGTACAATAAATACCGCATGTGGAGACTGCATTGCCATGCCATACCAAACAGAGCTACAGAGCTACAGAGTTGGCAGTGTCTACCGCTCATTCCATTAGTTCTTTTAAAGTTGCGTAGTCCAATGGTTTAGATAAATATATTAGTTGTGTTGCTATAATCGACTTTACTTCAATTTTTAGTATAAATGGTTAACTTCGGAAATATCTGAAGCCAGATTAATTTTGCCCTGTCTGTCGAAATTCGGAAACCAATTTAATAGTAACATGTTCTATTGAATTGACTTAGTGCGTCCTATGCAGCAACAAATGTATCTAAGTTGGATATGTAGGATCAAATCTAGATGAGTGTTTTTGTTTCCAAAATTTGATACTTTCATCGGACTATGAACTTTGAGGAGTGTCGGTAGCTAAATGAATATTAAAATAAACTAAAAATAACATATGCTTACCTTGTATACATTACTATTAAAAAAAAAAAAAAGAAATACTAACCCATGATTGGTTTGTTGGGAGTTTTACGTCCTGGCAACATCTAAGGTCATATCAGAACTGGGCTAACCCATGAGGTTGGGCGGCATGAATTGACCATCTATGCACTGCTAGGTGCCGTCTACCACACACATCACGTGACCCACCACGTGACACACATCACCACACCGAGTACTGCACGCACTACAGTGCAGCCCAGGGGGCATCTAGCAGGCCGTCACTAATTAAGTCCAGAACGCACAGGGCAGTCACTTCCTTCTCCCACAAAGTGCCTTATTTTCGCTCACTCAATTTCACGGAGATCAACGACACTGACTGACCAGCTTTGATACCAGCCCTCCCGCCCCCCGCCCCCCGCCCCCGTAATAAATAAAACAACCCCACCACATACCCTGCCATCCCGGATAGTGCAAACAAGCCCAGTGCCTGGAAGGATACAGGACATAGGATACAGTTACAGCCTTCCGCCGACACACCCTGGTCAACTAATAATAGTTAGTGTGCCATGTAACCAAAATATAGCGACGTGAAGGCATAGAAGTTACAACTGTCGTTTTACGCACAACCTTAGTTGGGAGAGGAACTATAAAGTGTGTGTGTGTGTGTGTGTGTGTATATGTATGTGTGTATGTATGTGTGTGTATGTGTGTATGTGTATGTATGTGTATGTATATGTGTGTGTATATGTGTGTGTATATGTGTGTGTATATGTGTGAGTATATGTGTGTGTATATGTGTGTGTATATGTGTGAGTATATGTGTATGTGTGTATATGCACTGCTATATGTATGGAGGGTTGGGAACACAGCATATGTATGTATGTATGTATGTATGTATGTATGTATGTATGTGTGTATGTATGTATGTATGTATGCATGTATGCATGTATGTCACTGTATTTATGGACGTGTATGTATGGATGTATGCATATACGTGTACATATGTGCATATATATGTATGTATGCATGTATGCATGTGTGTCACTGTATTTATGGACGTGTATGTATGGATGTATGCATATATGTGTACATATGTGCATATATATGTATGTATGTATGTATGTATGCATGTATGTATGTATGTATGTATGCATGTATGCATGCCACTGTATTTATGGACGTGTATGTATAGATGTATGCATATATGTGTACATATGTGCATATATATGTATGTATGTATGTCACTGTGTGTATGTATGGACATGAATGTATGGATGTATGCATATATGGGTACATGTGCATATGTATGTATGTATGTATGTATGTATGTTTGTATGTCACTGTGTGTATGTATGGACGCGTATGTATAGATGTATGCATGTGTACATATGTGCGTATGTATGTATGTATGTGTGTGTATGTTTGTGTATATACATGCATGCATTCATGTATGTATGTGTATGTATATATGTGTATGCATGCATGCATTCATGTATGTATGTGTATGTATATATGTGTATGCATGCATGCATGCATGCATGCATGCATGCATGTATGTATGTATGTATGTATGTATGTATGTATGTATGTATGTATGTATGTATGTATGTATGTATGTATGTATGTATGTATGTATGTATGTATGTATGTATGTATGTATGTATGTATGTATGTATGTATGTATGTATGTAATACATAAATGCAATATATGTATATTCTGTCTTTCCGGTACTTAACGTGTATGTAAAATCAGCGACTGGTTGCCGGATGTACAAGCACACTGTCCCTCTGTGCTGTTGTCAGGGGGTACCAGCTGCGCCCTATCTCTTGGAAACACCAGCTTCCGCCATGCCCCGCCCCTGCCCCGCCCCTGCCCCAGCAATGATTTGTTTTACGTCCTAGCAACATCTAAGGTCATATCAGCCCCCAGCAATGAAGCTGCGCGTTCATATGGTATACAAGCCTGTACAGCTGTACAGTTAAAGTTACATAGTCCGATGGGATTGAATTTCTGTCATTTTCTGATATAAACATATTATCGTTATAACCTATATTACTTTAGTTTGGAGTAACTTTGATTTTAAATGGCTATTTGAAGTTCAAACTTGCCAAATTAATGTTGGCAATCATGCCAAAACTCAACATAGGCTTCGGCACTAACAGGTTCTATTAAATGATATCAGTACCTCCAACAATGGGGCGACAAATGTTTAATAAGTGCACCAGTATCTAAGCTAGATGTTGTAGAATCAAATCTAGATAGTTGTTTTGGGTTTAAAAATTTGATATTTTCATCGGACTATGCAGCTTTAAGGTCAGATGGCTTAGTTGTGTACTGGATAGCTCTCAGCTATTATTATTAAAGAGGGAGATTAAAGAGCAACATACAAACCCCACACCCTCTTATCTTTGTTTGTTTGTTGTTTTACGCCCTAGCAACATTTAAGGTCATATCAGGACGGGTACCGACTTGTGACAGTGCGCCCTCATGGCGACTTTATAGTGCTGTCCCACTGGGAAACCAGGCCACCAGCACCATGACCTGATATCCCACTCAGTCACATTATCCTGACACTGAGCTAACCAGTCCTTGTCCTATCCTAATAATGCCGAGCGCCAGGCAAGGAAGTGACAAGTATCAATTCTTAAGTCGTTGGTTTGACCCGACCACGGTTCGAACCCACGATCTACCAGCACGGGAGACGGACGCTCGAACTCATTCGGCCATCCCCTCTGGTCCCCACAGAACTGACAACTGCCGTTACCTCCATCTAGTGGTCAGCAGACGCAACAACGTGATGACGTCATCTCAGTAGGAGCGCCTCTAGCGGCAGCCATTTATGTAACATGTCAGATTAGCTGATGCGGGCAAAGGAATCCGGCATCCTGTTATTTAAAGTTGTGTCAACATCAAATTTTCAAAACCAAAACACTTATCTAGATTTGATATATATATTCAACTTAGACACCGGTGCACTTATTAAACATTTGTTGCTGCATAGAAGGGCATAATAAGTCAATTAATAGAACCCGTTACTACTGAAGTCTATGGTGTCAGAGTTTTGGCAGGCTTGCCAACATTATTTTGGCATGATTTGATGTCAAATATCTCCAAACTTAGCCATTTAAAATTAAAGTTACTTCAAACTAAAGTAAAGTAGATTATAACAATTAGTATAATATATTTATCTCAGAAAATAGCAGAAACTCAAAAGCATCGGACTATGCAACTTTAAAGAAATATTTTTTCCAATAACCAAGTAAAGTCTATAGATTTCTAACTCACCGCTACTAAATACTATATACAGTTAGTCTTAATAACTCTTATACAATAAATGTCTATAATGAACTGTGCTCTATATACTGCGGTACTGAACGGTGCAAGTCTATGTACTCAACACACATGTTGGCCCACTAGTCTGTATGAATCTAGTCAGGCCCACCGACACAACATGGCAAAGTTCACCACTCATTATACAGACACCAGTGTTGGGAAGGGTAACATGAATAATGCCCACCAAGACACATTATGGTAAGGCACTAAAAAAAAAACTACCAAAAAGTCCACCACCAACCTGCCAGTGTTACTGTTAGTCAGTTATCCAAAACGCTCTATTATTAAAATTTACATAAACTATTTCACCCGGTTATAAAAAGAGAGGAAACCGAAAAGAAGAAAGGTCAAGCATGTATTCCACTTCAGCGGAATTTGGACCCTGCTTCAAGATGGATAAGTGTACAAGTACATAACCGTGACATGGTTGTCATGATTCAGACAACGCCAAAGATTACACTCGAGAAAATTCTAACTATTTGCACGCAGGGCTGACACTTAAATTCGTAGGATAGCAAACCCTCGCAGATCCATGACTTTTGCAAGCAATGGTGACAATGTAGCTAACACAAGCGTCTTGATGTGTCCGGCGGGCATCACCCTACAGCCGTCATAGTGGTTAACATAAACATCTTGATGTATCTAGTGGTCATCACCCTACAACCACTATAGTTGTTAACACAAACGTCTTGCTGTATCCGGTGGGCATCACCCTACAACCACCATAGTCATTAACACAAACATCTTGATGTATCCAGTGGGTTTGTTTGTTGTTGTTTTACGTCATAGAAACATCATATCAGGACGGGTACCGACTTGTGACAGTACGCACTCATGGCGATTTTATAGTGCTGCCCCACTGGGAAATCAGGCCGCTGGCACCTTGACCCGATATCCCACTCGGTCACATTATCCTGACACCGAGCTAACCAGCATATCCAGTGGGCATCACCCAACAACCGTTATAGTCGTTAACACAAGCATCTTCCTGTATCCAGCGGGCATCAACCTACAACCACTATGGTCGCTAATAACAAGCATCTTGATATATCTGGCGGCCATGTTTTTCTGTATCCGGCGGGCATCACCCGCGCGTCCCATGTGGTAACAGAGGCAGGCCGTTTCCGGGTTGTCATATGCCGATCCCGACAAGGATTAACATGCTTGAGCGTCTGCCAATGACGTAACTCTTTGGAACGCTCACCAGAACCTGAACAAAACGCGTGGCAGCAGATAATTTGTCGGGGATCGGGGATCTGGGATCGGGGGATTCGGAGAGGGTAGACACCCTTACATGATTCCATTAAGAATCCAGGGGGGATTAGTTGGTGTGCATGCTATTTGATTGGGCAGACGTCCATTTTGAGAATGGAATGCCGAGATATATTCCGAGGCGTGCATAATTACATGCGCCATGTTGAACCCATTTGATCCTGCATCGTCACCACAACAAGTCGCTAACTTCACGCTTCAAGTAGATCCAAGTCTGGAAACATGGACTATGCCGTCTTGTCACCAACTAACCTACATGAATTGAGGATTTGCGTGTGACGTAGGCATCACACTACTCCAGCTTCGTGTTTGGATAGAAGCAGTTCCTTCTACTATCAGGTGTATGTAAATGTAAAGAAAAAGCACAAATCTATTCATTGCTATGGTCTAAATTCTGTTATTTAGAATCATGAATATTCAATCGGTAGTTGAAATAATGTTTAGTTAACAGAATAACTGACTCAAAAAGTGAAATCCTGTCAAATTAAACCCAAAATCCAAGCGATATTGAGGCCGTTGCCGCCGCATCAGCGGCGATATTGTCTAAGCCTAAGGCTAAGTACAAGGTAAACAAAACCAAAAGCACAAATCTATTCACTGCCACGATCTAATTCTGTTATTTAGAATCAAGAATATTCACTCAGGGGTTGAAATAATGTTTATTCAACAGAATAACTGACTAAAAAAAAGTGAAATTTGGTCAGATTAAACCCCAAATCGGAGCGATATTAACGCCGCCGCCGCATCGGCAGCAATATTATCGAAGGTAAACACAACAAAAAGCACAAATCTATTCACTGCTACGATCTAATTCTGTTATTTAGAGTCATGAATATTCAATCGGGTTGAAATAATGTTTAGTTAACAGAATAACTGACAATCAAAAAGTGAAATTCGGTCAAATTAAACTCAAAATTTAAGTCATATTGACACCCGCCGCCGCATCGGCAGTGTTATGCTGTACTTTCTATCCAACTATGATGGCCGACTAGGCACTGATCAGGTGGTGCTAATCGTTTGACGTAAATCCTCAATATTATTAATTGGTTGCATATACCATCCATATACAGTAAAACCTTTCTAAATCGACCAATCATGGGACCGACTTAATATAGTCCATGTAGGGAGTTGGTCGGTTTAGGGATTTAACAAAAAATCGTTACAATGAGCGATCGTTTGGGATCCAACATAAAATGATCGATATAGAGGAGTTGTCGATCTGTGGAGATGGTTGGTTAGAGAGGTTTTGCTGTATGTACTTAATAATAGACACATAATCAGTATATCATATTATATATAGCTAGTGTGTGCTTGCCTATGTATGTATGTATGTATGTATGTATGTATGTATGTATGTATGTATGTATGTATGTATGTATGTATGTATGTATGCATGCATGCGTGCGTGCATGTATGCATGTATGCATGAATGTATGCATGTATGTACGTATGCATGTATGTATGTATGTCACTGTGTATGTATGGAGGCATGTGTATGCATGCATGTATGTATGCATGCATGCATGCACATATGTATGTGCATGTGTATATATGTGTGTGTATATGTGTGTGTATGTATGCATGTAAGTAAGCAATTATGTTTATGGCGGTTTTATGTCCAAAACATCTATGGTCAGATGGGAGATCCAGCCACAGGCACCATAACCCAACATTATACTTAGTCACATTAATCCTAATACTGGGCAAATCAGTCATATATCAATTTAGTAAGTCAGTTCGACTAGGCCGCCAGCACCAGCACCCGATATCCCACTCAGTAACATTATTCTGACACTGTGCTAACCAGTCCTTGGCCAATCCTAGGAATGCCAAGCACCAGGCTTACACCAATTTTGTACGTCATTGGTTTCATCCCGTCTGGTAGTGGGTATGTAAGTGCGTATATATATGTATGTGTATATGTATGCATGCCTTTGTATCTACATACATACACACATCCGTACGTACATACATACGACATAGAAACATACATACACTTGTATGCATGCATACATATGCATGTATGCATACATATGCATGTATGCATGCATGCGCATGTATGCATGCATACACATGTATGCATGCACATGCATGTATGCATGCATATGCATGTATGCATGCATGCATACGCATGTATGCATGCAAACGCATGTATGCATGCATACGCAGGCACACCTAGTTCCGCTTAATGGTTTAATAACGGTCACATGGTACTTACTGCGCAATAACGTTCAACCGGAACAATAACATTCCATGCCACAAATATTTAAATATTTATAACATCTAAGCTACACAGAGTGTGTGACATTTGTATGTTTTATAACTCGAACAGAATCCCTCCCGAACCATAATTCTATTATCTTTCCCATAACAAGAAACCCCCACACACCCAAACACCCCCACCCTTCCCCACCCCTCAAAGTAGGTTACATATAATAATTTAATATACACATGCAAATCAAGCAGGCAACGGAGCATGAAAACACACACACACACACACACACACACACATACACACACACACACGCAACTGTGACCACACCCTATTTAATATTTAACGAGCTCAAAACGGCAGCTTATGCACAATTTTGCACAGCACGTCCCAGCCATCAATGCGCAGTGGAATCACGCTCTACTCCAAATCATTAACTGTATTCCATCATGTATAATGACCAGACGGGATGGCCGAATGAGTTAGAGCGTCCGTCTCCCGTGTTGGTAAACCGTGGGATCGAACCCTGGTCGAGTGAAACAAATGACTTAAAATTGATACTTGTCGCGTCCTAGCCAGGCGCTCGGCATTATTAGGATAGGGCAAGGACTGGTTGGCTCAGTGTCAGGATAATGTGACTGAGTGGGATATCAGGTCATGGTGCTGGTGGACTGGTATCCCAGTGGGGCAGCACTATAAAGTCGCCATGAGTGCGCACTGTCACAAGTCGGTACACGTCCTGATATGATCTTAGATGTTGCTAGGACGTAAAACAACAATAAACAAACAATAAATCATTCAGACTCCCATTACGACCAAATGAGTTTAGTGCCCATCTCCCATTTTGGTAGATCGTATGGTTCGAACCCTGGTCGAGTCAAACCAGTGACTTCAAAATTTATACTTGTCACTTCCTAGCCAGGCGCTCGGCTTGATTAGGATAGGTCAAGGACTGGTTGGCTCAGCATCAGGATAATGTGACGGTGGGATATTGGGTCATGGTGGGTTGGTCTCCCAGTGGGGCAGCACCATAAAAGACACCATGAGTGCACATCGGCACATGTCCTGAAATGACCTTAGATGTTGCCAGGACGTAAAACTCCCAACAACCAACCGGCTCCATCACGCCAGGCGTGTGGGGAGGGGGAGGGGCCGCCGTCGGACAGCCGGGTTTCTGTATCCGCCACTGTACAGCAGCGCGCGCATGCGCAGGGGCCGCGCGCATGCGCCGGGCCGGTGCATAATGCACACCACGTGTTTGTGCCCTGTCTGTGACTGGGGCGCCACACGCGAGACGCGCGGGTTCAACCGGACCCCTGCACTAACACTTCACTGGAAACTAAAACAACAGAGAGCCTTGCCCAACCCCTTCCCTTCCCTTCCGTTCCCTTCTCGTCTCCTCCCTTCTCCCCCCCCCCCCCCGCGCCCCCCTCTCCTCATTGCCTTCCACTTGGGTCTGGTAAACACGAGACATTCCATGTAGTAGGTTGGCCGGGTGCCTGTATGATCTCATCTAGATGGGCATTCTGAATAGCTTTTTGACAATTTCAGTTGGACGTGGTTAAGCCCCAGTCACATCTACTCGCAGGGGCCGGACGAGCCCCGTACAGTGATCCGGTGTGGTCCGTGGTGATCCGGCATGATCCGTGGCTGGTCCTTGGTGATCCTTAGCTGGTCTGGCCTCATCTGGGGTCTGTCCTGGATGTTTTATAATGCTTAAAACATCTGGGGCGATCCGGGGAATATTGCGATCCGGGCTCTATCCGCCATCGTCCGGGTGTAATGTGGGGTGGTTCGGGGGTAGTCCGTGTAGCATCCGGGGCTGTCCAGGCGATTTTTAACCCGGATGAGCCACAGTTTAGCCACGGTTTAACTCGGACCACTACCGGACTGCCCGGACAAGCCGGATGAGCACAGATCAGCCACAGATCGCCACGGATAGCCCGCTTTAACATGGATCAGTCCGGGATGAGCCCCGTTTTTGTATATATACAGCAGTAGCAAGTCCACTTCAAGTCTGGGACTGATCCATGACTACTCCGTGGAGACACCAAAATAGCGAATTTATCCCGGGGTGTCCGGGACAGTCCTAAGGGTTCGTCCGGCTAAAAATCCGGGGCTTGTCCAGGTATGTGTGACTGGGGCTTTAAGAGCGCTGGCTAGTTCGGCGTTTAAATTCCAGTCGAGTCAAAATGACTTGCTAAAGTTGTACTTGTCGTTAGCTAGCCTGGCACTCAACATTAGCAGGATAGAGTGGATACTGGTTAGCGAAAAGCATAATAAATTCCTACGTCTTTGCTTTGACTCGGTCAGGGATTGATCCCTCGACCACCCACACAGAAAACAGACGCTCTACCCACTCGACTACTCGGTCCGGTTGCAACGTTCCAGAACACCGTTTCATAAATGTACCCACGACATGCATGTCCATATAAAGCAAACAGTCACCTACTATACATGCACACAGTATACAATTAATGTATTCTATAAAGAGTGCACTGGGCTCTCCGGTGAACAGCCACATTGTGCGATGCACGGGAGGAACCAACAGTGGACGCTGGGGTAGTACTTCCGGTGGGATCAAGGCCACATTGAACCACTGACCATGCACCGGCACCCTGGGGTGGGTGAGCGGGTGGAAAAAGAGCGCCAGATAAAGCACTGTGTATATGGTCAGGCACATGTAGCCAATATTGACGTGCATAGACATATTTATCATTACAAACAATTTGTTGGTGGTTTTTTCCACTACTAATCACGAATGGTATTTGATCAATTTTCATCATTATTAAATTTATGACAAATTAAAACAAACCACAAAGAACAATTTGAAACTACTGTAGATTGTTTGTTGTTTTACGTCCTAGCAACATCTAAGGTCATCTCAGGATGGGTACCAACTTGTGACAGTGCGCACTCATGGTGACTTTATAGTGCTGCCCCACTGGAAGACCAGGCCGCTAGCACCATGACCTGATATCCCACTCAGTCACATTATCCTGACACTGAGCCAACCAGTCCTTGCCATATCCTAATAATGCCGAGCGCCAGGCTAGGAAGCAACAAGTATCAAATTTTTAAGTGATCGGTTTGACTCGACCAGGGTTCGAACCCACGACCTCACGATCTACCAACACGGGAGACAGATACTCTAACTGATCCAGCCATCCCGGCTGGTCAAAAAACTATTGTAGCACACGACCAACCATAGGCCAAACAGCTGCCAAACATGCAGTAAGGTTGTTTACAAATACATGTCCTTGCAATTATAATGGCGGACATTGCTTTGCAGTAGATGGGGGTATCACAATTTTGCAGATGCGTAGATTCACACCCAAGAAAACAGTGCGTGTACGAGAGCAAGAGAGTGAGTCTATGAGAGCTTTAACGTTACAACAAGTAGAGGTAATCTTGGTTATTTGTTTGGGGTTTTACATCTTGGCAACATCTAAGGTAATATCAGGACCGGTACTGACTTGTAATATTCAAGTTAGCTGATCTAACTATAAGTTATAACTAGACAGCAGCGTCATATTCGGCATTCAGATATGGTCCTGGTGGTCGGGGGGGGGGGGGGGAGAGAAGGGGGGGGGGGAAGAAAGAAGGGGAGGGGGGGGGGGAAGAAGAGATGCGGGGAAGGGGAGGGGGGTCACTAGGGTTACATTCCAAACTTATACTCACTATGTATCACCCCCCCCCCCCCACACACACACACACTATCGTGCAGAGCGTAAATACGACCTGGTTTCAGGGGTTTTCTATTTTCACTCTCAAAGGGTTCAGAGGGTGGGGGGGGGGGGGAGGGAGGGGTGCTTTGTATGGGCTGTCTGTTAGTTGGTGCACGCCCTACCCATTTTCGCTAATGCTCCATTACAATGCAGGTTGTGAGTGAAATAACAAGGGCCTGGTCGCTTGTGACATAATGGGTATCGGGCCAGACTCTAGAGGATACTTCACCCGAGCCATCCACAACTTGAGGGGTAGGGCTTTAATCCTTAATCTTTAAGCCCTTGAAGCTGAATGAGGCTAATCAGCCTGGGGTATGCGCCTTTTCAACGGTGACCTATTGTTGGGTTGTAGTATAGTGGACCGTGCTGGAACGGTGTACTAAATAAAACACCAGCCACCATTACAACAAGGCAGAACACGAAGCATTTGTATTTGCCACAAGGCATCTAAAACAAAACAACAACAAATATACACATTTAATTAGAGGTTCTTCCCTAAAGGCCAAAGGTGGGTACTTACGATTTTATCTAACAAAGGCAGGGATCAGTTGTAGAACGAATAATCAGCAGGATTTGTTAGTAATAGTACTAGTAGAATGAACTAGGTCTGGCAGTCCAGTCTGTGAACTTTTAGTAGAACAAACATGGTCCAAGATCTGTTAGTACAACAAACATGGTCCGGAATCTGTTAATATAGCAAATGTTAGCACAACAAACAGTCCGGGATCTGTTTGTACAACAATCACGGTACGGGATCTGTTTGTACAACAAGCACGGTACGTGATCTGTTGGTACAACAAACACGGTCCGTGATCTGTTAGTACAACAAACATGGTATGTGATTTGTTAGTACAACACACACTGTTCATGATTTGTTAGTACAACAAACACTTCATGATTTGTTAGTACAACAAACACGGTCCGTGATCTGTTAGTACAACAAACACGGTCCGTGATCTGTTAGTACAACAAACACAGTTCGTGATTTGTTAGTACAACAACCACGGTTCATGATCTGTTGGTACAACAAACATGGTCCGTTATATGTTAGTACAACAGACATGGTCCGTGATCTGTTATAGTACAACAAACATTGTCCAGGATTTGTTGTTAGTATAATGAACAAATGCTGACCAGTGAATAAGCCAGCACCAGGTACTGGCACCAGAGGCCCCGGGGATCACTCACTGACTGCGTGAGAGCCAATCTGGGCAGGGTCCTGTCTGTGTGTGGACAGAGCGGGGGGCTGCAGCCAGTAAACTACAGCCGCCGCGGGAAGGAGCCACTCAGTGCCAACGCACAGTGCGCACAACACACCAGGGTAACCAGGAAGCTGCACCTTACACACATGCGCACTGTCTGCAGTGGTGAACATTGATCGAAAGAGTCAGAGCGATTAGAGACCACTGTACCAAAGTTGTGTTCCAAATCACACATATGGCTATACTAGCTGTATTCTGTTTGTTGTTGTAGCCCTAGCAACATCTAAGGCCAGAATCATGATGGGTACCGACTTATGCACACTCATGACGACTTTATAGTGCTGCCCCCTGGGAAACCAGGCCGCCAGCACCATGACCTAATATCCCACTCAGTCACATTATCCTGACACTGAGCCAACCAGTCCTTGCCCTATCCTGATACCTCTGAGCACCTGGCTAGATAGCGACGAGTAAACATTTTTAAGTCATTCGTTTGACTCGATCAAGGTTTGAACCCGTTACTAGCTGTGACTTGCAAGATGACTACATCTCAGTCTGGCGCTTCATTATAGGCTATCTTAAAACTTACTTCGGTTTGGCAAGAACCCCTTATTATCATGCTTTTTACACTTTTAGGGCAAGGAACCAAACACACTGCTTATATCCCAACCCTGGATTTCTGGGGGGGGGGGGGGGGGGGGGGGGGTCACAGCTCAGGACGGGTACTGACTAGTCCAAGATGAGTGAATGTTGGGGGCCTTATGCCTGTAAACATTGCTGGCCGTGCCAATACTATAATAGTTCAGTAGGTTATTCTGAGCGGTTTAACACGTTACCGCTGCATCACATCCATAGCTGTTGCATAGCTGTGAGTGTGAGCTGATCAAATCGCTTTGCGCCTTTCTGACTTTCAACCTCCAACTCTGGTTCGCTTTGGGGTGGTCCGTAAATATCCATGTTCTTCAAACAATGTTCAGAAGGCAGGCGAAACAGGGCGGGAGCGGAGTAAAATCCATATTTGGATTGCCTTTTCATTCTACAACACTGGGTAACATTTTATCAGATATTTCATGATAGGATTGCAGGGAAGATGGGAACAACGAAAGGAGGGATCAAACCGTAGGATTGTGGGAAAACATTCATGGACCAGTCCTTCGAAACTGCTAAATTACTTGGGGATCTCAGACTGCTGGTTTCTGGCTTGAAGTTGAACTAGTCCCTGGCTGGCTGTTCTGCCATTCTGAAACTGCACCGCCCCAGAACAGTCCCCCATCATGCCTGCGCCCAATTTCATACTCACGGCTCACAAACAGCTTCTTTTGTGGCCATGCCAAAAGCCCATTCACTCCGCTGTCATTAGCTACATGGCATCATCATAACACACAGCAGGAAATGGGCTGAAAGGTATGGTATAAATACCTCATTATCGCCCACGCTGAAGTCTGGACGGTTAGGGGGGGGGGGGGAGGTTAGTGATATATATATATTAGATATAGGACGATCTCCTTCGGGGGATGACGGATCATCTCCAATTTGTTGGCGTCCATTGGAAACCAGTCCTGAACTCACCTGAAAAAACAATATAAGGTGGCAATGTAAGCAAAGTCTAACATTTTATGGGTTTACCGTAGTGTCGAGTTTTCTCCATAATTTAGTTCCGGAAATGGGTTACTAATAGCCCCTTCCCTTTTCCACTGATGACAAGCGGAAACCTTAAATGTGATTTAATATGGAGGTATTTTAAATGGGGGGGGGGCCATTAAATAAAACAAAACAAAAACATAAATAAAACAAAACAAAAACAAAAACAGAGAAAGGTGTAATTATGAGAAGTATACGAATAAACAAAGCAATACGAGCAGGAAGACAGACAGACAGACAGACATACACACAGACAGACAGACATACACACAGACAGACACACAGACAGACAGACACACAGACAGACATACAGACAGACACACAGACAGACAAACAAACAGACACACACACGATAGTTTTAACAAGGTATTTGGAGATATTATCCCACTACCCTCACCAGACACAAGCTGACAATTTGTGGATAAAGAGCCTTAAAGTTACAGGGGCACTAATATGACTAAAAACAACTTACTTATTCACAAATTTTATTATTATTATCATCATCAAATCATCATCAAAATTGACTAGTTATAATTTGGATAGCTTGAAACAACCAATTCCATAACCTATGTGTGACGTCTAATATATATTTTTATTTTTTTTTATTTTTTGGTCCATTAGTTGGGACATTAGTAGGGGAAATTTCAGTCATAGACGACTGGTCTTCCTCATTCCACTGCTGGTCGATAGAAAGCCCGAGCCTACACTTTTATCGACCCAAGGGATTTTTAACCTCCCACACCACATAGACATGGTATGAGAGCAACCGGCCTTTGATGACGCTGTAAGTTATACACAGCGGTGGAAATCCAAATTGGCAGAGCTGGGGGACATGGGCAATCGAACCGCCGACCCTCAGATTAACCACTCCGCCACAGAGAACGCCACGTTTGTTTTGTTGTTTTACGTCCTAGCAATATCCAAGGTCATACCAGGACGGGTACCGACTTGTGACAGTGCGCACTCATGGTGACTTTATAGTGCTGCCCCACTGGGAAATCAGGCCACCAGCACCATGACCTGATATCCCACTCAGTCACATTATCCTGACACTGAGCAAACCAGTCCTTGCCACATCCTAGTAATGCTGAGCGCCAGGCTAGGAAGCGACAAGTATAAATTTTATAAGTCATTGATTTGACTCGACCGGGAACCAAACTCCTCAACTCCCCCATCTCCTGCACATAAAGCCCACGCCAAAACAGGGGACGGACGCTCAACTCATTCGGCCACCCCGTCTGGTTGAACGTCATATAACTAATGTCTAATGGTGCAGGGCAGACCAATCCCGACCGACTGTGTTCAAGCTCAAATAACCCATTCTATGTGTGATCTTTCATGAAAGATACATTGAATATTCATGCAAGAAATACATGGTCAAATCATGTGACGCGTGCTTGCGTTATTTTTCTGTGATTGGGATTTCAGCTGATATCGATCCATTTGCAACCCCCCATCTATTTCTCCTACATATCCCTCCACACAATAGACTACATCGCCATTCCAGCCGCGTGGTGCATTGTGGGATGGGTGGAAGATAAACAAACAAACCCCCCGCGAAGCACATGGCTAATGCTAAGACACTGGGTGCAGCTGTTAAATGTTCTAGTTTCAGCTCATCTCGCCTCTTGGTTGAAACATAGAATACTAACTAAAAAAATATATATAATAAATTAAGATGTTAATCTTTTATCTACCATTGAATTTAGATCAATCTAATCAGCATATCTTATACCATCTGCATTTAGATTTTATGAGAAAAATTTGGCCACTCAACTAGTGTTAGACCCATAGCCAGAGTCAGTTTGACTCATTTAATTCATGTTTTTATTTATATCCTATGGTTAATGACATTTGTTGGGTTAGGAAATGGGTAGGGTTAATCAGACATTGGTTATATATTTATTTGAAACAAGTTTTTGTTGACACATTTGACATTTTAATATTTAGAACAAGAATTACTTATGTCTAATCAATGGTGATGTAAACATCAGCCTGTAAAGTGATTGAAATGGTATGTTTCTTAGCTTAAAATGCTTAATTATGGAGAATTGTGTATTAAACACATTCATTATGTTATTATATTGCATCCATCCATCCATGTTTGTGCCAAATTGTTATATGTATTTTTATTAATTTTGAATAAAATCGAAGTTTTTCCCTATGCATATCGGCAAATGGCCGTATGCCCTTGCTTTGCTGCCAACACCGTTTTCAGCGCATGTGCACTCGGAACAGTAATCTCGTCTATTTGATATACCCCACTTCTGGTGGGAACCGACAATATTAAACAATTCAAAGTTCAGCATCCTGGTAGTTGCACATGGGAAACATACAATTCCTACATGTCTCCCGGATTTTTTTTCCGGTGGTAAATATAAAATTTACTATATATATATATTATATATATATACATCTTTTTTTACTATATGTATATATATATATATATATAGTATAGTTATACGAGTCTTACCTTGGTACAGATGATGGATAACTGTTGTTTTACCGAGGTATAAGCCTCGGATAGATGTGGGGCTAGGGAGAGGTAAGCACGTCCGGTACAGCAATCTTAACCTACTTATTGAGGATAAAAATGACTTTCAAACAATGGATACTATTACTTTACCGAAAAAGGTACACCAACGGAATAGATGTGGCAGGGTGTGGCGGGGAGGGCCCTAGCCCACATCTATCCGAGGCTTATACCTCGGTAAAACAACAGTTATCCATCATCTGTACCAAGGTAAGAATCGTATAACTATACTATTTTACCTCGGTAAACAGCCTCAGGCTAGCCTCAGGCTAGCCTCAGGCTAGGGAGACCTTTACATAATTCATTTTTATCCTTAATATCATTCTTTCTTATTATTATAACATTCTAAATTTTTGTTCTCACCTATTCTTGTTAGTTGGCGAGAAGACGCTTTGCAACGCCGGTAGGCTTTTTCTAGTCGTTTATTATAATGTTTTGCAAACGACTTAGCCGTCTTCCGCCTGCATGCGCTAGTATTCTTTTCACAGAAATACCAAGCACCCGCGCCTTGGAGACCATGGCTCCTCTAGTTGAGTGGGAAGAGTATTTACTCGTATCCACTCCAGCCAATTTCAAACACCGTAATTGTCCATCTGGCAAGTGTGTCTCGTGAAATCGCCTTATGTGGCTTTATAAAGCTCACTAATAGTTGTTGTGATGCACGTAAATCCTTTGTCTTGTATATATAAGCCCGTATGGCCGACACAACACATAATTTCCGATCATTCGGAAAACAGTCTAAGTGAACCGTTGATAAAGGGTCACCTAACGTGTTTGATTTAAGCAATTTTTCTAAATCAAACGTAGCTTGTTGCTTGTCTATTTCTAATCCAGTTAAGGATAAAGCAACAATCGTCTGTCCTCTGTGTCCGGTTACTAACAATAACAGGACCGCAACCTTAAAACCTAACTGTTTTATATCTAACCACGAGTTGTGAGGCCAAGCCTGAAACAACTTAAATACTATAGAAACATCCCAAAACCGACTATACTTTGGTTTTGGAGGATTCCTTTGATAAATTGAACGAAGTAAATAACAAATAACATGATGTTTTCCAACTGTTTCGCCATCAATTCTAGGTAATATAATTGATAACGCACACCTCGCCGCATTAATCGATCCAAAGGAAAGGCCCTTCATCCTCTAGAGAACGAAGAAACCGAGCTACTTGTGAAAATCTTTGGATTTGTTGGCTTAACTTTCATTAACAAACAATGTACACCCCATTTCTTTAAATAGGTTTTATACATTTTGGACAGTTCCTGGCCTCCAGGCATCCGATACTATCCTATCCTCAGTAATTCTGTCCAATCCAAATTGCTGTAGCTGCTTCCTTAGAAAAGGAATGCCAATAGGGGCGTCATTGACACGTCGCCGTGAACCACTAGCGGTCCGTGGTGCGTCAGATTCCCGAGTTTTCTTGGGAATCGTATACGATCTTTTGCCAGTTGTGAAACTGCTGGCAGCCAAGGTTGCGTGTCCCAATCGGGCACCACCAGTATCGCATGTGTCCCTTCCAAGCCGATTTTTCTCACTACTCGGCTGATAATGCTAAATGGTGGGAAAATATAAAAATAATTATTTTCCCAGGTAATAGCAAACGCATCTACTTTCCAAGCATCCGGTTCAGGATGCCAAGAAACATAACAGGGTAACTTGTTATTATTTCGTGATGCAAATAGGTCAACTTCAGGTGTACCCCATTTTTCACAAACGAAGTTAAACAAATGTGTAGAGAGAGACCACTCTAAATGGTCATGGAAATTTCTACTTTTATAATCTGCAAGTGTATTTTGTGACCCTGGAATATGCGCTACAGTCAGCCAGACTTGTTGAGCCTGTGCCCAGTTCCAAATCAGTTTAGATAACTGATTGCAAGACTTTGATTTGGTTCCACCCATATTACGAATATATGCCATGGCAGTAGTATTATCAGTTAGTATTCTAACCTGTGATTTATTTATCCTTACTAAACTACGTAAGCCCAGATAAATAGCACGCAATTCTAGTGCATTAATATAGTCTGATTTTTCATCATCAAGCCATCTACCTCCTGTTGTGACCCCATCTCGATGAGCTCCCCAACCTTCTAACGAAGCATCAGTAGTAATTACTGTATTAGGTTCCGCCATGCGGATTGGATTTGGTGAACTTGCTATATGTTGCATCCACCATCCAATATCCTGTAACCCTTCTTGCGAAATAAACATCTTTCGCTCAAAATTGCCTTTAGTTCGTGTTAACGCTAAATTTTTATCTATTTCTAGCGACTTAATATGGGCCTTCCCATATAACACAGCAGGTGCATATGAGGTCATTATGCCAATAAGAACAGCAACCCTGTCTAATTTTTGGCTTTGATAACTTAATAAGCTGAGTCGCTGTAGTCATAAACTTAATTAGTTTTTGTTCTGTTATCGATACTGTAAGGGACTGTGTATCCAGAATAAACCCTAAACATTGAAGTTGTTTTGTTGGTTTAAACACTGACTTTTGTTGATGTACATAAAACCCCAATTTAGTGAGTAATGCACATAAATCCAAAACTGCATTCACACAACCAATTTGTGTTGATGCTATAATAAAAGAATCATCTATGTATGGAAACATTATATGACCCTTCCTCGCCATTACCGAGAAAACAGGGTTAAGCAATTTAGTAAATAAACGTGGCGCACAAGCTAAGCCATTCGGCATACAGGTAAACTCATAGAGTTGGTTATCCCAAATAAATCGAAGAAATTTTCGGTATTGTTCCATTATGGGAAGCGTATAATATGCATCCTGTAAATCAACACTAGCCATCCACGCATCTGGTGTAATCAGATCCCGTGCCGTATCTAGAGAGAACATTTTTAAAATGTCGATATTCCACCCTTTTATTAAGGATTGTTAAATCCAGGATCATTCGAACATCACCATTAGGCTTCGGTCTCGAGAAAATGTTTGAAATATAAACTGTCCTGAACAGTGTGTCACTTTTTGTATAATTCCTTTCTCAAAGAATTTATGTACCTGTTTAGTTAGTGCGTCTCGTTCAACTGGTTGAATGTTATATGGAAAAGGTATTATACTTTGTACAGGAATTTGTGTAAAAGGAATTTGAACACCCCTAACTATTTCTATAATTTCTTGGTCACTAGTAATTTTGTGCCACTCAGAAATATGATTACTAATATTACCAGCCACAAAGTTGCTTACAGTTTGTGTGTTTTTAGAGGCTGCAGGGACTTGTAAAGTTTGTGTTTGGACCTCTACTTGGACCCCCCCTGGGGAAAGGTCTCGACGAGTTGAACCCTCGACCTATTGGCCGTGCGGTGTTGTCGGTCCAGCCTGGGCGAGCGCCCCGGCCCCGAAACCCTTGACCGAAGTTTGAACTCGGTCTGGTTCCTCTGGTGAACCGTCGTGGACGAAAAATCCCCTCGTGACTTTTTGAAACGAGGAACTTCCTGTTTCTTCTTGCCATCCATGTTTTTGCCACTCTTGGCTGCAGTCTCTACCTCTTTATAGAGGTATTGTAGTTGACCGCCAAACATCTTGGTATTATCTAAAGGTTTTCCTTTAATCGGCTCTGGAGCAAGATAAGAGCGTAAACTCCTTCCCCTCATTATCGGTAACCTTCTTAGAGCGAGCCACTTCTTTGCCAGCATCTGTGGCAAACTGACTTGAAGACATTTTCATATCTTCGAAACGACAGGTAATTACCTGCCGCCGCTAGTACTGCAATGCCTTTGTCCATTGTCTTAGCCAAAGACGAGAACTTATTTTCACTCTGCATCCTATTAGCCACAGGAACAATAGCTGTTAGGGTAGCCAACACTGCCTTATGCACTGTGTGCAAACACATCCTCAAACTTCTTTACGGTCATCCGTCATATTGACATCCCGATCCATCTCTTTAATGATGGGAGTTGGGAACACCCCTTTATGCCTGTTAACTCATCTCCTAACTTGGAGATAACCTCCGCCGGTTTGAACGTGCGAAAATGACCATTCACGGTCCTCGCGCATAAGCGTAGTGGTTTTATCACCCGCTTAGCCTTTGGCTTCTCCACCTTCTTAGCCACTTTAGTGCCAATGTCCGCATAGACCCCTTCATATACGGTGTCTGAGTCTGATTCCGTAGAAGTAGACTCAGTGGACGACTCAGAAGAAGAATATTTCCTCTTCCTCTTCTTCTTTTTGGACTTAGTCTTCCGCTTTTTGCGCAAACCAGACTCTGCCCCCTCCTTGGTGAATTCATCACCCGAAGAAATCACCTGTTTCTTCTTCTTTCCTCCGTTTAGGAGAAGGAGGAGGAGGAGCCTTAAGCTCCACCGCCGAGTCTGTGTCCAAGAAATCCTCAAATGAATCCTCTTGGACACTCGGCCTACGCCGCTTCCGAGACACAGGCGATTTGGCAGTCAAGATGTGGCTTTCCAATCTTGCAAAGCGAGCCTCCCAATCTGGAGGCGCAGGCACATCAGGCACTGCGTCCTCGTCCGGGTCGGAGAGGATATGCGCCCGGGGCTGTGTCGACGGCCCTGCCGACAACACGGGTGAGGAGTCGTACTCCTCGTCCACTCCACTCGGAACACGCCCCTCGGCTGCTGCTGCACCGCGCTTACTCCGCTTCGTGGCCATCGGGAACTGAAACAAACATTTTTGATCAGTCCCGGTATATATATATGTCACAATATGGTTGTTTCAAACTCATTTGGACATCTATTGGTGTTAAAGAACGTGTTTATAACGTTATAACACAGGCGTAATAAGCTAAATTTGTGCGTGGGTTGTGGGTCAAGCCCAAACCTTACGCGGGGTCGGGACCAGTGTATCGGCCCGCCCATCCCTCTGTTCCGCACACTTCTCCCACCTGTGACTACTACGTCAACAAGTTGGAGAAAATGCTACGAAACTCGGAGAAACGCCTGAAAAAGTTTTGTCTAGGGGAGTCTATAAAAGAAACCCAGGAGCATCTCCAACATTACTCTCTATTAGAGTACGAGAGAATTTCCACATGAGATAGGGCGAAACCCACATCTCTACCCATAGTCACACGGTGACCCGGGTGTTGACATAACCGCTAATGACCGGTTTGGTTCCTTCGCGAAACCCACTCGAGTGTTCTATCCTTGGTTGTTTATAACCAAATAACTCGTCCAAATTGGACCAACGAAAGTCTAAACTTTCCATATTGATGCTCTAATGCATCATAATTAAGCTAACCACAGTTTTTATTATACTTACTGCGTATTTGCTTGTATGTAGACTAATTTTGCCGGAGCAACCCAACGACACGTTATCCAGTCGTGAGTTGTATATGCTAATTGCTGGTACCGGACGTGCTTACCTCTCCCTAGCCTGAGGCTAGCCTGAGGCTGTTTACCGAGGTAAAATATATATATATATATATATTTTTTTTAAAGCAATTTCGTAGGAAAGGCTATCTAAACATTTCCAGACTAGCTGAATAGAAAACCCCGACACAAATTATCGATCAAATGTTTGCTTTTCAAAGCAAACTCTTGAACCGAATCCTGCTATGAGTAGACTGCATAAGTAGGTTCAGGTCACTCTATCCGGACATATAAGGTCATTTCCACAGACTTCTAAACCTCGGATAGACATCCAGACACCGGATGCAGTAGCCGAATCGTCAGAGTAAAGGCCTCTGTGGAAGGGCGGGAATTTGAATCCATGCCGAGAGTTAAACCAATAACTTACTAAATTGATACTTGTCGCTACCTAGCCTGGTGCTGGGCATTACAAGGATAGGGCAAGGACTGGTTAGCTCACTATCAGGAAAAAGTGACTTAGTGGGGAAAACGGGTTATGGTGCAGGCAAGCTGGTCTCCTAGTGTGACAGCACTATACAATCACCATGAGTCGCCGACATCACAAGTCGGTACCCCATCCAGATATGACCTTAGATGTTGCCAGGATACAAAACACCAACAAACAGATTGGTTAACTCTGTTAAGGCATGTGGAAGACATCTATTTAGAAAACAGCTGATAATATAGATAGCCGTATTTAGGTGACAGATAAGCATTCATTATGATCGTGGTTTTTTTTTAAATGGCAAAATAAGAGGGGAAAAAAGAAGAAAAAAAGAAAAAAAGAGAGAAAAAAGAAGAAAGGTTTCCCAGTGACGCCAGCCCCAGCACTCAGGTGCACCGGGCCAGTGAGGCCAGCCCCAGCGCCCATCACATCTTATATAGATTGGCCTCATTCTACACGGCGCCGCCCCAGACTGGTTCTCTCCGTTTTTTAACTACTACCCACGCCGATCAATGAGGGGGCCATTCCTTCTCACACCACCACCACCGACGTGTGTGCGTGTGTGTGTGTGTGTATGTGTGTGTGTGTGTGCGTGTGCGTGCGTGCGTGCGTGCGTGCGTGCGTGCGTGCGCGTGCGTGCGTCTGATGGAGCGCCGATCTATTTGCGCGTATGTGTGTGAGAGTGAGTGAGTGAGCGAGTGTCTGAGCTCACAAGATGGTTCCTGTCTTGTGCGTGAGGGATGCGTGCGTGTATGTGATGCATGCATCTATGTGATGTGTGCGTGTATGTGATTTGTGTGTGTGATGCATGCGTGTATGTGATGCGTGTGTATGTGATGCATGCATGTGATGTGTGTATGTGATGTGTGTGTATGTGATGCATGTGTGTGATGCATGTGTGTGATGCATGCGTGTATGTGATGCATGCGTGTATGCGATTTGTGCATGTCTGTGATGCGTGCATGTATGTCATGTGTGCGCGTATATGTCATGCATGTGTATGTTGGTTTGTTGTTGTTTTACGTCCTAGCAACATCCAAAGTCATATCAGGACGGGTACTGATTTGTGACAGCGACTTTATAGTGCTGCCCCACTGGGACACCAGGCCGCCAGCACCATGACCTGATATCCCACTCAGTCACATTATCCTGACACTGAGCCAACCAGTCCTTGCCATATCCTAATAATGCCTAGCGCCAGGCTAGGAGGCGACAAGTAACAATTTTTAAGTCATTGATTTGACTCAACCAGGGTTCGAACCCACGACCCCCCAACACGGGAGACAAACGCTCTAACTCTTTCGGCCATCCCGTCTGCATGTGTGTATGTGATGCAACTGATGTGTGTGTGCCTGTAATTTTGTGTGAATAGTGTGTTTTTGTGAGGTGGGTGTGTGTGTGTCTGTGAAGTGTGTCTGTGATGTGTTTCTGAAGTATGTGTGAAGTGTGTGTGTGTCTGTATGAGGACCTCATGAGGTGCAGCTGTGTGTGTGTGTGTGTGTGTGTGTGTGTGTGTGTGTGTGTGTGGGTATATGTGTATGTGTGTGTGTAGAGGCTGGAGAGGCACTCAACTCCTATAGACATCCTTTCAGCAATCCATGTCTTCCTCTCATTCCATTAACTCCTCTGCCCGCCCTTCCCCTCCCGCCTCCTGGCGGATTAAGCACAGCAAGAAGACGTCACCAGCTCATAGAAACGCCGTTAACTGGTACCACTGGTGCCACCTTAGTTGGAAAAGCATTTGGAGAGGCATTGTAAGCATCTTCTCCCTCTTTTCACAGTTCTCTTCTCGGGGCCTGCCAGAAAATTCACTAGGCCGTCACAGATGTGCTCGTGTCTACTCATCATCATCATCATGCTGTCAGTCGCGAGGCGACAAAGACTGCTTTCATTACTTGACTGCCACTCTCCATTTAGCTCTCTGCTGTGAGAGTGATGTTCATGAGTCGGTCTTAATGTCTCTCAGCTTCAGGCTTCTCTTGATGGTGTCTACTAATGTCAAATTTCTCACCAATTTAAACCATGATTTTGATCATTTAAAGCAAAGAGAGCTGGTGAAGCCGATATGCATATGAATCAATCAAATACATACTCCTTTTGAAACCAATCTAAATTTGACACAGGTCTGACCCAAAAAAAACAAAATTAAAAAAACAGGTGAAGTCGATATGCATATGAATCAATCAAATATATACTCCTTTTGAAACTGGTGAAGCCGATATGCATATGAATCAATCAAATACACTCCTCTTGAAACTTGTGAAGCCAATATATATATGAATCAATCAAATACACTCCTTTTGAAACCAATCTAAATTTGACAGAGGTCTGACCCAAAAGCAATTTTTTTTAAAAGGTGGGTGAAGCCGAGATGCATATGAATCAATCAAATATATACTCCTTTTGAAACTGGTGAAGCCGATATGCATATGAATCAATCAAATATATACTCCTTTTGAAACAGGTGAAACTGATATGCATATGGATTAGAATACAATGCTTTTGAAATGGGTGAAGCTGATATGCATATGAATCAATCAAATATATACTCCTTTTAAAACTGGTCAATCAAATACACTCCTTTTGAAACCAATCTAAACCTCACAGATGTCTGACAACAACAAAAACTTAAAAATTATTTAAACAGCCCCAAAAGAACACACCTAGCATCACATCACCCGAAAAGTTCCACAATTTAAAAACAATCAAAATTAAGTTATAACAACACAATGAGTTAAACCAGATTTATCGTGTTTACGGTAAAGCACTCAGACATGCTGTATGTGCGTGGCCTTGGGCTCCTACCATGACGCCACCCTCCCCATTACAACTCCCCACGGGGCAGGCTTCACCATGGGGCCGCCCCCCCCCCCCCCCCCCCCCCGCCAAATACCACCAGCGTAGATGGCCGCACCCCCGCCTGCCCCGCCAACACCGGTCAGATCCACCCCGGGGAGCAGCTGCCGGACCGGGGCGGGGTAAGGCGGGGCCGGCCAGCCCCAACTAACCGCCCGCCGAGCTGCTCGCCGCTGACCTAAGCTGGCCGCCGGGCCGCCCGTCGAGCCCCGACTACACGGAGTATTGGTTTCCTCCTCCCGGCAGTGACTCAGTTCTCCACCGCCCATAGACCTACTGCCGCGCCCCATCAGACACACTAGTCTTGCCAGTGTTTGCCCTCACTATTTACTACATATTCAAGTTTACCTGATGGTTTTTAAGTGTCTGTCATTCTTTTAAAATATTTGAAAATATATACATTTCTTAGGATGATTTTCATTTTTTTTAAATGTATATGTTTGTTTGTTTGGTGTTTTACATCCTAGCAACATCTAAGGTCATATCAGGACGGGTACCGACTTGTGACAGTGCGCACTCATGGCGACTTTATAGTGCTGTCCCACTGGGAAACCAGGCCGCCAGCACCATGACCTGGTATCCCACTCAGTCACATTATCCTGACACTGAGCACACCAGTCCTTGCCCTATCCTAATAATGCCGAGCGCCTGGCTAGGAAGCGACAAGTATCAATTTTAAAGTCATTGGTTTGACTCGACTGGGACTCGAACCCACGACCCCACGATCTACCAGCACGGGAGACAGACGCTCTAACTCATTCGGCCATCCCGTCTGGTTGTATATGGGTGTATATATTACATACATATACTTGACAGTATGTAGCCTTATTACACGCTTCCAGAAAGTTGTTTATTTATTGGTTGGAGTTTTACATCCTGGCAACAGCTAAGGTCATATCATGACAGGTACCGACTTGTGACAGTGCACACTCATGGGGTGACTTTATAATGCTGCCCCATTGAGAGACCAGTACCCAACTTGGAGACCAGGCCATAAGCACCATGACCCAATATCCCACTCAGTCACATTATCCTGATACTGATCTAACCAGTCCTTGCCCTATCCTAGTAATGCAGAGCGGCAGGCAAGGTAGCGACAAGTATCAAGTTTGTAAGGCAAGCATTTGCTTCTGTGGATCGAGTTCTGGGCAGATACTTGCGCTCCCCAGAGGGAAAAAAATATAACTTATCTGCAGCTGTTCCCGTGATGCAATGCAGCAGTGGCGTGTCACGTGGGGAGGTCCTAGCTAGTGGTGTGTGTGTGTGTGTGTGTGTGTGTGTGTGTGTGTGTGTGTGAGTGTGTGTGTGTGCGTGTGTGTGTGTGTGTGTGTGTGTGTGTGCGTGCGTGCGTGCGTGCGTGCGTGAGAGCGTGCGAGCGTGCGAGCGTGAGAGCGTGAGAGCGTGAGCGAGTGAGCGAGTGATGCGATGTGCGAAGGTGTTGCGAGTGTGGCGAGCGTTGCGAGCGGTGCGGACGAGCATGCGAGCGTGCGAGCGAGCGAGCGTGCGTGCGTGCGTGCGTGCGTGCGTGTGTGTGTGTGTGTGTGTGTGTGTGTGTGTATCGGGGGGATCAATACAAGTCTACTGATATAGGCTTGTTGACCTGGCTGAGGGCCAGAGACCAGGGCCTGACCCCGCCCCTGTGTACATAGCACACCACTACATATGCCTGCCACCCACCCACCAACCAACCTTCAGCCACTCACAACCCACTAAGCCCCCCCCCCTCACCCCCCCCCCCCCCCCCCCCCCCCCCCCAACCCCACACAACTCCTGTAAAGCCCCGCGCACTCTCCACAAATTCACTATTACATGCAAAGATATTGAATTCAAGGCTAGTTCAAAGGTTATTTTATTTAACGACGTCTCTAGAGACTATTGATTTTCGTATCATCGGCTATAGGACGTCAAAGCGAGGCTATTTCAAGACCTTTCAAAACTGTTTTCGATAGAAATTCAAGACTATTTTCATTTGGATTTCACAAAAAAAGAACATTGGCCAATGGCGGTTTCGGACTAATTTAGATCAGTGGGGACAATTTAATGGAATTCAAAACTTTTCAAGACTAATAACCCAAAATAGATTAAATTCAAGGCTTTCCAATGCCTTGAAATGGGGCAAATGGAAGTTCCAAGACTTTTCCAAGACTTTCCAGGCCCAATACGGACACAGCTATTAAACACCAGTAAAAGCTGAGGTCATAGCAAGAAGGATACCAACTTGTGGCAGCACTTCACAATCGAAACAGCTTCATAGTGCTGCCCTAATGGGATAATGCGCTGTCACAAAACATAATCTGTATGCTCACTCAGTCATATTATCCAAACACTAATAAAGCCAGTCTTCAGCCTATCTAGAAAATTTGAACCTACATATCCAACTTAGATACTGGTGCAGTTATTAAGCATTAGATGCTACATAGAAGGGCGTATTAATACAATTTAGCAGAACCTGTTACTATTGAAGCCTATGATGTCACGAGTTTTAGCAAGCATGACACAATTAATTTCACATGTTTTCCCTTCAAATATCTCCTAAGTTAGTCATTTTAAAGCAAAGTTACTTCAAATTATAGTAAGATAGATTAGAGTGGTCAACCTAATATATTTATCTTAGAAAATGACAAACTCAAAACCAACGGACTATGCAACTTTAATAGACTGATAGCAGAACTCTCTATAACTGGGTTAGAACTTTACACCATGCCCCCGCCCCCCCCCCCACATCCCAATTCTTCACCACTCCAGCCCACTTAATCCCCACGTCCCTTCCAGACATGGAACCAAACCCTTAGCCTCAATCACCCGCCCCCCCCACCCTTTCTCTCCTCTCCTGCACACCCACACCAACACACACACATCTGTTTATGTTACGTGCAACTCATAACAGATGCCACCGCCTTCCTAAACAGGGCAATGCACATTGGGGAATTTAAAAATAAAATAAAACATTTTAAGATGAAAAGAGTCAGAAAGATCGAGAGTAAGCAGACCCAGAAAGTTGACATGGTAAAAAAACACCAAAAAACCGGCAAGGTAGTTAGTTGCAAACACACCTCTCATATTTGTGACTTGGTCTGTTCAAAACCCCCAATCCCCCAATATGAAATTGATAAACATAACCTATAAAACACAACAAATTCTATTTCACAAAGAACAACTCAATTGGATTTGTCTGATTTTGCGCCTGTACATTTTATATACAAATATATTTTTGAAGGAATTCCTTAAAAAATTTAAAAACAAAAAACGAACTCAAAACGATGAAATAAAAACAACAACAACGCAATAACTTTGCTGGGAGATCCGGCAGGCCCCGAGGGTATGCCGGGAATTGATGCGCTGGTTGCTAGGTTACATTATGTTCATACATAACAGATAAACAATGTGGGACAGGATGTGGCACACCAGAACGGCCCCGGGGTCCTGACAGTCCATGTGGCTTAGTTTGTATTTTACAAGCGGGGAATACATCACATGGCATTGTCCGAACAGAATGTAGTCACCACGCCTTGCAGAGAGAGAGAAAAATATGTCGCTGATAAATAAAGAACGATTTCTTTCTGCTTATGTTAAAAGTAAAGAAAGAAAAAGTCTTTCTGACTGAATAGGAACAAGACAGAATTTTGACAATAGTTTTCATGAAACTTTTTTTTCTCTTTGGTGGTTTTGTTGGTAGACTTTAGTCGCTTGATGGACCCCTGACACCCCCCCCCCCCATATCCCTTTTTTGGTGTTTTTTTTTAGTACACTTTAGTCGCTGCATCCCTACCTCCACCAAACCCTCCTACTAGTATTGTGAAATCCAGAAATACCACCACCGGTCACCGGACGGTGGAGTGATAGGCTATAAATACATGCCTGGTGTGCAAAATTTGGGTTTAAATGGTTCCCAGTGGTCAGTAGTTACCAGGTCCTCATGCGGCGTTTCCTTAACGCCCAGTTAGACCTTACCGGACTGAGTACCGGACACCACCGGACAAAGACTTGTCTAGTCTGGTGGTATTCGGTATCAAAATGTACCGAAATGTACAGGACGAAAAGAATGCTAAACGGACAAGGAACGTACATTAACGAATAGCCACCGGACGATAAACGGACAACAACCGAATGTCTAACGGACAGACCGGACACCAACCGAACACCAACCGGGCTGATCCTTATATAAACCGTACATTGCCGTATTTCACCGGACAGTGTCCGGTTTCTGTCCGGTTCCTCAATCCGGTGAGGTTTGACTGGGGCTTTAGGGACAGCGGGATTATTGTCACCACAACTGACAAGGTGAACACATAGACCTACCCGGTTATTGAAAACACTCCAAGTTATTATGGTAGTAGTCTGCACTGACATCTCAGGCAAGGCGCCCCATAGAGAGGTAGGTGTGGATAGGGTGATTGCATCAGGGAGCCTAGGTAGTATAATGGTTAGCATGCTAGCCCGGAATGGCAAAACGTGTGGGTTCGAATCCTACTCTAGGCACAATATTTCCCATTTTTATCACCCCCATGATATAATTATCATCACCATCATCAACATTATCATCATCATATTATTATTATTCAAAGGGGTGAGAACATGATCAACAGGAGTGGTAGTGATCATCACATTGGAAGGACGCAGTGGCCGAATCGGTAGAGTGCAGAATTCTTGTGGAAGGTCGGGAGCTGGAGAGTTCTAGTCGAATCAAACTAATGACGTACAAAATTGACACTTGTCACTACCTAGCCTGGCACTCGGCATTAATAGGATAGGTCAAGGACTGGTTTGCACAGTATCAGGATAATGTGACTAGGTGGGATATCGGGTCATTATGCCTGTGGACTGGTCTTCTCGTGGGGCAGCACTATAAAGCCACCATCAGTGCACACTGTCACAACTCAGTACTTGTCCTGATATGACCTTAGATGTTGCTAGGACATAAAAGAACAACAAACATCACATCAGAAGATACGTCATAAACCATGGCCTAGTTTCCTTCGACACATTTTTAAGTAGGTCAAACTCCATCCATGGGCGTCTAATTCTGAAAAATAAAACTCAGGCGAATAATGGTTTGGAATACAATGCTACCTTAGTTGCCTGTGCTACACCCCCTGGGTTTCAATATGCACACACAAACGCGGAGCAGCTGCGTTCCTGATGCCGAAGTCTGATTACATTATGAACGCTGATAGTGACACTAAAACGGCATACTGCAACCCGCAGTTTATGACAACCCCAGAATGCTTCTGGTGGGAAGATTGGTTGGTTGTTGGGAGTTTTACATCCTGGCAACATCTAAGATCATATCAGGACGGGTACCGACTTGGGACAGTGCGCACACATGGTGGCTTTTATAGTGCTGTCCCACTGGGAAACCAGGCCATGCACGCCATGACCTGATATCCCACTCAGTCACATTATCCTAACACTGAGACAACCAGTCCTTGCCCCATTCCTAATAATGCTGAGCGCCTGGCTAGGAAGCGACAAGTATACATTTTTAACTCAATGGTTTGACCAGTTGATTCGAATCCCACGATCTACCAAAATGGGAGACAAACGCCCAACTCATTCGGCCATCCCGACTGGTCTCTTGGTGGCAGATTCCAGATGGCAAGCACAAATCACTTGTCAGCAATACTAGACCTAATTTGCATATATGGACATTAAGCGAGTGTCCTCATGAGGACAATTTGATATTGATGGATGTTCCATGCACAAGCACGTAACCTAGTTGGTTGATTGTTGGGAGTCTTACGTCCAGGCAATATCTAACGTAACCTAGCTCATAACAGGTTCCATCAGCCAATGAACACACGTGACCTGACTACCTGCTTCGACATGGAGCTTGGAAGGTGGCGGTTAATTGGGTTAACAGGTAAGTAGGTGACGGGTCATTCATTATCTGCCTGCGTGTGGGTGTGGGTGTGGGTGTGGGTGTGGGTGTGGGGGTCTGTAGGAGTCATGTGTGCGGCAGACACAAGTTGTGACGTTACTTACCTGAAGCAGGGATGTGGGTTATTAAGCAATAAACCAATATAGCGTCAATAAAGTGCCAAATAAAGCTAAGATTCCTTATACGCGGTATGCGGCATGCGAATGTCGTATATGCGCGTCCCCTGCAACATTTGTTGGGGTTTTTCGTCCTAATTTGTGAAGGAACAGTATTGGTTTCTATGGCAAACGCAGCAGCATTTGCATTCGCATACCACACCGATGGCTACATGGACCGATTCAGTTGCTGCATTCGCATTCGCATTCGCATTCGCATTCGCATTCGCATTCGCATTCGGAGGCATGGAAGCACCCCCATACACTTACATGCATTTTGATTTTTATTCGCATTCGCATGCCGCACACCGTGTGTAAGGAATGCTAGCTTGAGGCATATTGGATATGGTCTGGATGTATGAGCGCCGGGAAACAAGATATACTGTAAGTGAGTGAGTGAGTGAGTGAGTGAGTGAGTGAGTGAGTGAGTGAGTGAGTGAGTGAGTGAGGTGCAAATCATATCTTTGTTGTAAAATTAAAAGAACATGTAAACAATAAAATATAGAATATTTTTGGAAACTGTTATGAGACGTTTTATAAGGTCGGTTTTTTACCCCCCCCCCCCGCCCCCTCCAAAAAAAACTAACTATGCTATCACGATTTTGAGGAAAATATTTTCGTGACCCAACAACGGAGTTAAGCTGTCGACTTTTCAGTGGTTTGAAACCATAATCCACCATATTGTTGTCACGTAGCACCCTTTCTCCATTAAAACACAGCCAGTTTGTGGTTAGAGAATTAACTATTTTAATTAAGACTGCCTCCCCACTTAAAATCAAATAAAACGCGTGCCACAACAAGCTAAATTATATATATTAAAGTGAACATAGTTAACCGAACGCGGTAGCAGAATCAGAGTGTAACCTTCCCAGCCGAGTCAAACCAATGCCATATAAAATTGATACTTGTCGCTACCTAGCTTAGTGCTCGGCGTTACTAAGATAATGCAAGGACGGGTTAGCTCAGTATCAGGATAGTGGAACTGAGTGGAATATCGGGTCATGATGTCAGTGGCCTGGTCTCCCTCCCAGTGGGGCAGCACTATAAAGTTGCCTGAGTGCACACTGACACAAGTCCATACCCAGCATAGTGATATGACCTTAGATGTTGCTAGGATATAAAACGAACACAAACAGCATAGTTATCCCTTTCTCGTGTGTTCCTTTCTACTGAAGTTACTACACTACGGTTAAGAAAGTTCCACCCCCCCCCCCTCTTCACCTTTATAGCCCCTCGTCAATTCCAAAGTAATTTTAACGATGCCAAAACTAGTGCATGGGAAGCTGCCAACGCGGGCAGTTGGCTCATGGACTGCTGAAACCCCACCACCCACCCCCACCTCCACCCACACTCCACCTGCCCTCCTTCCTCCTTCCTCCCCCAGCAGTGACCTCCAGGGTGTAACTTATCACAAGGGGTGGTGAGTAATGCATTGTGAAAAGTATACTACTTTCTGGTTGTGGGGCAGTGCTAGTCGAACTGACTGGAGGCAGCGAGTCATTGTTAAAGAAGCTGTGAAAGAAAGTGTGACGATTGAAAGACATGCGCAATTGTGATGAGAGTATGGCAGGATCCGGAAACATGTGAAGATATGGAATTCAAGATGCTTTCAAGCCTTGTCAATGCTGTTCTTGACAGGATTTTTTTTAATTTTTTTTTTTATGTGGGCCCATTAGTTGTTTAAGCTGGGGAAATTTCAGTCATAGACGACTGGTCTTCCTCATTCCACTGCTGGTCGATTCAAGACTATTTTCATTTGGACTTCAGGAAAAAACAATGGTGAATGGTGATTTCAGATGAATTTAGATCAGTGGGGACAGTTTAATTGAATTCAATGCTTTTCAAGACTAATTACCCAAAAATAGGTTAATTCAAGGCTTTTCAAGCGATTGAAATGGAGCAAATGAAGTTCAACACTTTTCAAGACTTTCCAGGCCCCGTACGGACCCTGGTATGGCTATGTTCCTCAGCGCCTAGTCTGGTTCTCGCAGTTAGCTATTGGAACTTCGCCCTGCCGCCATGTTGGAAGGCATTCATTCATCCAGATGGGATGGCCAAATGAGTTGAGCGTCCGTCTCATGTTTTGGTAGGTCGAGGCATTTTAACCTACGGATTCAAACCATAGTTGAATCAACCCAATGAGTTAACAACGTATACATGTCGCTACCTAGCCTGGCAGTCAGCATTACTAGGATAGGGCAAGGAAGGAGCAGTGGAATGAGGAAGACGATGTCCATAATTGAAAATTCCCCTGCTTAATCAAGTTATGTACAATTTTGTGTTAATGTTATTAAATTGAATGGCGCCGATATGGAGAAACATATACCTCTTCTGGCAGAGCATGCACAGTGCACAAAATGTTTTGTTTGCTTGTTGTTTTACATCCTAGCAACACCTAAGGTCATATCAGGATGGGTACCGACTTCTGACAGTGCCAGTGCACACTGGGAAATCAGGCCACCAGCACCATGACCTGATATCCCACTCAGTCACATTATCCTGACACTGAGCGAACCAGTCCTTGCCATATCCTATTAATGCAGAGCACCTGGCTAGGAAGCGACAAGTATACATTTTTAAGTCATTGGTTTGACTCGAGCAGGGTTCGAACCCACAAACTCAAGGGTTCGGATCCCCCAATCTCCCAAAACAGGGGGCTCAACTCATGCGGCCACCCTGTCTGGTCACAACAACATTAAATCTTGTTATTGGCATCAGAGGATGGGGCATGTTGGTGGTGGATATCATCAGTACCTTGTAAGGCCTGTTCTCACAGAGCATGCTTCACGGTGAGTTCTCATCGACAATGTTAGTTAATCCACTGTCAGCAGAAGTCGGTGGAAATCCTCTATTGCCACATTTGTACATATAAGCACCTCTTGGATACCAAATGTGACTTGAATTTTTTCTTCTCAAATGAATCTCGATAATCAACCTGAAACATCCACATATCGACTCATCCTGAGCAGGCCCCTGAGGTCACTTTCAAGTGACAGCTGTCCACACACTCCCAAAACCCAGAGAGGTTAGGGAGGCAGAAGAAAAGGTTACTGGCCATTAATGCGGCCAGCAAGTCTTCGGGGTCAAGGAATCCCTCTCTTACCTGGCTGTTATATTCTGTCAATTGGCTGATGGATTCACACCCATTAAATATCGCAGATCATCAATCTAATAAGCAAACAAATTAAATTAACAAAATATCACCCCAAAAAGGGCACCAATAAATGTATCCCCCCAATACCACCAGGGGGCGCGCGTGAACAATACTAATATTAGCCATGTATTCTAAATAGCACCTTGAAATCACAGACACTTTACAGCCAACTATGCATTCCCTTTGCCTCGTTCTGAATGTCCTTATACTCCAGTCAGACTACTGCTTGTGAACTCTTGCGACTACAAAAAAGGGTTGGTCGCAAAGAGGTCACAAAGTGGTTCTCAGCGGTTATCAACCTCTGGGCGACCATTTTGGTCGCAAGGAGGTTGCAGCCTGCACTAAAAACGTCCTAGTGACCAAAATTGTCGTCCAGAGGTCACAACCATTTTCATAGGTTGCTTTGGTCGCAAGTAGGTCACTGGTGACTGGTTTTTTTGGCCACAGGTGGTCGCAAGCTATAGTGTAACTGGTGTAGTGTGAATTGAACAGTGACCTGTTGGGAAGATGCATCCTGGTGGCAACGACTTGGCACATCTGCCAAAAAGCAAATACCCAACTGCATTGGAGCACTCAGGCGCAATGCGTACAGCGTAGATTATACTGCAAGCAAATCATACATACTGCCAGGTGTTCTCTGTGGCAGAGTGCCTGACTTTTTTCTAGGTCAGACTGCTAATCTGAGGGTCAGTGGTTCGATTCCCCATGCCCCCACCTCTGCTAATTTGGATTTCCACCGCTGTGTATAACTTACAGCGTCAACAAAGGCCAGTTGCTCTCATACCATGTCTATGTGGTGTGGGAGGTTAAAAATCCCTTGGGTCGGTAAAAGTGTAGGCTCGAGCTTTCTCTCGACAAACTGTCTAATGGTGAAAACAAGTCTATTCTGACTTATCCACGATAGGCAGTATAAATCTTCAAGAAAAAAAAAAAAGGTACCAGTCAAATTACTACCATAAAAGCCTTTTCTGACAAGAACTATGGCGATATTTGTTCGTTGGAGATTTACATCTTAGGAATATCTAAAGTAATATTAGGACCGACACTGGCTTGTGATGGTAAGCCCTCTGCTGCCAAACTCGGAGACCAGGCTGTCGGCACCATGACCCAATATCCCACACCGTCACATTATCCTGATACTGTGTGAACCAGTCCTTGTCATATCCTAATAATGCCAAGCGCCAGGCTAGGTAGCAACACGCATCAATTTTATAAGTCATTGGATTAATTCAGCTGGGATTCGAACTCCCGACCTTCCGCGTGGGAAGCCTGCGCTCTGCCGATTAGGCCACTGCACCCGGTGTGGCTTCTATGTGAAGTGCAACCTTTAAAGCTGCATAGTCCGATGAAGCATCAAATTTTCAAACCCAAAATAATTATATAGATTTGACTTTACATATATCTAACTTAGATAGTGATGCAGATATTAAGCATTTATTGCCACATAGAAGGGAACACTGAGACAATTTGATAGAACCTCTTACTGTTGAAGCCTATGGTGTCAGAGTTTTGGCGTGCTTGCCAAAAGTAAGTTTGAATGTTTGTATTTCAAATCTCTCAAAAGTTATCCATTTAAAATCTTACGTAAGACGGACGCCCAGGGGTAATCACGCACTGGCCAGGATGTGTGATTCAATACGAAAACTCTAAGTACTTTATGGAGGTAAATTAACCAGATTTCTGAATTGTGCAAGATATTAAAATCTACAAAAAGTCTATTTTAGTATAAACCTTTGGGCTGTGCACAATACGATCTCCATAAGGGCAATCAATGTCTTGGCGGGACTGGAAGCCTACAGTTGTGCCAAGATTTGCCAGAAGTCCACCAAGCAACACGCATATTGGCAAAAATCCAGGGATGAACCTAAGGGATCATCGAAAGTTGTGAACATCTTCAGTCGTACAAAGACAGCGTTTAAAATAAGAACTTCTCCGCTTGTCCGAGCCATGTGAGAGTTGGCACGGACAAGCAGAATCTGGCTTAAGCTGTTCCATTGGGCAAGTGGAAGTTTTGTGCTGAAAAACATGTATTTTGTGATTTTGTTTGCTTAAAATGTAATTTACCTTATTTATGACATTTGTTTTGTTGTTTTGATTTATTTGTGTACTTTTATTCCCATAACCATGGAGATAATAATCCAGATGGACAAGTGAAAATCACACCAGACTTGTCCTATTGACAAGTGAATTTTGTTGGCTTATTTTTTATCCCTGAGAGAGTACTACTTTCCCGCCCCCCCCCCCTCTTCTCCCCCTAAAGTAATACAGACCAATATTTTACATACCATTTAATTCACATTAATAGGATAAATAAAATATCAACATTTGATTCAACGATAAAAGTCGTACATTCTG
This sequence comes from Branchipolynoe longqiensis, assembly GCA_030323885.1. Classification (NCBI taxonomy): domain Eukaryota; kingdom Metazoa; phylum Annelida; class Polychaeta; order Phyllodocida; family Polynoidae; genus Branchipolynoe; species Branchipolynoe longqiensis. The sequence goes on from CM059188.1 coordinate 39,557,587, forward strand.
ATACCGCCTGCTCTTGTCCCCTATTTTTTGCACGGCTGTGAAAATGTTGATAAGTTTGCACAGCCCCTAATGCCAACAGACTAGGCATAACTGGACCTTACTTCCAGACGCTTCACATATAGGACGCCAATATACCTCACCCTGTCTGTGCCCAACTGTGGCAGGCTGGTAGGCCGGCTGGCAGGCAGGTGTACTGGAGATATTTCATCCACATCTGGAAATTCCCCTCTTAACTGTATCCGCAACTAACTGTAGGCCTACTCAACCAACAGGACACACGTCACGTGATCGGGTACAAGCTGAGAAAACTCCATCAGAATTATGGTAGTTGTGTTCAACTAGTTGGCCCACGCCCACCCCCACCCCCACCCGCCATCCACACATCTATGAAGCAAATTTTACCAGACTGATAATCGGAGAGGTCCACCCCCCAACCATTCTTCCTTCGGTCTCCCCACCCAAATCATCACACTCAAGGGCCCGGTTCACTAACAACTTCAGCAATCTTCACAAATGCCACACCTCTCCTGTGCCAGAACTAAAGCAGTTCACTTTCAGTTGGTTGGTTGTTGGAGTTTTACATCATGGCAACATCTAAGGTCATATCAGGACGGGTACCGACTTGTGACACTGCACACTCATGGCAACATTATAGTGTTTGTTTGTTGTTTTGCATCCTAGCAACATCTAAGGTCATATCAGGATGGGACATTATAGTGCTGCCCCACTGGGAAGCCAGGCCGTCGTTACCATGACCTGATATCCCACTCAGTCCCATTATCCTGACCATGAGCCAACCAGTCCATGCCCTATCCTATTAATGCCAAGCACTTGGCTAGGAAGTGACAAGTATACATTTTTAAGTCAGTGGTTTGACTCGACCAGGGTTGGAACCCCAGTCTTATGGCGTTCTGTGAACTATTTGATGTGCTCCGCATATCATCTAAACACAATACACATTTACAAGGCAGCTGGCAATCATTAATGTAATTTTGACAGTTATCGGTGAAGATTTGTTGGTAAACCATAACGGACCCGACTGCTCGAGTTTGGCTGAGGCTGAGGGCAAGAAGCAGATGTTGTCTCTCTCCACCTGGTTCTCAGCCACAGATAAATAAGCCTTCACCCACTGCATCCCGTCGCACCAACAACTAACAACCCGCCCATCACCACACTGCACTAACATTTTACCACAGCGTCCACTAAAGTCGACAGTGGATCACACAAGGATGGCGAGCTTTCAGGAAACTCACATGGGTTTCCGGTTTAGGAAGTTAGCTGGTAAAACATTTACAACAACCGACCCAATTTTTTAGGATGCTTCTTAAAAATAACAGTGTATTTAGGACAAGTCCTGGATAGCCAACAAGCCAGAAAGGCCTGGACCCCCCCCCCCCCCCCCCCCCCCCCCCCCCCCCCTCCACACAGCCATTCGGCTCATGATGTTGGCCAGGACATGTAACCCAAATGGAGAATTTAAATAAGACGTGTGATGTGTGCGGTAACTCGTCTGAGGCCGGAGTAGGGGGGAGAGGGGAGGAGAGGGGAGGAGAGGAGAGGAGAGGAGAGGAGAGGAGAGGAGAGGAGAGGAGAGGAGAGGAGAGGAGAGGAGAGGAGAGGAGAGGAGAGGAGAGGAGAGGAGAGGAGAGGGTGAGGGGAGGGGAGGGGAGGGGAGGGGAGGGGAGGGGAGGGGAGGGGAGGGGGAGGGGAGGGGAGGGGGAGGGGAGGGGAGGGGGAGGGGAGGGGAGGGGAGGAGGTAGGGAGGGGAGGAGGAGGGGAGGGAGGAGAGGATGGAGGGAGAGGAGAGGAGAGGAGAGGAGAGGAGAGGAGAGGAGAGGAGAGGAGAGGAGAGGAGAGGAGAGGAGAGGAGGACAGGAAGTGGAAGTGGAAGTGGAAGTGGAAGAGGAAGTGGAAGAAGTGGAAGAGAAGAGAAAAGCAAGGGGAAGGGGGGCTGACACTGGTTGTCGGCTTCTGTTTCAGCGTCTATGCAAAACACCTGTGTTTATGTTCCTCGGGTTACCGTGGTTACTCCTGCCACTGAAATAATTATGTTTCACACACCCCCACCCACAAAAAAAACACCCCACCCAAAACCGAGTTAAATATAATTAACAAAATAAAAACGTGGTCCTTGCAAAGTGCCCACTGATTAAATCGCATTAGTTAATTTACACCTTCTAACACATCGAAGATTTTAGAGGCTCCTCCTGCAAACTACAACAATTATCATATCATATTAGTCCATCATCATGCACGTCTACATACTTTGTTTGATTCATTGATGGGTGGTTGGTTGCTTTACGCCGTGTCGACAGCATAGCTCATATTCACGGCGAGTGCATACAATTATAACATAATCATGTATACACACATCATACAACTATGTCTACAAGTAGTACCCACCACATACATATGTATACGGGTATACATAAGTATGATTCTAACTATCACCACTGGTATATTGCCGACTTAAGGTATGTGCGGGCTGATACACACGGACAGGTGGCGGGACGCTGTCCAGTAGCCTAGTGCACACGGGGAGCTGCCACGCCCCCTGGTGGGCGGGTAAACAAGCGCCGCACCACCTTACTCCCACATTCCGGCAGGTCGTCCCCTCCCTACCTTCCACCCACCCAATACCGCAGCTGATAAGAGAGCTGCTTGCAATCACCCCCCCCCCCCCCCCGTACCCCTTCCGGGAAGAGCTGGGACTGAGGGGACGCGGCGTTCGGTGTCTTTTTTCCCAAACGAAAAAGATGATTGGTTGGTTGGTTGTTGGAGTTTCACATCCTGGCAACATATAAGGTCATATTAGGACGGGTACCGACTTGTGACAGTGCACACTCATGGCGACTTTATAGTGCTGCCCCACTGGGAGACCAGGCCCCCAGCACCATGACCTGATGTCCCACTCAGTCACATTATCCTGACAAGCAGTCCTTGCCATATCCTAATAATGCTGAGCGCATGGCTAGGAAGCGATAAGTATCAATTTTGTAAGTCATTGGTTTGAACCCGTTGGTTCGCATTCCACGATCTCCCAAAACGGGAGACCGACGCTCACCTCATTGGGGCCATCCTGTCTGGTAGAAGAAGAAGAAGAAGAAGAAGAAGAAGAAGAAGAAGAAGAAACCCACCAAGTGTAACATACATCACGTATTTTATACAACGCTCAGCGAGAGAATGAATGACCTACTAAAGGTCACAAATCTTGCCGTGATTTGCCGGATAACGTGGGAACGCCGACCGTCATCTGAGCTTTCTATGCAGAGCGGTGCCTGGTCCGATTGGACACGACAAGAACTAGTCTAATATAACAAAATAATCAGTCTGGGGTAGTTTTACGTCACCAACTTGTCGGTGCCAATTTGGCGGTAGGAGTAAACCTTAGCTCAGCCGCTCGGTATAAATGGTAACGATACGAGGAAAGGACACATTCAACACACTTGCAATTACACCAGTTCCCCTTTACTTGTAAGGGTTTTATGTCTAATACAGATTTCCGTGAGTTTTCTAATGGTGCTGTCACATTACGACGCATCTCGCAAATGGATGCCGACGTATGTGATTTTTTGGCCGCTATATCGGGATACGTCATTATGCGTTAGGCACTTGTTGGTATACATCAATGTACGTCGATGTTAGTCGAGATACGGCGTCGTTCATCAGGGGATCAGCAGTTTTGTGCTTGCACAAAACTTTCGACGTTCGACAACGTGTGAATTTCACTTCGGCAATACATTATGTATACATTAGGTGTACGTTGATGTACGTTAGACAAATGTTGACCTATGTTGCACTATGTTGACCTATGTTAAACTACGTTGACCTACATTAAACTATGTTGACCTACCTTAAAGGCAGTGGAAACGTACAGTCCACGTACTGACAACTTATGGATAACGTACGTTTTGCGTTTCTCCAGTATTTTTCGCCAGGAGACACGTTAGCCATACGTTGGTCACATGCTATGTACACGGTATGTATACGTCCAAATTTGCCCCCAGCGCCGAAAAGTTTGACGCATCTCAACGTAAAAAAGTGATTTTATGCGTTGGCCACGTGCTTGCGAGATGTGCCGTAATGTGACAGGGCCATTAGGTCATATGAATGAGATTCGGACTGACCAATTGCTATCATATATAGCCTTGGAATTCCTATTTACTCCTAGGATTGAAACTGGGCCCAGCATCAGCAGCTGCCTAAAGGCTACATTCCTTACACGCGGTATGCGGCATACGAAAATCGGAAAGCATCTAAGTCAATGGGGGTGATTCCTTACGTCCGAATGCGAATGCGAATGCGAATGCGAATGCGGCAACTGAATCGGTCCATGTAGCCATCGGTGCGGCATGCGAATGCTGCTGCGTTTGCCATAGAAGACAGTGTTAGAGAAACCTGACACTATGTGTGGGTGTGGGTGTGGGTGTGGGTGTGGGTGTGGGTGTGGGTGTGGGTGTGGGTGAAAGGATCCAACCCGTTCGCATGCCGCATTCACATGCCGCATACCGCGTGTAAGGAATCCTAGCTTTAGTAGTTAACATTAAAGCTGCATAGTCCGATGAAATATCAAATTTTCAAAAACAAACCAATTATCTAGATTTTGATTTTACATATCTAACTTAGATACTGATGCACTTATTAAGCATTTGTTTCTGCTTAGAAGGCAATACTGAGTCAATTTAACAGAACCTGTTACTGCAGAAGTCGATGGTGTCAGAGTTTCGGCAAGCTTGCCGAAACTAATTTTCCATGTTTGCACTCTCAAAAGTTTACCATTTAAAACAAAAGGAACTTTGAACTAGTGTAAAGTAGATACTAGTGATCGATCTAATATATTTATCTCAGAAAAAATACAGAAATTCAAAACCATCGGACTATGCAACTTTAAAGTCACCTCAACTACGCAGGTTTACACCATATAACCATTGGGGCACCGTGCCAGCCCACACACAGGTTGATAACCCCTTTCACATTGAGCTAATTTCGGGGTGCTTCAGTAGCTCTACTTAGTGGAATTAATCAGGTTATCGCACACACCACCCTCCACCCATCTAGCATTGGCTACATTTACATATAAATTGGAAGTCAATGTTATTGAGATGGTAACAGTACTGGAGGTCGTATATATGTGAATGGCCCGCATTTACAGTACACGAGGCGATAAGGGAGCAGTGTATGTATGCACGCACGCACGCACGCACGCACGCACGCACGCACGCACGCACGCACGCACGTACGCACGTACGTACGTATGTACGTACGTATGTATGTATGTATGTATGTATGTATGTATGTATGTATGTATGTATGTATGTATGTATGTATGTATGTATGTATGTATGTATGTATGTATGTATGTATGTATGTATGTATGTATGTATGTATGTATGTACCTGTGTATACGAGTATGCAGGTATTGCAATACCTCAGGGAGTTTGACGCCCCTGCCTCATTCTATTTGCTCCCCGAGAGAGTGCCGCTGGTAACTTGCAAAAGCCAGCAGCACTTCAACACTTTTGCAGGCAGCTTTCATGAAATGTACAACCGCACAAGAGCGGCAGTCAAGTAATGAAAGCAGTCTTTGTCGCATCTCGACCGACAGCATAATGATGATGATGATGATGTATGTATGTATGCATGAATGCATGTATGCATGTATGTATGTGTGTGTATGTGTGTGTATGTGTATGTGTGTGTATGTGTATGTGTGTATGCAGTTGGTATGCAGGTATAGCAATACCTCAGGGAGTTTGACGCCTCTGCCTTGCAGAGTTGTAAACCACTGCCTTGTGGTACAGGTTCTTGACAAAACCGAAGGCTAAGGGAGCAAACCCTAAACAGAAAACCATGTCACTGTGGCAGCATTAAGGGCAGTTGATGTATCGAACTCCCAACATCTCCCGACCAGCCACTGCAGGGACAAATAGCTTTGCGCCTGTCTTGACATGTTCTTGCCGGTGTGAAACCTCTATTTGCTCCCCGAGAGAGTGCCGCTGGTAACTTGCAAAAGCCAGCAGCACTTCAACACTTTTGCAGGCAGCTTTCATGAAATGTACAACTACACAAAGACCGACTCTTGGATGCAACTCTCACAGCAGAGAGCTAAATGGAGAGCGGCAGTCAAGTAATGAAAGCAGTCTTTGTCGCATCGCGACCGACAGCATGATGATGATGATGTATGTGTGTATATGTGTGTGTATATGTGTTTGTTTGTTTGTTGTTTGTTTGTTGTTGTTTTACGTCCTAGCAACATCTAAGGTCATATCAGGACAGGTACCGACTTGTGACAGTGCGCACTCATGGCGACTTTATAGTGCTGTCCCACTGGGAAACCAGGCCGCCGGCACCATGACCTGGTATCCCACTCAGTCACATTATCCTGACACTGAGCACACCAGTCCTTGCCCTATCCTAAATAATGCCGAGCGCCTGGCTAGGAAGCGACAAGTATCAATTTTAAAGTCATTGGTTTGACTCGACCGGGACTCGAACCCACGACCCCACGATCTACCAGCACGGGAGACGGACGCTCTAACTCATTCGGCCATCCCGTCTGGTCGTGTATATATGTGTATGTGTGTGTGTATGTATGTATGTGTATATGTGTGTGTATGTGTGTGTGTATCTATGTGTGTGTGTGCATGTGTATATGTGTGTATGAGTGTATGTATGTGCATGCATGTATGTGTATGTATGTGTCTATGCATGCATGTATGTGCTGTCTTGTCACAAACTAATACCCCCGTCACACTACGACGTAACAGGCCAGCGAGTGGGAAACATAGAAATCACTTATTTACGTTGAGATACGTTTAAATTCTCTGCGTTTCAGGGCCAAGTTGGACATTAGTGCAACATAGGCGAAACGTCGATCCAACGTAGTGGTTAACGCATGAGAACATTAAAAAAACGCTCATGGAATGCTTGCAGAACGCCAGTGAACGTTATATACGTTATTTGATTGCCAGAAGTACGCCTTTATATGTTAAATACGTCTAAACATGGTGGAGAAACAGCAAAAGTATGTTAGACATATGTTAGACGTATGTTATCCATACGTTTTCAATACGTGGACTGTATGTTTCTGCCAGCTTGACTTACACCTCACGTAGTTCAACATATGCATAACATATGTCTAGCGTATTTGACGTATGTCTAACGTACACATAGCATATGCTAACGCATAAGCCACACATTGTCTTACGTCGAGAGTTTTGGGTATTTCCAAAACCTTGACGTGTGTCACCGTATCTCGACGTAGGCTTAACGAACGCGTAAAGTATCTCGATGTTCCTTGACGTAATGGCCAAATTTCACCTATGTCAGCTTACGCTACCGCGTTACGTCGTAGTGTGACAGCCCCATAACTTACATGTATAATTAATTAGTCTGTGGGTGGTTGCATGTAATGTATGTAACAATAGAAACATAAACAATTATTATATATAGCTAGTTTGTGCTTGTTTATGTCTGTCTGTTTATCTGTATGTATACATTATGTAATCATATATATGTATGTATATATATGTATGTATGTATGTATGTATGTATGTATGTATGTATGTATGTATGTATGTATGTATGTATGTATGTATGTATGTATGTATGTATGTATGTATGTACATACGTGAGTTTGAGTGCTTGGGTGTGAGTGAGTAAATTTGAGTGTTAGTTTGAGTGTATGTATGCGCATGTATATACATAGATGTGCGAGTGAGTGAGTGAATGAATGTAAACATGTGGGAGTGTGCGTGTATGTGAGCGTGAGTGAACTTGAGTTCGTGCATGTGTGTGAAAGTGACTCAGTGAGTGAGTGAGTGAGTGAGTGAGTGAGTGAGTGAGTGAGTGAGTGAGTACGTGAGTACGTGTGTACGCGGGTGTGCGAGCAGTATGGGATGAGGGTGGCCCACCCCGACGCGTTAGCAGCCTGAGAGGCGATCCAAACTTCTGGGCGGTCTGGTCACAAAACACACAGCTATGTGCCGAGTATTCACAAAAAGGCGGCGTGGCGTGCTTTTTAGGCGATGGCGTCAACGCTGCTGCCTTCTGGGTGTTTACGGTATGCGGGGGGGGGGGGGGGGCGAGGGCGGTAATAGCGCATTCCCCAATCCTCCTCCCCCCCCCATCACCCCCTCCCCCCCATCCCACAGCACCACCCCCCCCCCCGATGTGGCCCAGCTCTGGCTTAAGACTAAGCCCACATTGCTCTCAATCAGACTACAACAATAGCTATTTATTTCATCAGTTCAACTATATAATGTCGAATAGTTGTTAATTACATCGGCAATACCTATCAGATAGACACTCATGCTAGCTACGCACAATACATCTACGCACAATACATCTACGCACAATACATCTACGCACAATACATCTACGCACAATACATCTACGCACAATACATCTACGCACAATACATAGATCTACGCACAATACATTTGGGAGGCTCCAGGACATCACTTCAATCCACCTCACCTCGGTTGCGATGGTAACGGGGATGAGTTGATTAACGCCCGGAGAAACCTCCTCCCCCCCCCCCCCCCACCCCCAGTCCCACCCCAACCTCCGAAGACCTGTGGTAAATGTATGGAAATTAACAGATGAACTGAGTTCCCTGTATTGACGCAGACCTCAACAATAGCAGATGTGAGGAGACTTCACTGCAGAAATGATATGAGATAACAACCTATTATTACCCGCAGTACACCGAGTCTTGAGCTACAATACCTTCACCACCAAGTTCAACAATTAAACCCCCCCCCCCCCCCCTACCAGAAAAACCACCACACGACCACAAAAACATTAGACGATGCAGTGCAATTTGTAGTACTGCGGGCATGACAATAAAGGATACTCAAAGAGGATAGTTTGAAACAACATAATAGACTAGTTCGTCATTTCAGCAGCATGGTGCATTGTGGGATGCGTCAAAGCAAAACAAACCTCCCCCCCCCCCCCGCGAAGTACATGGCACATGCTAATAGACTAGGTGCAGCTATGAAATGTGCTAGTTTCAGCTCATCTCAGCTCTTGTTTGAAACATAGAATACCAACTAAAAAAAATATATATATATATTAAGATGGTAATCTTTTATCCAGCATTGCATTTCACCAATCTAATTAGCACATCTTATACCATCTGCATTTAGTTTGACAAATCTGGGCACTCAGACTAGTGTTAGAGCGATAGCCAGAGTCAGTTTTACTAATTTTATTCATGTTTCTATTTATATCCTATGGTTAATAACATCTATTGGTCTAGGAGGGTTAATTAGACATTGGTTATATATTTCTTTGAAACAAGTTTCTGTTGACACATTTGATATTTTAATATTTAGAACAAGAATTAAAAATGGTGATGTGAGTATCAGCCTGTGAAGTGATTGTTTTGTGGGGAATTGCATGTTTCTAAGCTCAAAATGCTTAATTATGGATAGTTGTGTCTTAAATATATTCATTATGTGCTATATAATGTATTATATGAATATAAATTGTGAGTGTATGCATTGGTAATGTGCGGGCATGTATATCGGGCCTGCTTCAGCTATGCTACTTCGGATCCATCGGGACATTCCGTTACGGAACCTTGGCCCGCATTTTGGATGGCTCCGCGCCAAGCCGGGCATTTCCGGCGTTTCGAATGCGCCGATCTAAGCATTCATTGGTGAACTTCAATGGCCGGGCGCATTCGTTTTGCTGGCAATGCCGTTTTCGGCGCATGCGGAGTCGGAATGACGATCTCGTCTATAATGTCCCGCTCACCCCAAGCTGACTGTTAGAATAATTATTGCAACACAGAAGATATTATCCTGCAGGCATGGCAATAATCAATCTCATAAAGGATACACCGGGCACAGTGGCCGAATCAGTAGAGCGTTGGCTTCATGTGCAGGAGATGGGGGAGTTGAGGAGTTTGGTTCCCGGTTGAGTCAAATCAACGACTTATAAAATTGATACTTGTCGCTTCCTAGCTTGGCGCTCAGCATTAATAGCATAGGGCAAGAACTGGTTAGCTCAGGGTTAGGATAATGCGACTGAGTGAGATATCAGGTCATGGTGCTGGTGGTCTGATTTCGCAGTGTGGCAGCACTATAAAGTTGCCTTACAGGCATGATGTCACAAGTCGGTACCCGTCCTGATACGACCTTAGATGTTGCCAGGACGTAAAACTCCAAAAACCATAAAGTATATTCAGACACAGATTTTATTTGGTGCAGCCGCGTTCCAAGTGACAAGGCCTTGGTGGTATCTTTGGAAAAATAGATCCACGCGGTGAGGTGAAAACTAGATGGAAAAAAGGCTGGCTTCTCTGTAGGACTAGGTAAGAGAGGTAACATCCAAACAGATGGGCTTGTTGACAGCGGTTTGGTTGTGGTGAAAGCACTGAGAATGCTCCGGGGGTGGTTCGATTTCAAGGGGCTGACATAAGCTACTCATAAGAGACACAAGAGACAAAAGGCTTTGCTCATTAAAGCAGCACAGTTCGATGAAAGCATCACATTTTCAAAACCAAACACATATCAAGATTTGATTTTATATATCCAAGTTAGATACAGGTTCACTTATTAAGAATTTGTTGCTGCATAGATGGAAATACTAAGTTGAATTTAATTCAGGTTAAAGCTGCATAGTCCGATTAAATATCAAATTTTCAAAAACCTAAATAATCATCTAGATTTGATTCTACAAATCTAACTTAGATACTGATATCGTTATTAAGCATTTGTTGCCACATAGAAAGGAATACTGAAGCAATTTAATAGAATCTCTTATTGCAGAGTAGAATTCGACAATCACGTCAACAATTAATTTGCCATGTTTTTATTTGTTTGTTTGTTGTTTTACGTCCTAGCAACATCTAAGGTCATATCAGGACGGGTACCGACTTGTGACAGTGCGCACTCATGGCGACTTTATAGTGCTGCCCCACTGGAAGACCAGGCCATCAGCACCATGACCACTCAGTCACACTATCCTGACACTGAGCCAGCCAGTCCTTGCTCTATCCTAATAATGATGAGTGCCAGGCTAGGAAGCGACAAGTATCAATTTTTAAGTCATTGGTTTGACTCGACCAGGGTTCGAACCCACGACCCCACGATCTACGAACACGGGAGACGGACGCTCTAACTCATTCGGCCATCCCATCTGGTCCCACGTTTTTACTTCAAACATCTCCAAAGATAGCCATTCATATTAAAAGTTACTTTATGTAGATAACATGTAGATAAAAGCCATTAACCTAATACATTTATCTACGAAAATAGCCGAAACTCAAAACCATCGGACTATGCAACTTTTAAAGTTATTACAAACAAAACGTGCAGAAGAAAAACATGAGTGGACTGACTCGATGCAAAAAGTTGTGTAACTATGTAGGATGGTAAAGTTGTGTAACTACGTAGCATGGTAAAGTTGTGTAACTACGTAGCATGGTAAAGTTGTGTAACTACATAACATGGTAAAGTTGTGTAACTATGTAGCATGGTAAAGTTGTGTAATTATGTAGCATGGTAAAGTTGTGTAACTATGTATCATGGTAAAGTTGTGTAACTACATAACATGGTAAAGTTGTGTAACTATGTAGCATGGTAAAGTTGTGTAACTATGTAGCATGGTAAAGTTGTGTAACTATGTAGCATGGTAAAGTTGTGTAACTACGTAGCATGGCCCCCACACTAGTACCTACTTGATGGGAGTCTCGCATACCAGAGCGGTGGGTAATGTGAGAGTAACATGTAGAGCTAAATGGCACAGTCTCTGTGCAGTGCTATGTGAAAACACAGGTTGTCAATCCGGAAGGTTTCGGCAGTATGTCCAGCACACACACAGATAGAAACAGGCTGGTATTAAAGGTGTGATAACATGACCAACATTCCGTTACTTATTCACAATTATGTTGCTTGATTGTTGGAGTTTTACATCCTTGCAACATCTAACAGGTTCCAACTTGTAACAGTGCGCACTCATGGCAACTTTATACTGCTGCCCCACTCGGAGACCAGGCCGCTGGCACCATGACCTGATATCCACACTCAGTTACATTATCCTGACACTGAGAAAACCAGTCCTTGCCATATCCTAATAATGACTTATAAGATACTTATCACTACCTAGCCTGGAGCTCGGCATTAATGATAGGACAAGGACTGGTTAGCACAGTATCAGGATAATGTGAATGCGTGGGATATTGGGTCATGGTACCCGTGGCTTGGTCTCCGAATTGGCCAGCACTATAAAGGCACCATGAATTACAATCATGGTGCCAAAGGCTGGGTTTCCCAGTGGGGCAGCACTATGAAGTCACCATGAGTGCGACCTATCACAAGTCGGTCCCGGTCCTGATATAACCTTAGATGTTGCTAGGACGTAAAACAACAACTTTGTAGTTCTGCGTGCACTGCAGTTAATACTCCTAGGATCTGAATAGTTTGTTAACATACAGCGGATTTACATGTAAACAACACGTGATAGAATTAGGTGACGGCACAGAAGTGCCGGGGCAACTTTATACATAATCGGCGTGAGAAGAACTGTAGCAATTTGGTAGCTATGCCAACGCCTGCAAGGACTTTCTTATCAAAACAGCCCAGGGCCCTCCTCTGCCCCGTGCAGCTGGCCCCTGTTAGCCGCCAGGGGGAAGTGCCTCCCTGCGACCTTCAACATGAAACCACAGCGTCTCACTGACCAGCGGCGGGCGGTGCTCGTAGGGTTCCAAGCAAAACAACGCGCTGTGCATTCTGGGTGGACGACTTAAAGCTGCATACTCCCATGAAGGCATGGTTTGGCGGCTGCTGTCAGACACATACATGGTGGTGTTGACAGTGAAAGGTGGCTGCTGCCATACACATACATGTTGGTGTTGACAGTGAAAGGTGGCTGCTGCCATACACATACATGTTGGTGTTGACAGTGCATGGTGGCTGCTGTCATACACATACATGTTGGTGTTGACAGTGAAAGGTGGCTGCTATCATACACATACATGTTGGTGTTGACAGTGAAAGGTGGCTGCTATCATACACATACATGTTGGTGTTGACATTGAAAGGTGGCTGCTGCCATACACATACATGTTGGTGTTGACAGTGAAAGGTGGCTGCTGTCATACACATACATGTTGGTGTTGACAGTGAAAGGTGGCTGCTATCATACACATACATGTTGGTGTTGACAGTGAAAGGTGGCTGCTGCCATACACATACATGTTGGTGTTGACAGTGAAAGGTGGCTGCTGTCATACACATACATGTTGGTGTTGACAGTGAAAGGTGGCTGCTGTCAAGTGTCATACACCACATTGACAGTGACAAAGAAGCTGCAAAAGCCATCCACATACATGTTGACAGTGACAGGCGGCTGCTGTCATATACATACATGTTGGTGTTGACAGTGACAGGCGGCCGCTGTCATACACAGCATTGACAGTGACAGAGAAGCTGCAAAAGCCATACACAACATGACATCGGTACAGTATGCTGACAGACAAGAAAAGAAAGCTCCCCCGCAAATCATAAATCACGTGGCCAAATATGGCGCAGCCGTAAGGACCCACACAAAGACGAGGCCACAGCACCCCCGAGCCCTTTGACAGCAGCCATTGTGCACATTGATCACGGCATCTGAGCAGTACAGCAGCAAATCAGTAGCCCGGTAACGAGCACTTCCTGGTTGTAGGAGCTAACACTGGATGCATGGCTATTTGCATACAGACTGTTGGTGGTCCCGCAGAAATGGTCCCTGGAGAAGAACTGAAGACCACATCTAACAAGGCATCCTCACGACAGAAAATGGTTCGCAGATGATCAGCACATCCAGTCGATGCCGGTTTAAAACTGCACAACCCGCTGAACGCATCATAATGAAAAGAGCACTTGCCTATATAGTGAAACCCCAGTTATAAGGCGATCGTTGGGGTGCATAAAATGTTGTCGCACCTTAAAATCGGGGTTCAGTTTACTGAATTCCCTTTGAATTAAGGAATTCTGGGTCTAATTAATCATCACGTTATATCAGAATTTGCGTTAAATCAGGGTGCGTTAAAATGTGGTTTCACTGTATTCCAAATAGCAACCGTTGCTGCTAGATTCAAAACGCTAGATTACAAACGTGTGTGTGTATCCATGGAGATGAAAGCCCCTTGTGGGTGTTTTAATCATTCCTTTACGATATGTTATATATACCACACCACACCATACCATACCATACCCCACCCCACCCGTAGGCCTCCTAACGCAGCTGCAACCCCCTTGTCAGAGACGGAATAGACATTCTATTCGTTTGGTCACCCAATATCTCCCAGCGGAGCCGGACGCGAGAAGTGCGCTCCCAGCACAGGTGCTGCTCACGCAGTGCCACAAACGGTGGAGCTGGTGTTGTACCGCCGCTGGGAGAGTTCACACGAGGATTCCGAATGCATTCATTATCCAGGACACAACCAGGACACAAACAGGTCACGTGGTAAGTGGTTTTGGCGGGAAGCCAGAAAATCCGTCTGCTCTTTAAAAAATAAAAGCCTAGGAAAGAAAGAAACCAAACAGAATGTGAGCGCGTTATGTGGATTGGGGATATGGTTGCTTAGCAACGAACACACAAGGTTTTGGCAATGTAGGAGGGCACCCTTACTACCTGAACGGCGGGAATGAATAAATAACGCACAGGCTTCCATTGGCTACGTCACAACTGTAACACATGTCTAGGAGAGAATGAGTAATCACCTATCTTCGGGATGCAGATCTGGCAAGCTGTCGCCTCATATTCAACTAGTGATGTGATGGGGAAGTTCCAAAACGATTGAGCATTCAAACCTTGAGCAGGCAAGACACAAGACGAGAAAAGCAGAAATCTCAACACAATCAAATCACCGAGCCAGCGCTGCCTAGATTTGTTTGTTATTGTTTTACGCCCTAGCAGCATCTAAGGCCATATCAGACCGATGCTGTCTAGATGATGCAAACCGCTCAATCACCCACCCACCCACTTCGCTACAGACTGCAGGCAGTCACACGAGAGCCAGCGTCCGCCTCCGACCTCCTTACGCCCAAAAGGACGCCAACCTCCCAGCGTCCCATTTGATACATTGATTCAAATATGTGGTAGGCGCCAGATCGGCAACCCAGGGCGGCAACCATTTTGAATGGCGCCGCCGGAACAGAACGTAAGGAGGTTGCACGTGCAGCAGCAGCAACCTCCTTGCGTCCAAAATTCCCGAAATGGACGCCGGGAGGTTGGCGTCCTCGCGGTGACAGCACTCAATCAGGGCCTAAGGAGGGCGCAAGGAGGACGTTTTGACATCGCGAATCGATCATTAGCGAACGCAGGCCTCGTGTGACTGGGGTATTACAATGGTCAGGGAAATATAATTATTGTAATCTAATGGAGTGACATTTCTGTTTCTAGGTCAAAGGGTGAGTACATGAGACTAATCCCCTCCCCTTCAGATTTACCAGTACCATTTTCTAAATATATTATCTATTACATTCATTGATCAAGCAGGGGAAATCTCAATCGCAAACAATTAGTCTTCCCCATTTTACTGCTCATTGCCCAATCCTAGTAACGCAACGCTCGGTAGCGACAAGTATAAATTATTGATTCATTGGCTTGACTCGAGCAGCATCTGAACCCCTCCAAGACCTGCCCCACGGGAAACGAGTGCTCAACTCACCATCTCTAAGTAATACTGCAACCTATGTCCCCTATCGGACTACACCCCCACCCCCTCGCCCCGCGAGGTTGCATTCAGCTGTTACTGTTAGTAAAGTGAGTCTCCACCGCCCGGCCCCTAACAAGCTATCTCTTAAGGTACCTATGCAGGACACTGCCTTGACAATTTGCACACGGAACCACTAACGCAAGCAATGTATGCAGGGTTGCCAACATTAAAAAATGAAAAACTAGAAGATCTTAAGGGGCTGTCACATCAGGGTTTTTTGCGGGAGCGTATGGCGGCGTAGGCGCGTTACGTCATATACGTCGGCATACGCTGTATACGCTACTCATACGCTACTCATACGCCGCCAGATGCCGGCTTATGAGGCATACACCGCCATACGCTTTCATAAATCCGTCCGTCCACATTTTTTTGTGCATGCTAAAAAAATCTCGACCTATGAGGGCGTATGGCCCATACGCTGCTCATACGCTACTCATACGCTCCTCATACGCCGGCGTACACTCCTCGTATGCTAGGGTTACGCCGGTATAGGTTTTTCATATGCTCAACTTGTGTCACCGGCGTATCTCTAGCGTATGTAGCGTACGCATAACCTACGAGTTACGTATGGGAGCGTACTCCTAGCGTATGCACAGCGTATTCAAAGCGTATGCCATAGGTCTCGACATCGATCTTGACTCATACGCTACTCATACGCTATGCATACGCTATGCATACGCAACGCGTACGCTACTCGTACGCTACACATGCCAATCAAAACCGTCAAAAAATGTCACAGCACGCTCCCATATGCTCCTCATACGCTCCTCGTACGCTCCTCATAGGTTCCACATATGCTCAAAACCACCCAAAAGGTCACCAAATGTCATCATAAGCCGGCACACGCAGGACATACGTAGGTTTTCAATACGCTCCCGCCATACGCCGTAATGTGACAGGGCCTTTAAGGGATGTTATATTGGGGGGGTCTGTTGTTAAATCTTAGATACTCGGTGGTGCATTTTGGACACAATAATCCGTCAGATTTATATCATTTTGGAATATGAAAAACCAGAAGATCGGCGTACGGTGATGATGGGGACATAAAATATTATACACCTTACGACGAAACCCATAGGGGTTGGCAACCCTGTGTATCCAGTGAGAGGAAGGAACCGGTAAGATCAAAATGACGCCATTTTTTATTACAGTCAACAGCGGTCTGTTTCAATTCGATGTGACATAATTAAAAGGATTCTATTATTACACCATACCTTGCTACTATTACTACACAATTCAGTCATAAGGGACCTGTAGCAGAACCACCGTGAATGTGCAATGTTTTCGGTTAAACCTTCTCCCATGGGAACTGCCACAAAAATAGGTAGCTACAAAAGTAGGGTTGACTTAATTTACATACATGTACATAACGTATGAGGAGCAGTTCGTCACTTGATGTAAAGTCACAGAAGCTCAACACGAGATCCTCTAAACCCGCATACAGACTCGACTGTTTATACCGGTATCCAACTAAAAGAATTTTTTAAAGACCGACCAAAAAACTTAACACCCTTCCGACACTAAGAAAAAATCAAGAGGCCCCCCCTCCCGCCCCCACACACACCACTGTGAATAGCCCCATCTCTGTTCCACCTAGACAGAAGCATACCCCAGACGTTTACACATTGCAGCAATCTGAGAGGCATCGGGCACAGAGCAACTCGACCTGTGAATTCCCGAGCACATAGCTAACACCTTACCACACAATGGCACCATACACAACCCACCCCGACCTACACTTCCCAAATTGAACACACACGAGACAAAGACGGGGGGAGAGAGAGAGGGAAAGAGAGGCAGAGAGAGAGAAAGAGGCAGAGAGAGAGGGAAAGAGGCAGAGAGAGAGGGAAAGAGGCAGAGAGAGAGGGAAAGAGGCAGAGAGGGGGAAAGAGGCAGAGAGGGGGAAAGAGGCAGAGAGAGGAGGAAGAGGCAGAGAGAGGAGTAGGGAAGAGGCAGAGAGAGAGGGAAAGAGGCAGAGAGAGGGAAAGAGGCAGAGAGGGAAAGAGGCAGAGAGAGGGAAAGAGGCAGAGAGAGGGAAAGAGGACAGAGAGAGGGAAATAGACAGAGAGCATGAGAGGGAAAGAGAACGATAGGGAAAGAGAGTACAAGAGGGAAAGAGCCAGAGAGAGGGAAAGAGAGCGAGAGGGAAAGAGCGAGAGGAAAAGAGACAGATGGGGACAAAGAGAGAAGTATAGAGAGAGAGAGCGAGGCAGAGAGGGATAGCGAGGCAGAGAGAGCGAGTGAGGCAGAGAGAGAGCGCGAGGCAGAGAGAGCGCGAGGCAGAGAGAGAGCGCTAGGCAGAGAGAGAGAGCGAGGCAGAGAGAGAGCGCGAGGCAGAGAGAGAGCGAGGCAGAGAGAGAGTGCGAGGCAGAGAGAGAGATAGAGAGGCAAACAAGAGACAAAAAGGGGGAGAGAGTATGCTAGAGAGTGAGATTGGCCCAGCTGGCTGGCAATGGCCGCCCATGACCTGCATCTTGGCGTCGGCGGCTCTGAGCTGCTCAATGCCTTACTGACATGTCCCAGAGCATTTACATGGCGAGCAGCTCACATCCATCTGCCTCGACACCACAACCTGCATGCCAATCGCGCATGCATCACGCCACCAGGGGGCGTCACCAACAAATCACTGGTACATTTTTTTTTTTTTTTTTATAAATTAAACACCCAAATTGCTTCATGTTTACTACATATAGATCATATAGATGTCCAACTGGTGTATGTGAAATCCTATCGTGATAAATTTGATAAATAAATATATATGCATAAATAAATATATAATTACATATATAACTTACTTAAATAGTAGTTATCAATAAACATAAATGCCATTAATTTATGACATAATAATAAAAAAAAAATTAAATCATCATTATCATTACTACTACTACTACTGCTGCTACTGCTACTACTGCTACTACTACTGCTCCTGCTACTGCTACTACAATACTTGGGAGAATGTTGCCTCAGCCCACTGCCAGATCGTGCCCCACCTGTGCCTATCCTACTAATGCCGAATGTCTGGTAAGTTAGAGAAAAGTATCAATTTTGTTGTGTCACTGGTTTGACTGGGTTTAGGTTCGAATTCACGATGTCCCGCATCGGTGAGTGAGTATTTGTTGGGGTGGTTTTACGTCCTGGCAACACCTAAGGTCAAATCAGGACGGATAGCCACTTGTGACAATGTGCATTCATGGCGACTTTATAGTGCTGCCTCACTGGAATACTAGGCCACTGGATTCCCACTCAGCTACATTATCTTGACACTGAGTTAAGCAATCCTTGCTCTATTCTAAAAATGTTGAGCGCCAGGCTAGGTAGTGACAAGTATCAATTTTGTACGTCGTAAGTTTTACTCGGCCGGGTTTCAAACTCCCAACCTTCCGCACGGGAATCCTGGTCTTACCAATTTGGCCACCGTGTCCGGTCAGTGAGTGTATGACCGAGTGTGTCTACACACCGACACGTAGTGGTTTGCAGGTGTGCAGGTGTGTGTTATGTCGGCATTGCTTGTGGCCTTACATCATGTGTTCAATCCCATACAGAGTCAATCCAAAATATTGGCACTTGCCGCTGCTGCACCTGGCACCAGGGAGGGGTGGTGGTGGTGTGTGGTGTTGGTGGTGCGTGGTCGCGGTGTGTGGTGCTGGTGTGTGGTGCGTGGTGGTGGTGGTTGGCTCAGTGTCGGGATAATGAGGAAAGGATATTGCATTATGGGGCTAACGGTACAGTACCTGATTGAGATACTGCTAGAATACACACTGTCCACAAGCCAGAACTGATCCCGATATAACATGCAGACACACATACATGTACATACCTAATAAAAATACATGTGCACACATCAATGTTTTTTTGTTTGTTTTGTTTTACGTCCTAGCCCACACAAATGTGAAGATATGGAACTCAAGGCTATTGCAAGGCTTTTCAAGGCTGTTTTCGATAGGAATTCAAGACTATTTTCATTTGGATTTCAGGGGGGAAAAACAATGGCAAATAGCGATTTCGGACTAATTTAGATCAGTGGGGTAGTTTAAACGCTATACAAGCCGAATTTCCCAAAATAGGTTAAATTTAAGGCCTTTTAAGGCCTTGAATTGGGGCAAATGAAGACTTTTCAAGACTTTCCAGACATTTATGGACTCTGACACATACAGACACACATGTACATACAGACACACATACATCGATGAGGAGACGGGACGGTTATCCTGGCGGAGACCAGAAACATTGGCAGCAGGAACCAGCAAGCCGTCCAGGTGGCGCCAGACCCGCCAGCACCGTCTGATATTTTAATCTTTACTTGCTGGGGAATGGTTGGTTGGTTGTTGGAATTTTATACCCTGGCAACATCTAAGGTCATATCAGGACGGGTATCGACTTGTGACAGTGTGCACTCATGGCGACTTTATAGTCCTGTCACACTGGAAATCAGGCTGCCGGCACCATGACCCGATATCCCACTCAGTCACATTATCCTGACACTGTGCTAGCCAGTCCTTTCCCTATCCTATTAATGCCGAGCGCCAGGGTTAGGAGGTTTAACACGCCCAAATATGTATGTATGTATTAATATATGTATGTATGTATGTATGTATGTATGTATGTATGTATGTATGCATGCATGCATGCATGCATGCATGTATGTATGTATGTATGTATGTATGTATGTATGTATGTATGTATGTATGTATGTATGTATGTATGTATGTATGTATGTATGTATGTATGTATGTATGTATGTATGTATGTATGTATAAAAATAAATATGAACACAAAAATGCAGATATACATATACAGCATGTACTAAACACATTGACTATAAAAGGTTACCTATCTACCTGTCAACAAGTTTTTTTGTAAATTGTCATTTAAAACCTTTTTGGGCGGGGGGGGGGGCTAATTGATTTGTCTTCTTCAAATATATTATTTGTACATCCACATAGTACCCTCGACCCACACAGTATGAGCGGACGTCCGCACTCTTATCAATTAGCCCAGACCGGTATCGTTGCACACACACACATACACACACACATACATACATACATACATACACACATACATACATACACACATACATACACACATACACACACACACTAAGAGCACACGAAACTAGAATAGACGCGAACACCTGGAGAGAGGCACACATCACCGAACCAAAAACATGTCGGCCAAATGTGCACATGGCCACTAATTCATTCGCAATCCATTTATACATTTTCTAAGGCGTTCCGACCGCGCTCGCGTCGCCATGGCAACGGGCAGCGGCGACATACAAGTGTGATGTCGAAAGGGTATGACGCCGTGAATGGAAGTTGCACACAGAGCTGCGCAGTTGAGAAATGCCCCATGGATAATACCCCGCACCCCCCCCCCCCCCCCGCTCTCCTCACCTTCAGCTGCAAATGCTTTAAGGAAAATAAATACCCAGCCCATGTCTCAAATTTCCTCAGATCATGTACTTAAAAAAAATGAAGAGAAGCTTATGTCTATTGAAGGTTTTTTTTTTTATATAATAGTAATATAACGAAGGTGGAATACATGCAGAGGTGGTGGTGGTATTGGTGAGATCCTGCTTGGGAGGGGAGTGGAGTGGAGTGGAGGGGAGTGGAGTGGAGTGGAGTGGAGTGGAGTGGAGTGGAGTGGGAGTGGAGTGGAGGGGAGGGAGGGGAGGGGAGGGGAGGGGAGTGGAGTGGAGGGGAGGGGAGGGGAGGGGAGGGGAGGGGAGGGGAGGGGAGGGGAGGGGAGGGGAGGGGAGGGAGGGGAAGGGAAGGGGCCCTCCCTGGCTCCACTTGGAGGATAACATAATACCCCAATATGCAGTTAATGGGCGATTTGTTAACAAAATATTCAATATTCTTCAATATTATGAACTCATTACATACAATAATAAATTCTTCGGTTCATTATACCCTTCTTTGCCTCTATGAAAACAGGTCATCAGCTAGTTCTCACACAAATTGCATCTGATAACAATCAAATGGGAGGAAAAAAGTGATTTAGGTAGTCTATTAACACACAATATTCACAACGCATGCGACATCTGACCACGACGACGAACATTGCCGGACCATTGCCACAGCGCATACAAAAGCTATGGAAATTACTAACGTTCAAATGCACGTATGTCAGTCAAATTTGGGGATATTTTGAAAATTCCAACAGTATATTGCCTTTGGGTAATTGGAGCTTCCAAGAAAAAATAAAATTGTCATGTTTGGACCATTTTGAAAATTTTAGGAGGGTACCAAACTAGTCAGTCACTATTAATACACAATATTCACAACGCATGTGACATCTGACGGCGACGACGAACAGTTGTGGGCCCGTTGCCACAGCGCATGTATTGTGTATTGTCTAGTATTAGTATTGTCTAATCATGTATTGTCTAGTATTTATATAAACCAATTTAGAAGCGGAATAAACAAACACATCTACTTTTCCACGATATTATTAAAATAAAAATGCACAAAGATTCTTTTTATCTGAAAATGTATTCGAATCACCATAGTTTCGATTCCCCATGGCTTGCTCAAACAATAACTTGTCAGTAGGAAAATGAAACCACTGCGAAATGTACCAGTCGACCATGAACCATCATTTTGACATGACCATGATCGACCATGTTAGGTTAAATATTACCGTAGTTATCAATACAAATAATTTTAGATGACCGATGGACATTTAACCATTGTCAAACATGTTTTTTTTAAATTATTAGGTTTTACCATTTTAAATCGTGGTTAAAATTTAAAAAACATGATGGATCATGGTGGGAGGAACGATGGTAGCTAGTGGTAAATTGGTGTAGTTCATGATCCACAATAACACTTCATTGTCAACAAAATACTCACATCATAGTCAACCTTCATAATATACCGCTTGCCTAACTGCAACTGAACATTAAAACTTACTACAAGTTTACCAACTGAATACAGAAGATAATTTCTGCTTACATTCTAAATACTATTTATTTACAATGCTCACATTGATCTGACTAATATTGATCTAGTTATATGACACTACTGTACCATATTGTTATGGAACGTTTGGGTTTCAGAATTTCATTGTGTTACATGATGCAAATTGTGTATTCTACAGGTATTTTACACCTTATTCTATATACCTTTTGTGTAAATAACCCTGAATTGAAAAATGGCTGGAAGACCAGTGCTTCGGCACTGACAAAAGACATATTCAGCAGAATAAACATATTTACCCACAAAAAAAACACCCAAAAAACCCACTGTCTGAAGGTTTTATCAAGTAATCCGCGACTTAAATCCTGAATGTGGTGAAACATTGTGGACCAGCTGTTTCAGGAATGAACTACAGATTGCACAGCCTGATTGTGGATCCCCAGCAAACTGATTGCCTATCTAAATACACACTGTACATGGCGTAAGCCGGCAGAGCCCTGATCCCCCCCCCCCCACACACACACACTCCTCGAACACCCACTCCACAACACCATTATAACCTAATTTTGAATGTCCTATTCTTAGTTAAAGTTGCATAATTAATTCGGGATCCTACGATAAGCACCACACTACCCCCGCTTCTACATCACAAACTGGGTAAGAATTGACCTAATATACAAACTCAACTAGTGTTGCGAAGCAGAGCCAAAGAGAGAAATAACACTGAGAATAAACGGAAATTCCTCAAATGGAAGTTCACTAGAAAGCATTCATTTAATTAATAATGAGGCGATATTGGTGAGTATTAATTTGGTTTGTACCGACTCCGTCCAGCGTGAAGAAATAGTTCATTTGAAAACAGAATAGTTTATTTTTAACCCCCTCACACACAAAAACAGCGTGGCGGTTATATAACTGTACCGGTGTAGCAGGAAATCGCAAACCCTGTAAATCGCAAACCCCCACTTGTGATTTCCTAGGAAATCGCAAACCCCCATGCCATATATGGGCATGGGGGGTTTGCGATTTCCTAGGAAATCACATATCCCCCCTGGAGATCTCAAACCCCCCATGTTCATGATACACCACTCCGTACCAGGTTTAAGGGCGGTGTTAGGTACCGATTAGGCCCAAATCTATTCAATGCTATCATATTTAACAGAATTACATACTCAAAAAGTGAAATTTGATCAAATTAACCCTAAAATCGAAGTGATATTAACGCCGCCGCTACAGGGGGGGTTTGTGATTTCCTAGTAAATCGCAAACCCCGGGATGTGCAATTTCCAGGGGTTTGCGATTTACTGCCACACCGAGAGTGGTGCATAAATTCATGATTTTAACTTTCTGCCCTATTTCTTTCTTTTAGATCTTAATACTACTAATTTTTTTTAAATAAATAACTTATTTTAAAAGGCTAACTTCGAAATTCGAAATGAAAACATTAATCTTGGTGTGCACACCAAATGCTGGACAGAGGCTGTTCCCCCCCCCCCCCCCCCCCCCACCCTCTTCCCCATTTGTTATCTCTCCTTTCCCACCCACCACCCCTTCAGCATAGGAGTGCAATACTGGAACACCAAACTGCAATACATGTATAATGGACGCACCAGTATCTAACTTGGATATATATATATGGAGAATAAAATCCAGGTTAAGTGCACTGGCTTCGAAATGTTGGTACTCTCATCGGATTATACAGCTTTTCATGTCCATTGGGTCTCCCTCCCCAAGGGAGGCATATCCACACTTTATGACCTGTAACACTGACAGCACGCACTCAGGGCAAACTTCATAGTGCTGCATTACAAACTGAACCGCTGGCACGTGACCCAGTATCCCACTCAAGTCACATTATCCTGACACTGAGAAAACTAGTCCTCGCCATATCCGAGTGTGTGTGAGGTATACCAAAATGTTGCAAACGCGGAATAAATAAACCCTAACATGATTAAGGCTAGCCACTAACACTAAAGTAACAGCTAAGATGGCAAGGAAACTACCAAATTGAGTCAATAGCTGTTCAGCACTGAAAACAAGCCGCAATGTGACTTATTCGTTATGGACAGGGTAAATAAGCCATCACAGAGAAGAAAAAAGTCCTGAATGCCAAGTTAGGTTTGTTTGTTTGTTGTTGTCTTACGTCCTAGCAACATCTAATGGCCCTGTCACACTACGACGTAACGAGGTGAGCGTAGGGAGAACGTGAAAAACGTCGAACTTCTCGGCGTAGTATGCAAATTTGGGCACAAGCGTCATTCGACGAGAGAGGACGTCATTGTACATGTTGCTGGTAACATGCGTAATTCAAAACCCTGACTACGGGCTTGATATTATGAATACCATAGATACCGTCATAGCATGTGTCGCTACGATCGAAGTTGACTTCCGGTAGTAGATTCAAAGGCTAATCCATTCCCTACCTGGCCATCGACGATGACGGATCGTTGGCATTCAATACGTAAATTCAATACGGAACGTTATGAACGTTATTCCATCGCCAGAAGAACGTTACATGACGTTACACACATTATGACACTGTGGCGAAACGTTGAACGTACATTGAACGTACGTTCTCCTGACATTCTCTTTACGTTCCCATTACGCCGCGTGGACGTTTCCACTGGGTTTAATGTGGGTCAACGTAGTGGAACGTAGTTGAACGTAGTGAGCAGCATTTGACTAACGTCGGTTTAACGTCATTGACGTTCGCAGAACATGTACAGAACGTACCGCGAACGTAAACCCTTACGTTCGAGTTAAGTCGAAAGTTTTGAACAGGTTCAAAACTTTGACGTTATTCTGACGTCATCATGACATAGCCCAACGTACGTCAACGTAATGATGAAACGTGATCACGTCAGGCTTACGTTTGCTCGTTACCTCATAGTGTGACAGGGGTATAAGGTCATATCAGGACGAGGCCAAGTTAGGTAGCGACTAGTAATCAACTTCGTAAAAAAGCCAAGTTATGTAGCGACTAGTAATCAACTTCGTAAATCATTCGTTTGACTCGGCCGGGTTTCAAGCCCACGACGAAGCCATCCAGCTTTGTTAGCGTGGAAGGACCACAAGTAGAGTACATCAGACCTGAGCATATTTCTCTAACTGTACCGTCATCGTTTACACTGGGGTCCCTGGAGTTATCCACCCCGTTATCCAGAGTGGCCTGTATCCAGGGTGGACAGATGTCGTCACGTGGTTACGTAACAGGACTTCGGTGGGACCCGGCAGGCCTTCTGTCGCTTACATTGTAAGGCACCCTTGACAGCACAAACAGACCGGACCATACGGGGTTAACATTAACCCCCCAGGGGCAGGTACCCCCCCCCCCCCCTCCCCCTACACCGGCGCCGCGCACCACAATGGCCGGCTCCAGGCGTCGGTAATGAATGCAGAAACAATGAGTGCCAGGACTTTTATTTTTGCGCAATGTGTCGTAATTTACAGCAGGCGTGGTTACAGTAAGCAGACAAATATCACGTGACAGTACAATAAGCCCATAGAGGCGGGTTGATTTATTATAAATCTATAGTTCCAGTCTAGCAGATGGTCATATCTGAAGTTCACTCGGCTATGTAAAGTATACATATGCACATACACAAGGTCAGTACACATGTGAAGATAGGAAATTCAAGGCTATTTCAAGGCTTTTCAAGGCTGCTTCTGAATTCAATACTATTTTCATCATAAAAAAACTAAACAATAGCGAATGGTAATTCCAAACTAATTTAGATTAGAGGGGACAGTTTAATGGCATTCAAGGCTTTTCAAGGCCTTGAAATGGGACAAATGAAGTTCAAGACTTTTCAACACTTTCCAGGCCCCGTACGGACTCTGCATGCATGCACGCACACGCACACGTACACACAATATATCAATGCAATAAAAATCAAACAAACAAAAATGTTAATCAAGTCCCCCTAAATAAAAACCATCGAACTAAATGGTAAATCGCACAGTTGTGTTCGCATCACAAATTGATCAGTGAAAAAAGTGCACCATGTCAGCCTGGAAAGCAGCTACTTTTTTACACACTGAATGATTGATTGATTGATTGATTGGTGGTTTCTTTACGCCGTGTCGGCGGCAGAGGCAATTTTCACGGCGAGAATTTTTTTATTCAACCATCGCTTTTACAGAATGCAAAAGCACATTGAATCTGTAGTCGCTGCCTAAGTGGTGCCCTATCCAGTCAACATATTTACTTTACTCTTTGGTGCATGTGCACCTTCTGCTCGATTTGCTTGTTTGTCAGTTGTAGTTTTACGTCCTAGCAACATCTAAGGTCATCAGGACGGGTACCGACTTGTGAGAGTGCACTCTCATGGTGACTATAGTGCTATCCCACTGGGAGACCAGGCCACTGTCACCATGACCTGATATCCCACTCAGTCACATTATCCTGACACTGAACCAACCAGACCTTGCCATATCCTGGCTAGGAAGCGACAAGTATCAATTTTTACGTCATTGGTTTGACTCAACAAGGTTTCGAACCTACAAACCCATGGGTTCGGATCCCCCGATATCCCAAAACAGGAGATGGACGCTCAACTCATTCGGCCATCCCATCTGGTCCTTCTGCTCGGTTAAATTCTATGAGAAAACCCTAAAAAAACAAACATACTGGAATATATATAGCTCTCAGTATGTAACTCAGTACAACTAAATGAAAGATGATCTTACCAAACTTCCCTTTCCACGCGATTCCCTCACTGCACTACCTTAGACGGCGCGCCACTTTATTGCCCTATTATTTTAAACCAGTCATGTTTGTATACTCGGTGTGCCATCATTCAGCACATATCATTATCACCCTTTCCAACCAATAGTAGCCTGGTTCCCTCACTGCACTACCCTAGGCTTTATTGCCGTATTATTTTAAACCAGTCATGTTTATATATTCAGCGTCCTCTTTTGGCAGGCATCACCAGTACCGGCGACGCGCCCCTTCCCCCCCCCCCCCCCCCCCCCCCCCCGCCCCACACACACACATCCCTACTGGCGCGCGGAGGCGGATGGACTGTCACACCTCGCCGGATTGGGGAAACGGAAAGAAACCGAACAAAGTCCATTGACATCTGGCAAAGTCCGGTTTGTGTCAGTTACATATCCATTGATATCCGGCCCGATGGGTTACAAGTTTTGAGCATGCACAAAACTTGTAACGGATTGCGCCGGACTGACATATGCGGTCATTATCCATTCTCGTCCGTTACATATCCATTACATGTCCGTTGCCGTTTGCTATAGTTCTTTTTGTATACTGAATTGTCCATTGATCGTTAGATACGATATCAACTGTTACCGTCCATTACTGTCTGTTACCCGTCCGTTACATAATCAATACATTTCACGTCCGAATCACACCGGACTGGAATATTTTTGTCCGGCTCTATCCGTTTCCTCAAAATCCTACGAGGTGTGACAGGGGCTTTAGAGAGGCGGTTCGCAATCAAATCTAAAATATTTTTTTTTATTTTTTTTTATTGATACCATGGAACCAGACGGGACGGCCGAACCGGTAAACACGCTGGAAGGCTTCCTATGTGAGTTCGAATCCCAATCGAGTCAAACCAATGACATGCATAATTAACAATTTACGCTATCTAACCTGGTACACAACATAAACAGGATGGGACAAGGACTCATTTGCTCAGTATCGGGATAATGTGACTGAGTGGGACATCAGGTCATGGCGGCCCAGTCTCCCAGTGGAGCAGCACTGTAAGTGTAAAGCCGCCATGAGTGTGCACTGTCACAAGTTGGCGCCAGTCCTGATATGACCTAAAATGTTGGATCTAAAACCCAAATAGACCAGGTACAATTTATTGATTGGTGGTTTCTTTACACTGTGTCGGCAACATAGTGAGAATTTTTTTATTTTTTTAAATTAAAAAAAAAAAATTCAACCAGGCACAATGGCTCAACACTGTTCAAAATGGTATGGAGGATATCTATCTATCTATCTATATCTGTGTACGTTACATGTCTGGGCGCACGTTGGCTGTTATCTTCTGACGCACTCACCTGCAAGGAAGTGAACATTGTAGTTAGACAAGAGTTGACATTCAAATATTGACAGCTCGCTCATGTGTTGGCAACATAGTACATACCCTATCACTTAGTATTAGTCGTCCCAATTGGCAAAGGGCCACGTCTCTAAAACCACACGTAGGGAAAGGGGCCACCACATATTGCATCAATATACACAGAAATGTTGCTAATTGTCCAACTGTAAATTTCTTTGATTTAAAGAAAATTAAATATAATTGCAGTCCAATGATTTTGAATTTGTAATTTGTTAAAGATAAATATATTAGGTCGGCCTTTATAATCTACCAAACATTACTTTGAAATAACTTATTGTACATGGTTAACTTACAATATATCCTACATGTGCTTGGAGTAACTTTTATATAAAATTGCTAATACTGGAGATATTTGATGTGTAAACATGCCAAATTAATTTTGGCATGCTTGCCAAAACTCGAACCCCGTAGACTTCTATAGTAATGGGACCAATTAAATTGATTCAGTATTCCTTCTATATATCAACAAATAGATGCTTAATAAGTGCACCCGTATCTAAGGCGGATATGTAGTTCAAATCTAAGTAATGGTTTTACAACAATATTAAATTGATGCCTTTATCGGACTAAGGAAACTTTAACCAAATGCTCGGCAGAATGCAGACTGGATAGTCGGCCGACAGTCTGTTTGGCTAAAGCTGCAGTCCGATGAAATATCAAATTTTCAAAACCAAACCAATTATCTAGATTTGATTTGACATATCTAACATAGATACTGATGCACTTATTAAGCTTTTGTTTCTGCGTAGAAGGCAATACTGAGTCAATTTAACAGAACCTGTTACTGCAGAAGTCTATGGCAAGCATGCCAAAACTAATTTTCCATGTTTGCACTCAAAATATCTCAAAAGTTTACCATTTGAAATAAAAGTAACTTTGAACTAATGTAAAGTATATACTAGTGATCGATCTAATATATTTATCTCAGAAAAAATACAGAAATTCAAAACCATCGGACTATGCAACTTTAAAATTAAAGCCCTGCATTAGGTACAAGCGGAGGAACCAGCTCACTGGTGGCCCGCTGGGTGTGGGCACTCTCCGGTCAGCTGTAACAATGAGCCTACAGATAAAACAACAAAACACATACATCATGCCCCAAATAGACGTGGAGAATAACGCGCACCTGTCCCTCTTGACAGATAGCCGGTGTGGCGGTTTCAGCTCACTGTCAGTTTCAGCCGTGCGCATAGACTCAAACTCAAAGCATTGTCAATGGTCGTAAGTCACTAACCTTATAAATTTAATATGTTTTTGGTAAAGATGTTTTCTATATGTGTACCAAGCGATTTGTTTCTAGGTGGTGTGGTTTTAGAGATATTTCACTTTTCCTGGATTTTCTGTATGAAGATTGCTCACCACCATTGACAATGCCTTGAGTTTGACGGTACGCGCAGTGCAAAACATTAGTTTTATTCAAAATTAATAGAAATCAAGAACCCTAACCTTATAAATGTAATATAATCTTTTTGGTAAAGATGTTTTCTATATGTGTACCAACCGATTTGTTAATAGGTGGTGTGGTTTTAGAGACATTTCACTTTTTCTGTAATTTCTGTATGAAGATTGCTCACGACCCGCCACACCGGGCCGTGTATCAAAAAGAGCAAGAACAGAAGCTGGCAACAGACAGTGAAGAAGAAGAAGAAGAAGAAGAAGAAGAAGAAGAAGAAGAAGAATAAAGTGTTTAACTCCTGAGACAATGGTTGGAGCCCGGCTGCAGTCGACTGACAGTGATAGTAACCCCCCCCCCCTCCGCACACACACCTCCTCCTCCTCCCCTCCCCCACACAGCAGTTCCCAGGTGAAGTAGAAGAATCTTACTGTACTGAAAGGTGTCAACAAGGTAAACAGCGCATGCGTAACATTGTGGTGTGACACGCTACAATGCGCTACCGGTGTCAGTAAAAAAAAAAAAATGTTTAGAAGACGAGTAGCAATCATTAATTACAATAGAGCAGAATGGTCACTAACTGTGTTTTAACCACAAACAAAGCAAAATAAAAGTAAAAATGAAAATGCTTAAAAACATACACACACAAATCCTGCAAACCAATGAGCATGGGTAACTAACTACCAGAGATATATCTCTAGAATGATGATACAGTGCTACAGTAATACTGTAATTAATATTTGTAGATTCACCTAATCTATCACATGACGTCATTACTTAGCAATCAACGGTCAGCGGGATGCCATCTTGGATTATGAGCACCCTCCCTAACCATGTTGTGAATGCATGCAGATGCAGTAAAACAGAGTTTTCTTGTGTTATGGGAGGTTTACATCCAATATGTTTACTTACAGCACTTTAGCAACAACTTCTGAAGCCAAACTGCTCAAAACAGTGATAAATAAACCAAGAAATCAGTAAATAACCACAGTGTAGGCAATTGCAAGCCTTCTGTATGTCATCCAATATGGCCACCGAAAGTTGCCTAGTGACGTCATTACACCCCCTTTATATTCGTGACTTCTGAAAGTTGCATAATCCGATGACTTTCAACCTACCACATTTCTTTCTTTAGAATAATAATTATAATTTACTTTAGCTTGGAGTAACATACTTTAAAAGTAACTTACTTTAAATACTTACCATGAACATTTAAAATTAAAACATGCTAAATTAATTTTGGTATGCACACCGAAATGCTGGACACCATAGGCCTCAACAGTGACAGTATGCATTAAATTATCCCAATATTCTTTCTATACAAAAACGAGTGTATAATCATTGCATCTATAGATAAGTAGGATATGTAGGATAATCTAAATAACACAAAATTGTTACTTTAAAAAAAAAAAAAAACATCCTCAAATCCTCGGATTATGCAGTTTGAAGTTAGTCATGACCTGTTCACCATTAAATTAACACTCAGGCATGACCAGGAATATATCCCCAGGGCACTGTATGTAAGTTGAGCACATAACACGCGTTATCCACTTAAATTATCACCATGTAACAAAATCTGGCACTAAAGGTGTTGTTATGGAAATGCAGTAGATGGCGCTTGTGTTGTAACTTACTAAGTACCCAGGTAGTTTTCTCCTCCATCTCACATTGTTTAACAATAACAGGTAGCTATGTGTATTTTGGGTGCTGTACTTGCAACCCCAGTGGATCCCATCAATGTCCCTAACTACTGAGGGCCGCCGTGAACGCTGAACAACTAATCATTTCCCAAAGTTAGTTGGTTGGTTGGTTGGGGTTTAGGTCCTGGCAACATCTAAGGTCATATCAGGATGGGTACCAACTTGTGACAGTGCACTCATGGTGACTTTATAGTGCTTCCCCACTAGGAAATCAGGCCGCCAGCACCAGGACCCAATATCTCACTCAGTCACATTATCCTGACATTGAGCTAACCAGTCCTTGCCCTAACCTATTAATGCCGAGCGCCAAGCTAGGGAGCAACAAGCATAAATTTGGTAAGTCATTGGTTTGACTCGACTGGCTCGACTGGGAATTGAACTCCCGATCTCCCACACGGGAGGCCTGCGCTCTACTGGTTCAGCCACCACGCCTGGTCATTCCCAAAGTCGCCACAAATGGGTACTTCCCCGTGGTCACATGACTACGCTTGGTGATGGAATGACCCCGCTGACGCCCTCCCACTCTTCCTCCCCTGTAATCGTCCACCCCACCGCCGGCATACCAAACACATGTGTACCACCTAATGCTGATCCAAAACAACCCACTCCGCGCAGATCCTGATGATGATTCTGATGCTAATGCTAATGCTGATGCAGAGCAGAGTAGAACAGAAAGAGAGATCACAACTGAACAGAACGAGAGAGGGGAGCGCAGAGAGAGGAGAGAGGAAAGGAGAGGGAGAGCGGAGAGAGGAGATAGAGCAGAGAGGAGATAGAGCAGAGAGAGGGGATAGAGCAGAGGGGATAGCGCAGAGGGGAGAGCGCAGAGAGAGAGCATGACGAGGAGATCGTGGAGAGGAGTGCGAGGAGAGCGCGGGGGGAGGAGAGAGAACAGAGAGACGAGAGAGACGAGAGAGAGAACAGAGAAGAGAGTAACAGAAGCTACCAATTACTACGGTTGCATTACACCACATGGTATCTAGTATCATATGATGGGAACACCAGGCAGCGTAAAGCCAGAGCAATTTCATGCCCATTACGAGCGGGGTTCCTTCACTAGGTAACCATGGCCAACAGCTGCCTTCCATTATTAATAGTGAATGACTCAATATTTGTACCGCTGGGGACTACGTCATTATGACGTCAGGGCGGGGCATCGTTACATAAGGAGCTGTGTGTTTGCAGTTGTGGTACTTGGCCAGGACTGGCTGGCTTAGTGTCAGGCTGTGGGATATCAGACCAAGGTGCTGAGCAGCACAGTACCCAAATACGGCAGCACTATAAAGTCACCATGAATGCACACTGTCAGATGTCTGTTTGTTGTTTGTTGTTGTTTTACGTCCTAGCAACATCTAAGGTCATATCACTGTCAGAAGTTGCTATCCAATCTGACAGCATGACTTCAGGACCCCAATCAACCAGACAAGGAAATGAGTGCCTGCTCTTTGCGTGGCAGGTCTGTTTGTTGGGGTTTTGTGTCCTAGTAACATCTAATGACTTCAGGACGGGTACCGATTTGTAACAGCGCACACTCATGGCAATTTTATCATGCTGCCCCACTGGGAGACCAGACCACTGGCACCATGACACAATGTCCCACTAAGTCACATTATCCTGACACTGAGCTAACCACTCCTTGCCATATCCTAGTAATGCCGAGCGCCAGGCTATGTTGCGATACACATAAATTGTGTAAGCCATTGGCTTGACTCGGCTGGGATTCAAATTCCCGACCTTCCACATGGGAAGCCTGTACTCTTAACTGATTCGGCCACAATATCTGGCCTTGTGTGACAGGTCCTGAGATTCTAACCCCTGCCAAGTCAAACAAATAACAAAACAATTTACACTTGCCGATACTTGACCAGGCTCTCGGCACTACGGAACAGGGGAATGAAAAAACTCCAAGTGTACGTGACTGAAAATTTCCTTGTGGAAAGTTGCCAAATCCGGTGGTTTTGGGTGTCTGCCATATGTTCTATTTTATTTCATTTAGAAATAAATAAAATATTGGTTAGATCATTAAACTACTTTTCTTGAAATTGAACTTTTATTTTAAAGGGTTAACGTTGCTATATATTTAAAGCAAAAACATGCCAAATTAATTTTGACATGCAGAGCAATGACAGGTTCTAATTAAATTAAGTTAGCATTCAAATCGATGCTTAATGAGTACGCAAGCAGTATCTAAGTTGGATATGCAACGTCAGTGTTTTAGTTTTAAACTGTGTTACTTTCATCGGATTGTGCACCTAATCAATAAATTTGACATACTACAGCCCCGCCTGGCAATGCCCCCCACCCCTCCCTCCCCACAGAGACAGGTTATAGAGTTGGAATAGGGGATGGCATGATAACTACTCCTACATCATCGGGCAGGAGGTCGGACAGCCCGGGGACCAGCGCCACACGGACCATGCGGGACGCCGGTACCCGACATGCCATCGTGCCCCCTGGAGAGACATACCGGTACACACTACGCCAGTCACACGACGACGTTTAGCCTTAGCATATGCCTACGTATGTGATTTTCAACCAATACGTCGGTATACGGTACGTATACGTTGGGCATACGGCGCCGTGCGGCGAAAATAAATTGTGCATGCTCAAAATTTCCAATGTGTGGCTCGTACGTTCCACATACGCTACTTGTACATTGGTACACATTAGCCATACGTACAACCGGTGCCCTGCACATGTCGCTGACGTATATAATGTACTCACAACATTCTCTTAACGTATATGAGCGTACTGCCAGCGGTTTGTTACTGTTACGAGATGTTTATGTCTATTTGTATAAATAAACTATATCCATTTTAGATATCAAAACACAATTACATGTCTGTTATATTTTTTATATACCTCCAAGTATATTAGGCGTTGATTTTAATTTGTTATAACATTATTAAACTCAGACAAGTTTATTAGGTTTTGAATGTAATTTGCTATGACCTAATTAAACTCAGACATAAATCTAGTTTAAAATACTTATAATTTATTTCCTGTCTTTTTAGAATAATTAAACTCTGACAGCATAACCTAGTTTAATATACTATTTTATGTACATACTAATAAAACAGCCCAGAGAGGGAGAGAGGGAGGGAGAGAGGGAGGGAGAGAGAGAGAGAGGGAGGGGGAGAGAGAGAGGGAGAGAAAGAGGGGGAGAGGAACAGAGAGGGGAACAGAGACGGGAGAGAAAGGGGGTGAGAGGGGGAGAGAAAGGGGAAGAGAGAGGGGAAGAGAGGGGGAGAGAAAGGGAAAGAGAGGGGAAGAGACAGGAGGGGAAGAGAGGAAAGAGAGAAGAGATAGGGTAAGAGAGGGAGAAAAGAGAAGGAGACGGGAGAGGGGAAGAGAGTGTAGATACTTGTGTCATTAATATTAACTTGTTTTTATTTTCATTGGCTATATTCTTATTCTTTTTAGTTTAATTATAACAATTAGATTATGACATTATTTAACTCGGACACAAAAAATATCAAGTTTAAACAAAATCTTTATTACAGAGCAAGAACATCTTTATACATATTTATACATATATACAGAAGAACATAATAAACATAATAACAATAATAATAATCACCTATTTATACATATTTACACATTCACTTATCATCGTTTCCCCCCCCCCCCAATGGTGACATGGGGGCTGATGAGAGGAACAGGTCTAAATTAGAGACCCCCCAACACACTGGAGATCCCCGAGAACCCTGACAAGTTCAAGAGTCCATAAGACGTTTGGTTAGGTGAGCCTGTTGATGTTCCAGTTGCCGCTGCTGTCAGAGTGGAACTGCCACTGGCAACTGGAGTTGATGTCCAGGGCACACTCACAGTGCTGGCAGCATGTTGCCGGTGAGATGGTGCCAGAGGAGGCATGGTGTGAAGAGCCATACCAAGTGGCCGAATTTGAGCCTGAGGTGCAGGCGCCACAGAAGGACGTGGCACCAGCTGAGGCAGAGGCAGCACTGGCTGATGGCGTAACGGCACAGGTTGCACAGGCAGAGGTTGAGGCTGCGGCTGCTGCACCATACTGCTGTACATGGTCCTGGGTTTGTGAAGCCCATGGTGATACCGGTGGTGGCTGGTTGGTCCACTGCTGGGTTTGGGTCTGGGGCTGGTACAGCTCACTTTGAGAAGGCCCTGCAGGGGGCGCACAAACCACAGGAGCCGCTGCAGCCACAGGAGCGAGCCAGAGGAACCATGGGTGCCTCAGGTCCACAATCGTCCTCCAACCCCTGCGACAGAATGCGGTTGATCGCTGCCCGCGTATTCGTGAAGCGTGTCCAGGGCATCGTCATCAGAGAGTCCCGCACGTAGTTTGAGAATGTGGCACGGTCCGCAGCTCCCAGATACGTCAAACCGCTTCTGGATGCCTGCCAGCAGGTTGACTTCGTCTGGGGCTGTCCGCTTCCCCTTTCCCCGTTTTCGGACTGCAGCGGGAGGTGTGGCTGGAACCTCTTCCTCCAGCCCAATCTGGAGATCAGCGCCGACATTCTCGGCAGCGTCGAGATCCCCCTGCGCAGATCCCCCTGCATCACAAAATCATAAAATAACATAAGTAACATGAATGCAAATCGATGTTTCCACAAATGAGGTCAACAACAACAAAAATCAACAATAAAGAACAACAAAATATATCAAATAAAATGATTAAATTGATTTCTCCAGATTAATAATTGTAAATAAAATATACCGCTTTGTCGACTTGTCCAGAATAATATGGGTTTTACCAGAATGCTAATGCCCAGACTGCCCACAAGGATAAAAGATTTTGTACTTACAGTTCTGCAGGGCTCAGGCCGGTGCCTGATGACTGACTGCATTATCCACAGCTCCCTCTCAGTCAGTTTGGGGGCTCCGTCTTGTTGTGAAGCCTCGCGTTTGTATCCCTCAGTGACTTGAACCACCCCTGCAGATGCACGGACGTCCTCCCCATGAGGTTTGCCTGGTCCTCCAACATCTTGCCCTTTTTGTCAGACCGCCTGTAGTCAGTCATTTTCACATTCCCTATGACTAGGTTCTCTGGAGGAAATCCAACATCCTATCCTCCTCGGCTAGCGACAGAGAACAGTCCCCTTTTTTCGTCCTCTTCTTCTTGGCCAAGGCCGGAGGTGCTAGTGGAGGCTGAGGCGGAGGCCGTGGAGGCGATAGATGACGCATGCGAGCTCCCACGGGAAGCAGGAGATGAAGAGCTGGAATGGGGCCACGTCTGTGTCTGGGTCTCCCAACTCAAACTCCATCTCCATCTCTTCAGGCTAGCTAGATGGAGAGTGGTGTGATGGAGAGTGGTGTGGTGAGGAGGGAAGTGATGACACTGGCGATGGTGATGCTGATGCTGGCAGAATCTGCTTCTTCCTGCCTCTCCCATGCCCTAGTCCTGCAGTGATAGCAAGCAGCCTTGCAGGCAGCTGAAGCTGTGATGTTCTTCTTGGCAGGCATGTTGGCAGAGTGTGGAGAGAGCCAAAACTATTTATACCCATCGGCGACCGATCACATGACCAGGGCGTGGCCTAAATGTGATTGCATCCGTCACAAATACGCTTTGCACACGTTACACATAAGTTTTGAATACGTTATGCACATGCTACGCAGACATTGACATGCTAGGCATATGTTGACCATACATCATTGCGCGTTACTCATATGCTGAAACTGTCAGCTCCAACCGTCACTACACGTCCCAGCATGCCAAGTATACGTTGCTATACATTTTGTATACGTCGCTATATGCCACGCGTACGATAGCCATATGCCAGCCATACGCTCTGTGTACGCTTCAAACATTGCGCGGACAGCCCGGAGGACAAAAAGTTAGGTGAATGCCGACCTATTTAATTTTTATTTTTATTTCAAAACATGCCGGGCTCTAACCAGTCCACAGGCAGCCCACTGAGGGAACAATCCACATTAGGCGGGCTTCTGCCTCATGCCGGGCTCTAACCAGTCCGCAGCCAGTCGACTGAGGCCACACCGAGGAGAGTGTGCACATGAGGCGGGTTTCTGCCTCATGCCCATCATTAACTGGTCCGCATTAGGCGGGGTTCTGCCTCATGCCCAGCGTTAACCAGTCCGTAGGAAGCTGACTGAGGCCATACTGAGGGAAGTGTCCACATTAGGCGGGTTTCTGCCTCATGTTTGGAGCTAACCGGTCTGCAGACAGCTGACTGAGGCCACACCGAGATAAAGTGTCCACATTAGGTGGGTGTCTGCCTCATGCCGGCTCTAACCAGTCCTCAAGCAGTCGACTAAAGTCACAGCGAGGGAAGTGTCCACATTGGGTCGGTTTCTACCTTATGACGGGCTGTAACCGGTCCGTAAGCAGCCGACTAAAGTCACACCGAGTGAAATATCCACATTAGGCAAGTTAAAAAATTTAATTCATTATAATATATATATATATAATATATATATAAAATTACATTCGTTGATTAAGCAGGGGCGCAGGAGGAAGAGGAAGAGGAAGAAGAAGAAGAAGAGAAAGAGAAGGAGGAGGAGGAGGAAGGAGGGAAGATAGACTTGCGCCTGAAGGTGTCTGGTTTGGTGCAGGTGACGGATTGTCCCCGTGTGCAGGACCCCTGACCAAACTGCATGGCCAACGGTAATGAATGAATGGCTCTGAACCATGGCACCAGCCATCCCCCAGGTCTACCTCACTATTGCGGTTATTTCATTCCGAGCCATTAGCAGTTCTTTCATCATATACAGCAGTGCCTGTCCTCAGTGATCCCTGTGATCGATGAACCCATGCCATGTTCAGACAAGGCTATGAAGCGACAAGTATCAACTTTGTAAGTCATTGGTTTGACTCGACCGGGGATCGAACTACCAATCTTCCGCACGGGAAGCCTGCCACGTCCGGTCTAGTCGAGACTGCAATTTAGTGATTGTGTAATGATTAGTTCCACCCCCCCCCCACCCCCACCCGGCGCGCACTATAATGTAGTGGATGTGGAAGGAGTGATGCGGCTATATGTAACTTGGGAATCACTACGCTTAATGGGTATTGACTTCCCGACGCAGGTCTCTCACGTGATGTACAGCACTATATAACATCTGCTACATCATGGCACAGTGGCACGCAAGTCATGGTATAAGGTAGCTCTTAATATTATATGGACCACATACATAATAATAATAATGATAATAATAATAAATATATATATATAAAAGAAGTTGTTACGTCAACAAGCAGAGCACTCCAGCATAAATCCAGTGTATACAGGATTAGGTTATGAGCATACATGAGAATGGCCTGACCAAAAAAAAATAACCAGGGAAATAGTTTATGCATTTTTGGACTTCTATTCTAAAGTGACAGGAATGGTCACAAATTTTTACCGTATCCAGAAAAGTCAGACACATCAAAAAGCCAGAATTCTGGAAGATTCTAATATATGTGTCGTGGGGGTAATGAAAATGGGAAATATTGCACCTAGAGCGGGACTCGAACCCACATCTCTTTGCACTCCGGGACAGTGTTTTAACCATTACACCACCTAGGCTCCCTGATATCATCACACTACCCACGCCTACCTGTCTGTGCGGCTCCTTGCCCGAGAGGTCAGTGCAGACCACTACACTTGTATGTATGGCATTTCCGTACTGCCTGTACTAGCACATCAGCACCCATTGCTGTAGGCTTCCAATGTATACTGTAATACAGGCAATCAAATACCTTATCAGCTACTACTGCGTGATAAGATAACTCCACCACTACAGCTGGCCAGCATTGAAAACAAGCCCGAGTACTCAAGCTTATATGCTATGGACAGTATAAACACAGCCTCAATAAAAAATTAATAAAAAACCAACTATATTTATTAGGAGTGTAATTGAAGAACGACATGGCTAGAGGTACAGTTTAACAATACCGTACTTTAGAAATACACAGAATTAATCTCTCCTAACAGATTCATTCCGTGTATTTCTAAAGTACAGTAGTAGTCTGCACTAACTGTACAGTAGTACTACTAGTAGTAGTCTGCACTAACTGTACAGTATTAGTAGGCACAATATTTCCCCATTTTCATTACCCCGACGACAATACCGCCACCAGGGAATGGTGCCCACCGGATTTGGCCATGCACCGAAAAGTCCAACCAATTACCAGCACTAAGCAACCCTAATTAGTAATTGTTAATAACCACACCAGCAACCAGGTATCAATTATAAATTATATATATATGTCGCATTATGCAAGTGTACAAGTTACCACATAGAACCATACAGCATACATATGAGCTAACTTGTCCCAACTGTGTGCATCGGGTGTGTGCATCGGGTGTGTATGGGGTGTGTGTGCGTGCGTGCGTGCGCGCGCGTGTGTGCGCGCCTTTATGGCATCAAAGAAATGCTGACGTCGTTGTATTGATCAGCCCCATTTCAGACACCCGCTCAGACCAGACGCGCGCGTCCGTACACGTGCCATTTGGAACCATGCCAAAAAAAAGCCAGACAAAAACCAGTTAATTGTCTAGACAGTTTCATTAGTCAAGGATACTCATTACATTTAAACTGATTCAGCTCTTTTTTTGTTGTTTAAGTACCATACAATCTCACGGGGGGGGGGGGGGGGGGAGCGAACTATTTGCAGTTGATTTATTACAGATGAACCGTTCTATATGAAGCGAACCTGTTGAGTCGATTTGAGACCACACACAAAGGTCACACACGCTATTATATCTACCTGTGGCCATGAAGCGGATTCATTTCACACAACACAGAACGCTACAGAAAATAGTACAGATGAACCGTTGCACATGAAGCTAACTATTTGCAGTTGATTTATTACAGATGAACCGTTCTATATGAAGCGAACTTGTTGAGTCGATTTAAGACCACACACAATATATTTTTTAATTTTGTTTTCCAGACGCCGCCCCTGAAGAAATGGGCATGATGGAGGAGGAAGAGCTGCCCGTGGCCCGTGAAGCGGCACCAGCCTCACAGACTGGCACCCAGGCCAGGCAACCCACACAGCCAAGTAAGCAACGTTGTAGTCATTGAAAGCGACGCCGCACTAACATAACATCCCCAACCACTAAAAATGTGTACACATATCACGCAAGAACAAAAAGTCAATATTGATCAGTGGTGTAGTCGTATAGGAAACGCACTGTAAACAACCCGGTTATACATATAGCCCGTTGCCTGAATAACTCTATAAACACTCCATCCTTCTAATGACGCCTTTGTCGTAACAATATTTTTGGGTTCACCCATTGTAATGGGATCGGGTTAATAATTGTCATCCAGAATATGGCCCTTTTTAGACATTATGCAACAAGTAACTTTAAACCAATTCAGGCTCAGAGGGTTTATGTAAAGTCCATTAGATGAAACCAACTAGTTGAGGCGACTTAGCTTATACTTGAAACCCACTATGTTGACATTGCAGGGATGGGAAAGCACCACCACGTGATTGATACAATCATCACGCAGTTCGTCACCGCTCAGAAAGAATCCACGGCCCTATACCAGGCGCACGAGGAAAGGCGGCAGCAAAGGGAAATGGAGTTGGAGGAAAGGTGGCAGCAGCGGCAGATGGAACTAGAGGAAAGGTGGGACGAGCGCGAGATGGTTAACAAGAGGGAGCTCCGTAAACATGAGGAGCGGGTGATCGAGCTCCTCACGTCGATGCAACAGCGCGCGCCACAGCCACAGCCGCAGCCGAAACAATTCCAGAGTGCGACGGCTGATGGGGTGACACGCATCACCCTCCTGACCCCACAAACAGCCCAAGCCGGACCGTCAAACCGCAGTCCAAGAACGAGTTTCTATGAATAGAAATAATGTGAACATTATCGGACATTATCGGAGATTGTACGAAACCAGTTTGTTGAAACCAGTTTGTGTTGAATTTTAATTCTCTTCTACACACTTTAACCCTGACCTTTCCTACGTGTCATTTGAATAAAAATGCACTTGTAGTTCCCTATATTATGCTTTCTTCCATCTTTTCTACACACTTCGTTATGTCATGATGTGAAATCGCCACTAGTTCGCTTCATATAATTCGGTTCATATAATTTGCCTTGTCTAAGTCGGCATACCATTACAGGGTTTAGCAGAGTTGGATCTGATCTAGGTCACAAAGGTCACAAACTCTATTATTATATCTACCTGTGGCCAGGAAGCGGAGGGTGATGGAAAGCCTCTCCGCAGGTGAGATCGACGCGCGAAACCGAGTATTCTGCCGAGATATGCGATCTTGTACCCGGCTGAGCAACTCGTCAAATTGCTCCGACGCCATCCTGGTGTAGTTGCTGAAGACTTGCGGTTCA
The DNA here is from genome assembly GCA_030323885.1 of Branchipolynoe longqiensis. NCBI lineage: Eukaryota > Metazoa > Annelida > Polychaeta > Phyllodocida > Polynoidae > Branchipolynoe > Branchipolynoe longqiensis. The sequence continues at coordinate 39,599,696 of CM059188.1, forward strand.
TCTGCACGCAATCCAGTCAACAGGGTGTTGAAGGCTCCAAGCTGGTCATGTTGCGCAATGTGTGGACGAACCCACATTTGCCTTCCTCGGTTACGCTGTCGACGACGACGACGTATCACAAGGCCAAGAGCAAGAGCAATCTTTCTCCTCTGTACAGCTGAATGCGGCGCCATCTTGCTTTGCTGCTCACTAACTGTTAATTCGCGCTAAAGACACCAGGTTCGTGCGAAGAGGCGCTCAAGCCAGTAGTGTAGTTTGTGCTAAAGACACCGGGAGGCGCTCAAGCTAGTAGTGTAGTTCACGCTAAAGACACCAGGTTCATGGACCGCAGTCGCGAAATGGACGGTATATGTGAGCCCCCCAGTCGTTATATGTGTGCACCCCCTGTCGCCAGTTTTAGTCGCGAAACGGGTCAGGTCGGGTCGTGATGCGCAGTCAGTTTTAGATCGTTAATCGTAAACGGGAGGTGTGCGCCAGCCATTAGATCCGCCTGTAGCCGGCAAGCACTGCTATTTGTTTAGTTTACACAAGTCGATTCGACGCAGATGTAGCTGCTACGTTAATATTGCTTGGAATTTAAGGTTAATTTAATTAAATTTCATTATTTGAGTCTGTAATTCTGTTAAATATGATCGCATTCACTAGATTTCGGCGTAATCGGGCCCTAACACTGCCGGGCACCAGCGATTAGTTACTGCTCCCCCTGTAGCCGGCAAGCACTACTATTTTATACTATCGCCGCCCGGGAACCAGCTGAATCGCTTCAAATAAACCACCTCGCGAGGTGGTATAGATGAACCGTTTCATATGAATCGATTCAGCCCTAAAACGCCTCAGAGTCGCGTTTACACGCCAAATCTGAGTCGACCTAGGCAAGTCGTTTTATATGAAGCGTTTTAAATCGCCCATGTAAACAGGGCTTATGTAACTTTAAGAACCTGGCACACGTTTCAAAGGCTCACACTGCCTTCTCTGACACCAATTCCCTTTCCGGTTGAGACTCGAGTCTGCACCATTGCACAAAATAAACTAACTTACATTATCTCATCTTATCACTAGCTTCACAAAAGGTCCCATCTCAGTTTACTAGTATTATCTGGAGCTTGGCATATAAAACAAAAATACGAGAATATAAATTATAATAGGTTGAGAACAATAACTGGCCACCTGGGTATGTGTAATGGCACAAACCAACACAGAAATGTTGCTCATATAGATATAGCGATATAGGTAGACAGGAAGTGTCTCTCATTTTTACTTGAGTGCAAGTAAAGGGGCTGCCACATTAGGGTTTTTTGCGGGAGCGTATGGCGGCGTAGGAGCGTTACGTCATATACGTCGACATACACCGTATATGCTACTCATACGCCGCCAGGTGATGGCTTATGTGAAGCGTATGAGGCATACGCCGCCATACGCTTTCATAAATCCGCCCGTCCAAATTTTTTTGTGCATACTAAAAAAATCTCGACCTATGAGGGCATATGGCCCATACCGTCAAAAAATGTCACAGCACGCTCCCATACGCTCGTCGTACGTTCCACATACGCTCAAAACCACCCGAAAGGTCACAAAATCTCATCATAGGCCGGCACGCGCAGGACCTACGTAGGTTTTCAATACGCTCCCGCCATACGCCGTAATGTGACAGGGCCTTAAATAAGCAACACAAGGAGTAATTAGTAGCATGTGGTGAATAATGGGTCAAATTTCCCTGGATCATCAAGCCCATGCTTTTTCTAATCTTTTCTTGAATGAATTAATTGACTCGGCATCAATAACATTTTGTGGGAGACTGTTCCATATATTTATGATCCTGTTTGAGAAACTATGTTGCCTTAACTTTGAAATGGCTCTGGGTTTTACTAGTTTGAGAGTATGGCCCCGACAGCCTTCTCTTTTATTCAAGGTGAAAAATTTGTTCATATCTATTTTATCAAAACCCTTCATAATTTTAAATACTTCAATTATGTCACTTCTTTTCCTTCTGTAGGAAGTTTCAATTCCCTAAGCCTTTGTTCATAGGATAGGTTTCATTGCACGTCTCTGAACCTTTTCGATCTCCAGAATATCTTTCCGAAAAATTGGGCTCCAAATTTGTGGACAGTATTCCAAAATTGCTCGAGCAACTAGTGGACCAAACCGTACAGTAGTAATTTGGCAGTCCCCCCGAGCTAGGCGCTAGCCGTGCCCGCCGATAAATAATATTGATAAAATATATAGTAAAATATATACTACAACCTCTATAACCGACCAATTCCATAGATCGCCAACTCCCCTATATATATTGCTTCATTTGGGTCTCAAACGATCGCCCAAACAATACCATTGTAATGGTTCTTTTAACTCCCTAAACCCAACACCTCCCTAAATGGACCATTTAAAGTCGGTCCCATGGTCGGTCGATTTAGAGAGGTTTTACTGCAATCTACATTATACATAATATATATAGAGATATATATTCCACGAAATAGGCTACATAGATAGGTGCCTTCCCTTTGTATAGACCACCCACCACCAGCACCACACCATGGTGCTGCCACTAGCCGGGCTTCGTCTCCCTGGCGGGAGACGCAGGTACGAATCTGATTCAGACAGAACCACCCACACATTCATTCTATGCAGCGTCCGCGCACACTGTGCAGTGTGTGTGTACCAGCACGAGACCGGGGGACCAGACTGACGTCAGACTGATGGCTATTTTATACAGGCACTGCCAGTGTTAACCGCGCGCGCATGCGCACGCCACGACAGACGCCGCCAGCCACCAGACTGCTCCCACAATGACCCCCCACCCCCCACCCCCAGTCACCACTCAGCTTCCATATCCTAAGTGGATTGCTTTCGTCTTCCTATTGCGCCGTCTCCATACATTTTTTTTCTTGAAGATTTATACTGCCTGTCATAGATAAGTCTGAATAGACTTGCTTTCACCATTAGACAGTTTGTGGACAGAAAGCCAGAGCCTACACTTTTACCGACCAACGGGATTTTTAACCTCCCATACCACATAGACATGGTATGAGAGCAACTGGCCTTTGATGACGCTGTAAGATATATACAGTGGTGGAAATCCAAATTGGCAGAGGTGGGGACTAGCAAAAATATATCACCCTCTCCAGGCATTCCAACCGACTATACATATTAAGCTGCCAGTGAATCAAAACACAAACATGAATAAATAAGTGAATAAATGAATGAACGAATGAACAAATGAATATATGAGGAAATAAATAAACAAAGATAAAAATACGACAATATTTCTTTTCTAGCTCCCTTTCTCCCCCCTTCCCACTCCCTCCCTAGCTTTCCCCTTCCCAAGCTTTCCCCCTCCCCACTCCATCCCTAGCTTTTCCCCCTCCTAACTCCTTCCCCCTGTGGCTACCCTCTTTCTCGCATTTATTTGGGGGGATGGGGAAAGGAGAAGAGGAGAGAACGGGAGCAAAGGGTCCCAGCATGCAATACTTGTCAGCCCCCCCCCCCCCCCCCCACACACACACACAGTCTGCATCTTGGCGGTCGCTCGCCACCAGGGGAAGGGTTAATGCATCAGGCAGCCGACGTGACTGGTGACTGTGCTCACTGTGCAACATCCCCCCCCCCCCCCCCCGCCCCCACCATACACACAGATCGATTCACTACCAGCAGCCTTCATACGCCAGAAACTCTCCCGGCACCAGCAGCGAGGCGCTATTCCACACCCACCTCACTGAGCACAGCAAATAACCAGCAGGCACGAAGACGAAAACAACATAACATAATGCCCAGCAGCAACCATCACCAAAGATTGGAGAGGTGTATATGACATTTCCATCACATCTAAATGGTTCAGCAAGATTTTGAAGAGAAAAAAAGACATCTCCATCACATCTAAATGTGGTTCAACAGGATTTTGAAAAAATATAAAACAAGTTTCATCACATCCAAATGTTTCAGCAGGATTTGGAAAACGATACATTTGTTTCCCATCTAAATGATCCAATAGGATATTTTGTTGGGTGTGTGTGTGGGGGGGGGGGCGGGGGGAGAGAAAAGGAGAAAGATTTTAACAAAAGTAATATATATATTTTAAGTACATCTCCATTACATCTAAATGACCCAAGAATATGTTATGAGGGGAGGGAGATTCTAACAAGAGAACTACTTTTTTGGTCGTTTTCTTGGTATTTTTTTTTTTGGTTTAAAAAAAAAAAAAAGTGTTTGTGTTGTGGAACAACAAGTGGCTGGGCTTGCTATGGTGCTTTCAGCTTCGTTGTACGTGTGTGCTGTGCTGTGCTGTGCTGTGCTGTGCTGTGCTGTGCTGCGCTGCCTTTATGCCTCTGGTGGCTGGTTATTATTGACATCCACAGACCAGACACGTCCCCGGGGTGCTTTTGTGCGGAGAATACCGACTGGCCACAATCCATACACATTAGTTCTGCAAATAGGATGATTAGATTTGGTGTATGAAAAAACTAATTAAAAGAGTGAAAAAATAGCTTATATGTTGCACGGTCATTACCACTATCCAATTTGGAAGAAAAAAAAGCCCCTTTAAGAACTTAAATATAAATATAAAATTCATAACTGCTAGGGGGCGGGGGGGGGGGGGGGGGGGGGGGGGGAAGCGGAAGCGGCACATTTTTCAACATTTTCACGGTCTTACAAAGCGTACTACTTTTCCCTCCCAAAGTAGTACGCATCAACATTTTACTACAGAACATAAAGGCAAGAATATGAACATTTTAAATATCAACATTTCAATTATTAACAAAAGTATTGGACTGGCACCCCCCTACACTTTAAATGACCGTGAAAATGTGCCGCCCCCCCCCCCCATAATCCGTACGTTAGTTTTGTTCATCTAAGGAAAGTCATTGGTTTGACTCGACCATGGTTCGAACCCACGATCTACCAGCACGGGAGACGGACGCTCTAACTCATTCGGCCATCCCGTCTGGTCCTCCACTTTTTACAGACATGAGCAGAGAAGTAAAACAAATTAGCTGATTGTGGGCGTATGCCTCAAAACTCGGCCGAAGGCCGAGTAGGGGGCGGGGGGGGGGGGGGGGGGTAGGGGGTGGGAACAGCCCAGGAAGCATTTAATTGGCGGAAATCAGCCAATTGGTGGGAAATGCTCATGTCTGTTTTTAAGGCATTGGTTTGACTAGACCAGGATTCGAACCCACGAACTCATGGGTTCGAATCTCCCGATCTCCCAAAACAGGAGACGGACGCTCTACTCATTCGGCCATCCCGTCTGGTGAGCAGCAGCGTCCTGAACCTAAGCGTCTGGTGCGCAGCCAGACACGCATTCAAACCACAATAAACAGTCATCTAATTACCACAAAATAGACAGCAATGTTGCTAATGTAGCCTACATTGTTTGGGCGTGGAGACCTGACACGCCATCAACTATTCAACCAAGACCCCCCCCCCCCCCACCCCCCACACACACACACTTAGCCTCAGCCTCCGCACAAACGTTGTCTTCAGTCTAATCGGGGAATGGTTTGAATGTCAAGGACGATCTGCGAGGCATGCTAATGCATAATATAAATGTTGGCGTCTCACCGGGACCAGGATGTGCTGGTACCCGTGCCTGAACGCTGTACACGTCTGCGGTGAATATCCCATAAGTTAGTCATTTTAAAACAAAGTTACTTGAAAACAATTAATACGTAGATTATAATGACCAATCTAATATATTTCATTAGAATATGACAGAAACTCAAAAGCATAGGACTATGCAACTTCAATTCATAGACCATTGGCCGAGCCTGGCATGATTCACAACACTTACCGTTAGTTATGGTAATGTCCATACAAGTAGGTGGCTGTGGTTTATAAAGCATTTCTGTAGATTAATACAATGGACTTTTTATAAGTCGAATCGAAAGCATTCTGGGGCAGCCATCTTCTCTTGTTTTAGCATTCTCTTCCAATTCCTCAACTCTACACCAATACAGATTCTATTGTGGGATAGAACTAGCGACTACAAAAACTTGATTCATACCAAGGCATTTTTTTGCTCGGATTTAGTCTAGGTTGTCATTTACTCCTAGGGATGAAGCTTTTATCTAAGGTGGGGGGGGGGGGGGGGAGGGATAGGGATAGGGATAGGGATATTTTGTTAGTTTGTTGTTTTATGTCCTAGAAACATGGTCATATCAGGATGGGTACATATTTGTGACAGTGCACACTCATGGCGACCTTATAGTGCTGCCCCACTGGGAGACCAGGCTGCCAGCACCATGACCTGATATCCCACTCAGTCACATTATCCTAACACTGAGACAACCAGTCCTTGCCATATCCTAATAATGCCGAGCGCCTGCCTCGGAAGTGACAAGTATCAATTTTTAACAAGTATCAATTTTTAAGTCATTGCTTTGACTCGACCAGGGTTCGAACACACGATCTACCAACACGGGAGACGGAGAGACGAGTGGGGACAGAGAGAGAGAGAGAGGGGGAGGGGGGAGGGAGGGTGGGAGGAAGAGAGGCCGTGACCCCCCCCCCCCCCACCCCCCACCTGCGCACACATAGGACATCCGCTGATCGTGTGGTCGAACCATGGTCGAGTCAAACCAATGACTCAAAAATTGATACTTGTCGCTTCCTAGCCAGGCGCTCGGCATTATTAGGACAGGGCAAGGACTGGTGTGCTCAGTGTCAGGATAATGTGACTGAGTGGGATACCAGGTCGTGGTGCTGGCAGCATGATTTCCCAGTGGGACAGCACTATAAAGTTGCTATGAGTGCGCACTGTCACAAGTCAGTACCCATCCTGAAATGACCTTAGATGTTGCTAGGATGTAAACCAACAAACCAACAAACCCTCATAGAAAGGAAGCCCCCCCCCCCAACACACACACACCCGCGCGTTTTAAACGGCGTCCCGCTGTTGTTTTTACGCCTCTCACTTGAGCATCCGACCACACCCAGTTGACACGATGCCCTGCTGCATCCCATCCCTTTTACAGTACCATTAGTTCTTGTTCACATGGATGTCTTTTATAACAGTTGTGTGGGTTTTGTTTTATTTCATATTTAGCACTCTATTAGGCTATTTGTTTCTTGTTGGGAGGATATGTGTCAGTGGGGCAGGGCTTCCCCGGTCTCCATAGTAACCCGACTGCGGGAGGCGGATGTGGATGGGACATCCCTAAACATATGGCAGATCCTAGCTTAGCCCTGATCGATATAAATGGACTTGGAATAGAGTTTCATGGAAACTTCAAATTTGTAGACAAATACATAGACTTGGACCAGAGAATCCCGATATATGATTATTTACCAGGTTAATGGAAAAATGGCGTTATTCTTGATGGTACTCATTTAAAGGTTTGATGGGTTACAATGTGTGTGTGGGGGGGGTGGGGGGGGGCTGGCCGGAATATCTGCTGGCACGCCTACTCAAATATCCGGTACACACCGGATGAATGTTTGTTGTTGGGGGGGTGGGGGTTATATCCTGGCAACATTGAAGGTCATATCAGGATGGGTACCGACTTGTGGCAGTGCACACTCATGGCGACTTTATAGTGTTGCCCTACTGGGAGAGCAGGTCGCCGGCACCATAACCCAACTTCCCACTGAGTCACATTATCCTGATAAGTAGCTAACCCGTCCATGCCCTATCCTAATAATGCCAAGCACCAGGCTAGGTCGCGACAAGCATACATTTGGTAAGTCATTGGTTTCACTTAGCCAGGATACAAAACCCCAACCTTCCACACAGGCGACCTGCGCTCTACCGATTCGGCCAATGCGTCCACCGGGATCAGACATTCAGGGACCCGGCAGACCAGGACGTTGGCACTCAAGTCTGTCGGCACCAACTCAAAAGTCTCCGGTTCAACAACAGCTCACATCCGATTGGTTGAGTTTTACGTCCTGGCGACATCTAAGGTCACATCGGATGGATAGGATAGCCGAAACAAGTTGGAGCATTCGCTCACCGTGTGGGAGATGGTGGGTTCGAATCCCGCTGGAGTCAAACCAATGAATTACAAAATGCACACGTGTCCTACCTATCCTGGCATTCGGCATTACTAGGATAGGGCAAGGACTGGTTTGTTCAGCACCAGGATCATGTGACAGTGGGAAATCGGGTCATGGTGGTGGTAGCCGGTTCTCCAAGGGTCGCCCCGAATGTGCACTGTCACGAGTCAGTACCCATCCTGACATTGACTTAGATGTTGCCAGGTGGAAAATCCATCAAAATCGTGTTCCTATGTTTAAAGATGTTTTCTTGCACAAACGAAGCACCTCACAAAAATATTCAACGCAATTTATTGCTTACAACCAGAACCAATAGATGTCGCTAATTAGCACAGCCAAAGTTAGTTTATTTGGTGGTTTTATAACGGACAGAATTCAACACCTAAAGTCATATCAGGACGGGTAAGAGGACGGCCATCTTACTATAACGGGCAAGAATTCAACATATTCCAGGATTAGTGAGGAATTCGTAAATATTTACTGTGATATGACATGTACAGTGTGTAGTACAGCGGCCATCCTACTATAACGGACATAATCCAACATGTACAGTGTGTAGTACAGGGGCCATCCTACTATAACGGACATAATCCAACATCTAAAGTAATGCCAGAATGGTGAGGAATTGATAAATGCCATCTTCATGTACCGTAGTAGAGCGGCCATCCTACTATAACGGACAGAATCCAACAGCTAAAGTAGTGCCAGGATGGGTGAGGAATTGGTAAACACTGTTATTGTAGTCTATGGGAGAGCGGCCATCCTACTATAGCGGACAGAATTCAACATAACTGGGAATAAGCTCCAGGTGGCATTCTAGTGTAGGGCCCGCTGCGATATCATCTATTGTCCCCGCCCACGCTCGGTGTGAAATTATAGATCAGTATGGTAATTGTCGTTTTAGGACCTACCAACATCTAAGGCCACATCAAACGGACTTGTCACATCTAAGGCCACATTAAGATTTTGTTTGCTTGTTTGTTGTTTTACATACTAGAAACATCTACGGTCATATCAGGGCGGGTACCAGCTTGTGACAATGTCCACTCATGGCAATTTTATAGTGCTGCCCCACTGGGAAACAGGCCACTGGCACCATGCCCCCGATTATCCCGCTCAGTCACATTATCTGGACACTGAGCTAACCAGTCTTTGTCCTATCCTATTAATGCCGAGCACAATGCAAGAAAGTGACAAGTATCAATTTTATATGTCATTGGTTTGACTCAACTGGGAACCAAACTACCATCTCCCGCACGCGAGGCCCGCACTCTACCGATTCGGCAACCGCGCCACATTTTTGTTGTTGTTGTAAATATAGTTTATTCATTGAATAAAGTCTTTTGTCAGTGCCATGGCACTGGTCTTCCAGCCATGTGACAATACAGTTATTTACAATATAAGCACATGTAGTCTGATATTGTCACCAGCAGGTAGTCCAAATCAGCTGAAATATCAATATCAAACATTCAAAGACTTACATATGGTATAGTTTGACAATTCGCATACAAAAATAGCAGTTATATGTTGTATTCCTACACACTTGATAGATACATGTGTATTGATTAGACCGTTACATTACGGAGTGGTTAGGTGCATAGTTTCCCTTCATAGGTTTGTATGCCTACTATGTTGTGAACTGCAAAACTATCATGTTGGAGTTAACATTTTGAGAGGGAGTGAGTGTTAGTAGAATGGTTTGTTTATTCTGTTGTAGATAGCGTGTGGTTAGCTTATAGGGGTGTATGCTTAAAAGGTTAATACCTCAGGTGTGTTTTTTGACTACATGAAGTAGTTTGAGTCAGTAGGTTGTTAGTAATGATGGGATAAACAATGCTTGGAGGATTGTACGTTTCAGTCATTTAGTAGTCTAGTACAGACTTTATTAGTGTCTATGTTTATACAAAGACCCCATAATACCAAGATGGCTCACTCAGCCTATACTGTGTAATCAAAATGATCAAACCCACCACTTGGTGCGCTGGCTGTTCCCCCGGCTAAACATTAAGACCCTAAAAACAATCACTGCCCAGTGCCATACTAGGTAGTGAAAAGCATCAATTTCACACTTCTTTGATTTGATTCGACTGCGGATTGATCCTTCGATCTTTGGCACGAGAGGTAAGCGCTCCCCCCACTCGACTAACCCGTCCGGGATGTGGATTAATTACGTGTATGACCGGCGAATCAGCACTGAGGACCCCCCCCCCCCCCCCAACCCTCCCTCTTCCTCACGGCCCCATAATACTGTGACAAGCACCTTGGGGGACGGCCAATTTATTAGGTTTTACAATTTCAGGTGTACAGTACATGCACACCAAAGCCCCTCACAGAAGCGCGCTATTGAGCTCTTTTCAAGTGAGGCCCAGGAGTATGGACTGGTGCTAGAATCTGTCGTAGGGAAAAACTTCCATTTTATTCAAAATTAATAGAAATACATAATAATTTGGCATAAACATGTATGCACACATGCAATATAATGATCTGATGAATATAACTAAGACAAAACTAGCCATAGTTAAACATTTTGAGCTAAGAAACATACAATTCCACACAAAACAATCAGTCACTTTAAGGCTGATATCAACATCACTATTATTAATTCTTGTTCTAAATATTAAAATGCCAAATGTGTCAATGTACACTTGTTTCAGAGAAATATATAACCAATATATGATTAACCCTACTAATTTTCTAGTTAGAACTACATGTCATTAATCATAGGATATAAATAAAAATATGAATAAAATAAGTAAAACTGACTCTGGCTATGGCTGAGTGCCCAGATTTCTCTAAATCTAAATGCACATGGCATAAGATGTGCTGATTATATTGATGTAAATGCAATGCTGGATAAAAAAGTAATATCTAAATTTATTATATATATATATTTTTAGTTGGTATTCTATGTACCAAACAAGAGCTGAGATGAGCTGAAACTAGCACATTTCTATTAAGGATGTGTCATGTGCTTCTCGCGGATTTGTTTTTCTTCCACACATCCCAAAATGCACCGCGCCGCAGGAATGGTGATCCAGTCTATACCGCTTCCGGTCTACTTACTGAGGTCACTTTGGGATAACCACAAAGCTAAAAGCACACCACACGACAAATAAGGCCCTTTCAAATAAATGTCAATCCCAATATGTGAGTAAGTGAATTATCCTAGTACTACACAGATGTATGCTAGTGAGTGTCTATACATGTATGTATGCATACACGTGTCCATGTAGTATAATGATTAGACTTGCAATTTGTTTGTTTGTATGTATGTATGTATGTATGTATGTATGTATGTATGTATGTATGCATGCATGCATGCATGCATGTATGTATGTATGTATGTATGTATGTATGTATGTATGTATGTATGTATGTATGTATGTATGTATGTATGTATGTATGTATGTATGTATGTATGTATGTATGTATGTATGTATGTATGTACGGTATGCAGGTATAGCAATACCTCAGGGAGTTTGACGCCCCTGCCACTGCCTTGTGGTACAGGTCCTTGACAGAACCGAAGGCTAAGGGAGCAAACCCTAAAGAGAAAACCATGTCACTGTGGCAGCATTAAGGGCGGTTGATGTATGGAACTCCCAACATCTCCCGACCAGCCACTGCAGGGACAGATAGTTTTGCGCCTGTCTTGACATGTTCTTGCCGGTGTGAAACCTCTATTTGCTCCCCGAGAGAGTGCCGCTGGTAACTTGCAAAAGCCAGCAGAACCTCAACACTTTTGCAGGCAGCTTTCATGAAATGCAACCATCTACAAGAAAGGTGATCGAACAGACTGTGGGAACTATAGAGGAATCTCTCTTCTTTCCATAGCAGGGAAGATCTTCGCCAGGATCCTACTCAACAGACTATCTATTCACATAACACCGGGTGTAGTTCCGGAGTCACAGTGTGGCTTCAGAGGTAACCGGAGCACTGTGGATATGATATTTTGTCTCCGACAGCTACAAGAAAAGTGCATTGAGCAGGACCGACCACTGTACATGGTATTTGTCGATTTCACTAAGGATTTGATACAGTCGGGAGGACCGGGCTATGGCAGCTACTGAGGAAGTACGGATGCCCAGAGAAGTTCACAACTATGATCGAGGCTCTACATACAGGAATGATGGCGAACGTTAGTGCTGGAGGGGAAGTCTCGGAATCGTTCGGGGTTACCAATGGGGTCAAGCAAGGTTGTGTACTGGCCCCCATGCTCTTCTCCATCTTCCTATCAGCAATGCTAGACGAGGCTTTCCGAGACATGGGGGATGGCATCTATATACAGTCCAGACAGAGCGCTGACCTATTCAATGTCGCACACTTCAGAGCGAAGACCAAGACTACT
>CM059188.1:40214529-40497025 GCA_030323885.1 Branchipolynoe longqiensis
TCTGTGAACCTAGTGGTCTCCTTTGAAGAGTCTGTCCCATCGTTACTTGGACTGCAATGATTAAAGGTTCATTTACATAGTTATTACCAGACGCGGTGGCCCAATCAGTATAGCGCAGGATTCCCATGTGGAAAGTGTGAAGTTTGAAACACCAGCCGAGTCAAACCAATGACTTATACCCCTGTCACACTACGACGTAACGAGCCAACGTGAGCCTAACGTGGTAATTTTTCGTCATTACGTTGACGTACGTTGGGTTACGTCATGATGACGTCAGAATGACGTTGAGTTACGTCACATTACGTCGTGGTATAGCGAGTTACGTCAAGGTTTTGGACATGTTCAAAACTTTCGACGTAGCTTGAACGTAAGGGTTTATGTTCGCCGTACGTTCTGTTTACTTTCAATGAACGTCAATGACGTTAAACGGACGTTATTAAAACGTTAGTCACTACGTTGACCCACATTAAACCCAGTGGAAACATCCACGCGGCGTAATGGGAACGTCAGGATAACGTCAGGAGAACGTACGTTCAACGTTTCGCCATCAGGTAACGTAGTTCTGGCGATGGAATAACGTTCATAACGTTCCGTGAACGTAATGAAGTTGACCTCTCTCGTTGAATGACGGTATCACTATGCTTTACCGACGCTACGATCTTGTCCACTACGCTGCATCCACGTTCAACTTGTGCCGAAATTTGCACACTACGCCGAGAAGGTCAACGTTCTTCACGTTCTCCCTACGTTGACGTCATTACGTCGTAGTGTGACAGGGCCTTTACACAATTGACACTTGTCGCTACCTAACCTAGCACTCCGCATTACTGGGATAAGGTAAGGACTGGTCAGTTCAGTATTGGGATAATGTGACTGAGTGGGATATCGGGTCACGGTGTCGGCAGTCTGATCTGCCAGTGGGGCAGCACTATAAAGTCACCATGAGTGTGCAGTAACAAGTCAGTACCCATCCTGCTATGACCATAGATGTTGCTAGGACATAAAACCCCAATAAACAAATTATAGTTAGTACTAGGGTGGAATACGGCTAATCTTTAAAAGCTACATCACATGACTATTCAATATTGATATCTGAAGCAAAGACATCAGAAAGTAAAATTGTGAGACTAAAATTAGGACGCAATATTTGTAGTTTACCGCTGCAAGTTCCCATAAGGGGACGCCACCATAGATCAGAAATCAGTGTCATATGAGTCGGATCAATTCCAATGACGGAATGAGAATAGTCCGAATTGAATCGACTAAAACAGTTTTCCATATAAATTGATTTGCATGACCAGGTTTTTACTCTGCAATACTTTTACAGGGTTGTATATTTGGGTCATTCTCTAAAACTGGGCAGAAAAGTGTGACTTGGAAACCAAAAGTGAAAACCTTCCAAATAATAGCAAAAATCCTTTCAAATAATAGCCTAATCCAATGTCCTATAAAGGTTTGCATGTTGTGCATATGTCAGAGTTGAAAAAAATGAGTCAATTTTGTAATTAGATCTTGTACAAATTAACCAATACATTAATATCACTCGTGCAACATGCAAATCAAAGACACACCCAGAACCTCATCTTAACATATACAACATAGTCAAACAAGATTTGATTGATTACTGTTAAGTAGACAAGGTTATGACTTACAAGAAAAAGTTTTAAAGAAGTTTGGCTACATGTATGGTGTCAATGTGTAAATTTTCACATTTTCACTCTAGCGCAAAATCATACAATTATAACATGCTAACATACCTAATTATAACATGCTAACATACCTAATAGACAGAGGCTACAATAATTATTCGACTTGCTATCAATAAAACAAAGACTTCATTATCAGCATCGTAACATGGAGACCAAATATGTGGTGCCCAGTTTTGGAGAAGAACCCATTTACGTTTTTATTTCGATACCAACATGGTGTGCCAAACAATTGATAATAAGTCACTTATACAAAAACGATTTCACCCGTAATCATATATACATATAACCTCAGTTGCATACTCATTTCCCGATCAATGGTACAGCACGACCAGGTTCATTAACATTTCTTGATGCACATGTAATGTAGTGAATCAATTATTAAGTAATAGTTAAGAAAATTTAGTACCTATGGTCATTCCCAAATTGTGAATTATGTAGATTAACGTAACCTACAACTGACGCACTGTAGCGACAGAAGTTCTAATGAAAGCTATTAATGTGTAATTTGGTACATATCACCATCACCACCACCATCATCATCAATCCCATAACACTTTCCACATCAATCTAGTTATCAGTTTTCTCCATTTCCCCCTGTTCTCCCATTGCCCTCTGGGACGTGCCCAATCCCAGACATATCTATTCCCTGATGTTGCCATCAACAATAATAATAAAGCCTTTGAACAGAAAATATTTTCTTAAATTGTCAATCAAACCTTACTCTCCAAAGACACTGTACTCCTTGGTAAGCTTCACAAAAAGCTCATGTTGTGTGTCAACATCAATGCTCTTAAACATCCGTGGAGGGCGGTCGTGCATCGTTGTAGCCCTTTAAACAAAATATTTTAAAAATATCGTTTATGTAGTAATTATCATTTCGTTTCATTGGTATATGACATTATTATTCCCAAGAAAGACTTACACAGGGACAAAAAGATCTATATGCAAATTTTGTTTGGGAATATGATATTCTATATTTAATAAGACACTTGAAACTGGTACGATGGGATTATCTACAAAGGTTATCATAAACAAGACAATTTGAAACCACCAAATAAAACCACCAAATAAAACCATGCTAATTAAATAACAATATGTTATTAATTATCTCCTGAGAATTAACCAGTAGCGATTTACCAGCTGGCTTAATTTCCCAAAACAAAGAAAATGTTGTCATACGTTAGGGCAAAAGACCCTATAATACTAAGATGACTCACTCCCTATCTCTCCCATGGTAATGTAAATTTCGCAGTGCCACCTTGTGGTGGGTTTGATCAGCTCGGCTGCTGGTTGGTGTTTCACATGTAAACACATACAATTATATTATACATGAGATAGGTAAGATCATTTTGATTACACAGTACAGGCTGAGTGAGCCATCTTATCATTATAGGGTCTTTGTGAGGGCCAAGCTTACTTTATACCCCAATTCTCGCTAAGGTCTTCTCTCATGGCATCTGTGACGCAGATGTTGGCATAGGAGAAGGACCCAAAGAGGTGTTCGTACCTGAAACACATCGACAAATGAGAAACATGGGTTACAAACACAATGCTTAATATCATTTCAAACCTGTACGAGAATAGTGGCACTTATATCATTATTTGAAGTTCTGTGTTATATAATATATACCTCTCCAGAATTCCAACATGAATTTCATCATCAAATAGATTTCATTAGCTCGGTAGTTTAGTTCTACATCCATACCTTACAACATTACAAAAATTGGATCAACTTTCCCTCCCGATGAAAAAAAAACAACCATACCTATTGTGAAAGGCAAACAAAACAATTTGTACATATGAAAATAAATAAATAAATAAATAAATAAATAAATAAATAAGCATGTTATATACATTTAATCAATTATATCAAAGTAGGATGGATCCCTGAATGAAAATGCATCCATAGTTGAAAATGATTAATTTGTTTTGCTCAGAATACCAAAATGTTGGAGATAATTACCACTTAGCGAAGCAAGTGAGTGGATGTCTTTCTCCTATGGCCATGCCGAGTATGGTGTAGCCGTAATTGTGCCAGTCAACTACCAGTCTGCTGCCTCGAATACAACTCGCCATCCATAGCACCGTAAGGGTTGGCAAGGCTGGCGGGTTCTGGCAAAACGAAATGCATACACATTTACACCAATTAATATGCAGTGCAAAAGTAATTAACACCATTAGATAAGCAATGGCAGTTGTATACATTCTTGCAAATTAACATTTTGTTGTTGCTAATGCACGAATGGTAAAATATAATTGCTGACACTAAACGTTTAGACTGAAATATTTGTCAATAGTTATTCTTATTGGAGACTGTCCCAAAAGGTCATAACTAATAGGGGAAAAAGACTTTGTCCATTGTAACGATCGACATGCTATCTGTTTATGACACAAATATGCATTTGCTCAGGATAGCCTGAGTTGGTTATTTTTACAGTGTTTCATAAGCTCAATAAAATACATATTGATTTGAAGCAAATGTCTTTGTTTTGTGTTTTCAGTATAACTTCTATAAAAGTGTTTCTGTGCTGTTTGTGGACCGTTTGAGACAGTCTGATTGATTAAAAACATGTCGCTATTTAAACACATGCATGTGATATGAGCATGTTTGTATCACTCAGTTAGGAACTTACCTGCAGTAGGATATGTGAGGGTTTCTTTCTTGTCATTAATTGCGAGAAGAGGGTGGCAGATTGCCAAATTATCTTCACTGCATATATTGCCAATCTCGGCAGTTCTGCAAATAAGACACGCATTCTAGTAAAGCTTTATGGGAAGAGGAATAACGATGTACTGGACATGCCAGGAACCAGAGAGGGGGGAAAAAACTAATCCTAAAACAAAATACTTAGCTAAACATGGTTTATGTAGTTTCTGTGATGCATATAAAACAAACCTCTAGTGTCATTGATTTGCAAGACATAAAATTGTACATTTAACCAATAGAAATATGCTGAATCTACCTATTTCCATACTTACTTTTAATGTTAGTAGGGGGTTCCTTCATATAGTAACACGTGATCTTTGAAGATTTCACTACCTCTGTGTAAGGTACCGAACCTGCAAAAAGAAAAGAGTAGAAAAAAGTCACATCACTGGATGACTTTTCCGTGTTCCTAGAAAGCACTTAGTGCAAACTAATATGTACAGCATAGTATCAATAGTCTTATGTTACAAGTGAAAAGGTATTTTCAACCAATGTGCAACAACCTATCTGCATACAATAACGATGTAATGCAAGAAAGGAACTGTTCCCCGAGCGACATTGTTCCCACGTCATAACCTGATGACATCCCAATGCTTCCTCACACATCTTTGACAAACTTGTGTGAACAATGTTGTCAGCAAATTTGCTTTGTCCAACAATTAACATTTGATCCTTTACACAATTGCTATCAAGGAGTTATTAAAGCTGCATATTCCGATGGCTTTTGAATTTCCCCCTTTTTTTTTTTTAGATCAGGTTAACAATTTTAACCTAATATTCATTAGTCTGGAGTAACTTTGATGGAAAATGGCTAGTTTTGGAGCAATTTGAACTAAAAGAACTCAAAATACTTTCGGCAAGCTTGCCAAAAGTCCTGTAGCAATGCTACAGATTGCCATTTCGCGATGGTCACGTGATGTGAGTTGCCCTAGTAATGTGTAGGTAGTCTGGGCCGCGTTCAAGGTACGCCTCGGAGATATTCTGGATGTCACGCTAGTCTGAACGACTTTAACTGTCAGGTGCCTTGAAAATGACAGCCTCCATAGGGGGCAGGCATTTCAAATTGAAAAGAAGAGCTCTGATTGGCTGAAACCAATGAATCTGGCAGCCATTTTCGAGGCACTTTTTGCCTGCTACCTGAAAGGCGAGTTGACTCCGAGGCGCAATTCTACTTATGTAACTTAATTCTACTTATCTAACTTAGATACTAGAGCACTTATTAAGGATTTGTTGCTTCATAGAAAACAATACTAAGTCAATTTAATAGAACCTGTTACTTCTATGGTGTCCGAGTTTTGGTGTGCTTGCCAAAATTATTTGGGCATGTTTGCACTTCAAATATCTTAAAAGTTAGTCATTTAAAATAAAAGTTACTTCAAATTAAAGTGAGGCAGATTATAACAATCACCATACTATATTTATCTCAGAAATTGACAGAATCTTAAAACCATCGGACTATGCAACTTTAATAACACATGAATAATGGCATGTTAAGTACTTGTGGCACTGAGGGGTATGCATGTACTGTTGTACAGCCAACAAAGATTCCTAAGGCTAAGCAGTTTTCAGTGTACAACTTCAAAGTCACAAGTATCACATATGTCATGGGGGTGATGAAAAGGGGAAATATTGTGCCTAGAGCGGGACTTAAAACCACACATCTTTGATTTCCGGGCCAGTGTGCTAACCATTACACCACCTAGGCTCCCTGATGTCACCACACTACCCACGCCTACCTGTCTATGAGGTCAGTGCAGACTACTACACTCGTCCCCCTGGAATTGTAAGTCTTTTAATGCTTACAATTACATACATACAGGCAATGCACATACACAGGGTAGGTTCAACAACTATACAGCACATAACTTGCACAGGGTCATGGTCACGACAACCAGTGTCATTGGGGGGGGGGGGGGGGGAGAGGGGGGGATGATGAAAATGGGATATATTGTGCCGAGAGCGGGACTCGAACCCACATCTCTTTGCATTCCGGGCCAGTGTGCTAACCATTACACCACCTAGGCTCCATGATATATCATGGAGCCTAGGTGATATATCATGGAGCCTACCTGTCTATGAGGCGCCTGCCTGAGAGGTCAACGAAGACTACTAGTACTACACATATTATATTGGTAGTTCTTCAATCATCTCAGAATATTATGACTTATGTGTTCTTTGTAAGGTGTTAGATAAATTGCAGTCGAAATAGATTACATCACGGTTCTGAGTGCACATGCGCTGAAAACGGCATTGGGAGCAAAGCAAAGGCATATGGCCATTGAGTTTGCTGATATGCGTAGGGCAAAACTGCCATTTTATTCAAAATAAATAGAAATACATAACAATTTGGCACAAACATGGACGGAAGGATGCAATATAATAATATAATGAATATGTTTAAGACACAACTCTCCGTAATTATGCATTTTGAGCTAAGAAACATACATTTCAGTCACTTTACAGACTGATGTTTACATCACCATTGATTGGCCAGAAGTAATTCTTGTTCTAAATATTAAAATGTCAAATGTGTCAACAAAAATTTGTTTCAAAGAAATATATAATCAATATCTGATTAACCATACTGATTTTTTATTTCTACATATGTCATTAACCATAGGATATAAATAAAAACATGAATAAAATAAGTAAAACTGACTCTGGCTATGGCTCTAACACTAGTATGAGTGCCTAGATTTGTTTAAATCTAAATGCACATGGCATAAGATGTGCTGATTATATTGATGTAAATGCAATGCAGGATAAAAGATTAATATCTTAATTTATTATATTTTTTTATAGTTGGTGTTCTATGTTTCAAACAAGAGCTGAGATGAGCTGAAACTAGCACATTTCATAGCTGCACCTGGATAAAAGATTCACCCGATACTTGTAGTACACGGGTGAAGGACAACGTACTGTAAATACGGGTGAAAATAGCTTTGGTATGGAACAGGAAATAGAAACTGTGGCTCCAGTATCAAATGGCTACACATATAGGCACAGAGTTGGTGAAATGGGCGAGAATGCAGAAAGACAAGATGGCAGTGCTAGAACGCCGTCGATTTCACTTTTAGATCTTATTAAACTAGATATTTTATTATATTTTTCAACTCAAAGGTACTGGGGAAATAATAAGAGATATGTAAGCGCGTGACTGGGAAAACAAAGTCAACGCTCTGGGAATATCCGGATCAATTTCTACCAATCACTATATGTAAAGAATAATTGTTGCTTCTTAGATTGTGAAACTAAGCCTTGTTTACACGGGGAATTGTGAAACGATCTAGACAAATCGATTCATATGAAGCGATGTAGTGGTGCGTTTACACGAGCGAGTTTGAAAGTGTGTCGGCACCGGGAACCAGCAGGCGCCTGTAGCCGGCAAGCAGTGCTATTTGTTTATTTTACACACGTCGATTCGACGCAGATGTAGCTGCTACGTTAATATCGCTTGGAATTTAAGGTTAATTTAATTAAATTTCATTATTTGAGTCTGTAATTCTGTTAAATATGATCGCATTCACTAGATTTCGGCGTAATCGGGCCCTAACACTGCCGGGCACCAGCGATTAGTTACTGCCCCCCCTGTAGCTGGCAAGCTGTACTATTTTATCCTATCTCCTCCCAGGAACCAGCTGAATCGCTTCATATAAACCACCTCCCGAGGTGGTATAGATGAACCGTTTCATATGAAGCGATTCAGCCCTAAAACGCCACAGCATCGCGTTTACACGGCAAATGTGAATCGATCTAGGCAAGGCGTTTCATATGAGGCGTTTTAAATCGCCCGTGTAAACACAGCTCTAGGCTCTCATTTCATTTCCCCGCATTTTCAAAGGTTTTTATATAGGGTTGGTATTCACCCGTGTACTGCGATTACCGGGTGAATCCTTTATCTAAGCTGCACCCAGTGTATTAGCATGTGCCATGTGCTTCTCGCATTTGTTTTGCTCTGAAGCATCCCACAATGCACCGCGCCGCTGGAACCGTGATGTAGTCTATTGTTACATCCGTCACCGTCAGATGCACAAGTATCAATCTAAGGTGGCGCTGCAGTTGTGACATGAAGATTGAATCTTCATGTCACAACTGCAGCGCCACCTACATTGCCAAACAATGCATTCATCACCCAACAAAATATGCATTCAAGGTCAACGTATTGCACCGTCAGGGCATCAAATACATATATATATTTATTTATACACGCATATTATAGATGGTCTTTAAACACGTGTGAACTTACCACTGTAACCGATTAAATCTACATCCCACTCCTGACTGGCAAATGAAAGTGCGTGGTATTGCATACGGGGACTCCTCCCAATATCGCCCAAAACAACGATGCAAACCTTCTTCTCAGAACTATTTATGCGAAGTAGAAATATGACAACAAGAAGCGGCAAAATAAACATAGCCAAAAGGGCAATCAAAATAGGAGCCATATTGCTTTGCTATAGCTCGAAACTAGTATTATATGGTGACGTGGCATCTGCTAAGAAAGTTCGTCTTCAACGTGGTTGTCCGTCTTCACACTAGGTGACGCCACCACTGGTTCATTTCGAGATAATGGGAAGCCATAATGTCTTTAGTTTAGTGGTGTGGATTACCTGCGTTGATACCAATTCCTATATTTATATCAAATGCTAAATATTACGACCATAATTCTGAGTTCAAATAAATGTTTTGATACATATACGAAACTATTTCTCACCAAATAATTTCCAGCTACATCCGGGATCTTCATTTTAGCGCCGATTTTAAGATGGCGACGAAAGTTCTACAAATTGGGTCGTGTACAACCGTGTTTATATACAGCTCAGACATTTTATTTGCCTAATTTCATATCTACCAACATATACACGCCTGCATGTGAATCTGTTGGAACATCATACTATAGGCTCTATTGTTTGTGCAATTACATATGGAGTTGTATTATGGAAAGTAGGACGTCCGGAACGTCATACTTCTGAAAAATATGATGTTCAGCGTTTTGATCGGGGACAAGTTGGGACAAATCTGTCAAATGCTGCGGCTGACGTGATGGAAGCCGTCTCGGCATCCTAAATAAACCGCCAACAGCTGGTTTACCATTACCGGTTACAAGGTCATACTAAGGTAGGTTCAAATAAGTTATGAAACTCGACATGGCAGTGGTATTCATATTTTTGTTGTTGGAACAATTCATAATTTCATTATTCATACTTAACTTTAGACGTTAAGAAGTTAAGTTAAGTCTTAAGTACTTAACCACTACTGTCACACTGTGACCACTTATTTATTACTTAACATTAAATTCAACGCCTGTCTAAAAATAAAAGTTCAAGTCAAGGCGAGTTGAAGAGGCTGCAGCAGGGGCCAGTGCAGTATTGCTGTCTTCCCTTGTTAGGTACCCCAGTAAAATTTTCAAATTATTCCAAACATTCAAATTATAATTTCATTGGAAGCTCCAATGAATCAAAAGCAATATGCTTTTTGAATTTTTAAGATATTCCAAAAATTGAATGAGATATGTGCATTTGAATTTAAGATTTTTTGTATTAGCTAATGCACTAGTGACTAGAGAAGTGCCTTATTTAGGGCTGTTAAATAGACTAATTATAACAACATTTCCTTGTAGTTTCTTTATTAATGATCCTATCTTGATCAAACTTCATACCAAGGTTCTTCTTCGTATACCAAATCACCCCAGCTTATCAAAACTGATATAAAAAAATTAGATCACCGGAAAATGTAGGTTTCCATGGCAACCATAATGCAATCACTCCCACCTACAATATGAGTCAACTGTAGCTATTTTTAAATAATGGTCAGATCCTGATGAAATTTCACATCAAGGTTCTTCTTGGTCTGTCAAATCACCTCAGCTTATCAAAACTGATATAAAAAAATTAGATCACAGAGAAATGTTGGTTTCCATGGCAACCGTAATACAATCATGCCTACAACTGCAGTTTCTTTATTAATGGTTTGATCCTGATCAAACTTGACATCAAGGTTCTTCTTATACCAAATCACCCCAGCTTATCAAAACGGATATACGGATATACAAAAATTAGATCACAGGAAAATGTAGGTTTCCATGGCAACCGTAATACAACCACTCCCGCCTACAATATCAGTCACTGTAGCTCTTTTTTAATAATGGTCAGATCCCGATGAAATGTCACATCAAGGTTCTTCTTGGTCTGGCAAATCACCTCAGCTTATCAAAACTGATATAAATAAATTAGATCACAGAGAAATGTAGGTTTCCGTGGCAACCATAAAAATGTTGGTTTCCATGGCAACCGTAATACAATCATGCCCATAACTGCAGTTTCTTTATTAATGGTTTGATCCTGATCAAAACTGACATCAAGGTGATTCTTGGTATGGCAAATCATCTCAGCTTATCAAAGCTGATATATAAACAAATTAGATCACAGAAAAATGTTGGTTTCCATGGCAACCATAAATCCAAACATTAAACAACAAACAACCACCACCAACAACAAACCACCAACAACCAAACCACCACCAACAAACAACCACCAACAACCAACCACCAACAACCAAACCAACAACAACCCAACCAAACACAACAAAACACCGTTGATCTAACGACTAACGTAGCCGACGCATCCCTCGACCCTCCCGCAGGGGCCGCGTGTGAGTCACTCAACTAGAGAATACAGTTAAAACAACCAAACCACCAACCAAACCACCAACAACCAAACAACCACCAACATCAAACAAACATCAAACAAACAACAAACAACAACCAAACCAACAACCAAACCAACAACCAAACCAAACCAACAACCAAACCAAACACCACCAAACACCGTTGATTTAACGACTAATGTAGCCGACGCATCCCTCGGGCCGCGGGGGCCGCGCGTGAGTCACTCAACTCCAGAATCCAGTCAAAACACCAACTTTGGCCATCAAATTGTAGAGTTGCGATTCCAGTTAGAGCCAATGTAAGACCAGTTTTAGGAAGATAAAATGCTAAAGTTTCCCATTATGATAGTTAACATACACATTCAAGTCAGTCTTACCTCTGATTTCTGCATCTGAAGACTTGAATGGCTTGGTAAAATGCCTTTCAAATGTCACACAGCACTGGAAATGGTCTCTATCTGTGCCCCAGTCTGTTGTGCTTCAAACCCAGATGTAGCAGTCAATGCAGTGTGCATGTGTTGCCCATGTGGGCAACAACCAAACCAACAACAACCAAACCAACAACAACCAAACCAACAACAACCAAACCAAACACCACCAACAACCAAAATCAAACCAACAACAACCAAACCAACAACAACCAAACCAACAACCAAACCAACAACCAAACCAACAACAACCAAACCAAACACCACCAAACACAACAAAACACCGTAGATCTAACAACTAACGTAGCCGACGCATCCCTCGACCCTCCCGCGGGGGCCGCGCGTGAGTCACTCAGCTAGAGAATCCAGTCAAAACAACCAAACCACCAACCAACAACCACCAACAACAAACCACCAACATCAAACCAACAACAACCAAACCAACAACCAAACCAACAACCAAACCAACAACAACCAAACCAAACACCACCAAACAACAAAACACCGTTGATCTAACGACTAACGTAGCCGACGCATCCCTCGACCCTCCCGCGGGGGCCGCGCGTGAGTCACTCAACTAGAGAATCCAGTCAAAACAACCAAACCACCAACCAACAACCAAACAACCACCAACAACAAACCACCAACATCAAACCAACAACAACCAAAACAACAACAACCAAACCAAACACCACCAAACACCGTTGATCTAACGACTAACGTAGCCGACGCATCCCTCGACCCTCCCGCGGGGGCCGCGCATGAGTCACTCAACTAGAGAATCCAGTCAAAACCACCAAACCACCAACAACCAAAATCAAACCAACAACAACCAAACCAAACACCACCAAACACAACAAAACACCGTTGATCTAACGACTAACGTAGCCGACGCCTCCTGCGGGGGCCGCGCGTGAGTCACTCAACTAGAGAATCCAGTCAAAACAACCAAACCACCAACCAACAACCACCAACAACAAACCACCAACATCAAACCAACAACCAAACCAACAACAACCAAACCAAACACAACAAAACACCGTTGATCTAACGACTAACGTAGCCGACGCATCCCTCGACCCTCCCGCGGGGGCCGCGCGTGAGTCACTCAACTAGAGAATCCAGTCAAAACAACCAAACCACCAAACAACCACCAACAACAAACCACCAACATCAAACCAACAACAACCAAACCAACAACAACCAAACCAACAACAACCAAACCAACAACAACCAAACACCACCAAACACCGTTGATCTAACGACTAACGTAGCCGACGCATCCCTCGACCCTCCCGTGGGGGCCGCGCATGAGTCACTCAACTAGAGAATCCAGTCAAAACAACCAAACCACCAACCAGACCACCAACAACCACCAACACCAAACAAACAACAAACCAACAACCAAACCAACAACAACCCAACCAACAACAACCAAACCAAACACCATCAAACACCACCAAACACCGTTGATTTAATAACTACTGGACCCGACGCATCCCTCGACCCTCCCGCCGGCCGCGGGGGCCGCGCGTGAGTCAGAATCCAGTCAAAACACCAACTTTTGGCCATCAAATTGTAGAGTTGCGATTCCAGTTAGAGTCAATGTAAGACCAGTTTTAGGAAGATAAAATGCTAAAGTTTCCCATTATGATAGTTAACATGCACTTTCCCGGCAGTCTTAGCTCTGATTTCTGCATCTGAAGACTTGAATGGCTTTGTAAAATGCCTTTCAAATGTCACACAGCACTGAAAATGGTCTCTATCTGTGCCCCAGTCTGTTGTGGTTCAAACCCAGATGTAGCAGTCAATGCAGTGTGCATGTGTTGCACATGTGGTGCCGTTTTCCGACATGACTGGGCTGCTCAGAAAGTCGCTAGAAGTTGTACGAGTTTTATCGCACCGCGACAGTGGCGCTCCCGGCGGATTCCGGGGTACCTACCCTTGTTTAGGTATGTTGGGATTTTTTTTTAATTTACCATATAGAAATTATACTCATACCATTGTAAAGAGCCAAACAAATGCTTTTAAATAACACAAAGATAATGCATATTGGTCTAGTATTAAGAAAGTTAATATGTATAAGCGATGCTTAGGGCCGACCCCCCCCCGATATAACTACAGCAAAGTATTTTATTTTTTTACTCCACTCGCAGTGTTCGATTTGAAATTCTAGCAACTCGGGTGACCCGAGTCTCGTTTGTGATAGTGCGTAGTTGTTTCCGTGGAATAAACTCCATGTTTATGCCAAATTGTTCTTTATTTCTTTAATTTTTAATAAAATCAAAGATTTCAACTGCGCATATCGGCAAATTCTATGGCAGGGGGCATTTATTTTGATATATTATTAAGCAATCGCTGCAACTGCACTGCAGAGTAGCGTGGAGGAACGGGTACACTGGTCCCAGTGATGTCATCGCACCATATATGGAAGGTCTGTAGTGAGGGACCAGTGTAGTTGTTCCGTGACTTGGCTTGTGCTACTCTGCGGCGGTGCATCATTAAGGCGTTAGGCCAATTGCTGTCGTCCATCCTGCTTGCTGAGGACCAAAGTTTGACGATCTATTTCCGTTTCCGTTTGCTGGATTTGGATTATTCTCTTATTCAATACGAGTTTACAAATGGCGGTGCCCATAGAAGGCTATTTCCGTTTCCGTTTGCTGGATTTTGGTCCCAAGTCAGTACGAGTATTGTTTAAATCTCAATATGTGTATATATTTACACGTGTTAGTCATTAGCCTCCCCGTGGGTGGGTCGGTATGATTTTTTATTTATTTAAAATTGCATGTTTTTTTGTCCTGTAATTAGACTGAAACAAAGGGAATAGGTGTGACCCTAAACACGTGTGGGTGTTGGTGTGCGTGGATGACAACCATGTCACATTCCGATTCAAAATTAACCACTTTCGACATATAGGATCGTGATAATATTTGGTATAATGTGAGAAAATACCTTAATAATTTGGGCTACATATTTTATTTTTATCCCCAAAGTGATTTTGAACCGAAAATGAGTGCACGGCAGTGGTGAGCCTGTCACTATAGACCGTATAGTGCCAAAGTTGCGCAACCCATGACACTTTCCAATTCAAAATTAACCACTTTCGACGTATAGTATCATGATAATATTTGCATCCTTTTCTGTCAATTCGTGAGCGAAGAATTTCGCCCTGCCTTCTCTGTTCACTGCTGTTGTGGAATGTTGTCTTGTTCATAAATATGTGGTATTTCATCTTCCTATCAACACATACTGACATAGGCATAGCCAGAGAATACAATCACAGAAATAAGAAAATCAACTGATGAGATGTGTCCCATGAAGAAAATAAAAATACAGAAAAACCAAGACCCTTGGGTAGACAAAGACCTGCTAACACTCATCACAACCAAAAGTAAACTGGGTGATAAAGCAAAATGCACAGAAACAATAGAAGACAAACTGGCCTACCGTATCGCCAGAAACAACTCTCTCAAAGCTGTGAGAACAGCAAAAAAGAAATACATAATAAAGCAGGACAAAGACTGGGGAAGCAACACAAACAAATTCTGGAAAAATGTAAACCTATTATTCCCAAAAAATTACAAAGAAGAGCATACAAACTTCCAAGATAACGAAGGGGCAATGCTCACAGACAAAGATGCAGCAAACAAACTGAACAGACACTTTGCCACAATAGGGCAAAAGCTGTCAGAAAAGTTTAAAAAAAGATGGGAAAACAGATCAGGAATTGTGGAGAATGAAATCCCCACCTGCAAGACAGATATGATAGAAGTAAAAAAAATTAATAAATGACATAGACACGAATAAACCAAGTGGAATAGATGAAATACCAACCAAAATACTGAAAGAGGCACTCCAAGCCATCCCGGCCACCATAGTAGACCTATTCAACATCTCCTTTGAGCAGGGGCGTTTTATCTCAGCCTGGAAAATGGCAACCATCACCCCCATTCACAAAGGTGGAGACAAACAAAACATGGGAAACTACAGGCCAATATCAATTCTTCAAACCCCAGGCAAGCTAATTGAAAAAGTGTTACATAGACACATCAATGAACACCTGGAAAAAAATTATATACTAAACGAAAGACAAGGGGGCTTCAGGAAACTGCACTCCACATCAAAAACAATAGCTAACCTAACAAATGACATAATGGCATCAATGAACCAAAAACAATTAGTTGGAGCCGCCTTCATTGACTTCAGCAAAGCATTTGACACAGTAGACCACAAAATACTACTGGAAAAACTAAAAACCATGGGCATAAAATCCAACACTATGGATTGGATAAGATGCTACCTGAACAACAGGCAACAGAAAACAAAAATAAACAATACACTATCAGACAACCAACCTGTCACATGTGGTGTACCCCAAGGGTCAGTGTTAGGGCCACTACTCTTTATAATCTATATAAACGATCTTGAAAAATGGCTGCAAACTGAATGCCTCCAACTATATGCAGATGACACAGTCATATACGCAAATGGCACCACAGAAGAGGAGGTAATAACTAAACTAAATAAACTCCTACTAAAACTAGATGAGTGGTGTGAGTCCAACAAAATAACCATCAACACAAGCAAATCAAAAACAGTACTTTTCTCGCATAAACAAATGCCAGAAAGAAAATTACACTGTAAGTTAGGAAACCAAACACTAGAAAATGTAGACCATTACAAATACCTAGGCCTTGAGTTGGACAGCCAACTAAACTACAACCTATGTATAAATAAAATTATACAAAAAGTAAACCACAAACTGTGGCTATTTGCAAAGCTAAGAGACTACATGACACAAGAAATGTCAATAAAAATCTTCAAGGGCATGGTGCTCCCCTATTTGGACTATGGAGATGTAAACTACATGGGTGCGAGAAAAGAACTACTAAAAAAAACTGCAAACACTGCAGAACAGAGCCCTAAAAATCTGTCTAAGAGTAGACAAGCTGCACCCCACCTATGACATACACAAAAGAACCAAAGTGAAACTACTAGAAAATAGGAGAATAATTCATCTGAAAACATTAGCATATAGCTCTAGTCAAAACATTAAACTTCTAACAAAACCACAAAGGCCTACTAGAGCAAATAATGCGCCACTACTAAAGCAGACCAGAAGCCAAATAAAAGCTCATGAGAGAAGCACGCTGGAAATGGCTGCCAAGGTATGGAATACCCAAACGGTTAAGGAACGACAAATTCCTGACCTAAAAACTTACAAAAAATATCTGTGCAAAATAAGGCTTTGAAACCCCCACTAAGCTGCACTCCAAAGGGGCATGTGATATGTCACGGCCCACCAGCGGGACGCCCAATGGAAGGTAACCATGCCAAAAGTAGCCAGATAACACACAACACAGCTACGTACAAGCCTATGATATGTAAATAGGAGTAGGCTAGTCTTGTAATAAGAGTAGAAAAAATAAATACATATATATACCAAGAAAATCCAAAAAAACTAACATAGGCTATTAACCATACTAACCAATTATCTATCTGCTACTGAAATGCAGGCAAAGAAATACCTTATCAGCAGCCACTGTGTGGTAAGATAACAGCAACACTACAACTGGCCAGCATTGAAAACAAGCCTGGGTACCCGGGCTTATATGCTATGGACAGTATAAATACAGCCTCAATTAAAAAAAAAAAAAAAACTAAGGTAGGCATCAACTTGGTGATCAATGACAACTTACACTAGTTAGTAGTTACAGATTAACTGTCTTACAGATCCTCTTCTGGATGATCTAGGCCCTAATGCGTAATTGGACTCTAATGCCAGGTCGTTTTGGGAAAAAAAATTCTTTCTTTTTTTTTGCACACAAATATACAGTAAAACCTCTCTAAACCGACTGACCTTGGGACCTACTTTAAGTGGTCGGTTTAGGGAGTTAGAAAATGGTTACAATGGTATTGTTCAATTTGTTGGGACCCAAAAAAAGCGATCGATATAGGTAGGGACGTCGGTCATTTTTCAAAGTTTTTCTGATTGCATTGAAACCATGTTAAATCGATAGAGCTCATTGTGGGGATTAAGAATATACTTTTGTGGCTCTACGGTACATATTTATCGCGCTATGCCAATTTATGTGAGCCAAAACTGCGGATTTATTTGACCAGCCAATTTGCCAGGCAAGCCAACCTCATGGGCTGTCTGAATTGGCATATTTTATGGGTTGTACCATCTAAATACATGATTTAGTATGTAATTTAACTACTTTAATCCATTGCCTGATATGCCATCTAGCAGATGTATGAATATAACACTCAAAAATCAAGTTTGAAATTAATTAGAGCATTTGGAAAATGTGAAAATCCTTAATTTGGCTTGTTGAACATAGTCATTTTCAGAGCGGTCCAAGTGAGGGCACAAAACTGAAAAAAAGTTGAAATATGTAATGTAATTAAAAAATAAATTCAAATGTTGTGCCATCCCACTATAAGTCCTTACATAGGAACATGGTTGGGGTAAAATACAAGGAATAGTTGGAATGGAAGGTATTTTCAGATGCTTCAAACTTAGGCTGTGCAGTGCATATTACTGCTATGCAGACCATGGGTCTTTTTGCTAGAAGTGGCTTAATTGATCAGTGATTTTGTTTGGAATGGAAAGCATATATACAAATTTCCAGAATGCCATATTGATTTAGCAATGGAGAGCAATATAGCTCTCGCTTAGCTAAGCATGGTGGGTACAAGGTCAGAAAAATGTGTTGCTATTGCTAAACAGATGTGGAATCAGGCCCAAGATTGGAGTCCTAGCTCATCTTTTAGATTAGTTCACATTCCAGAGCTTAAGAATGTGATCACAGAAAACAGATCTAGACAAAAGTCTCTAAATGACAAGGGCTTCAAAATCTGGTTAACTTTTGGAATATCAAAAGTAAGCTTCTTTATTTTGACTTTAAAATAATGTGGTACAAATAGGGTAGAAGCAAACCAGCATCGCAGAACTCTACCATTTCATGAACATTGGACAAGTCAACCATGGTTAACGACTTGTTCACAATGGGACAGTCAATAAGCGCTAACAAATTTATGGTCTTCCCAATTTAGCCCTTACATTGAAGAATTTAAATTTAAATTAAAACTTTGCATTACTTCCAGTTTACTGGAGAATTTCTACTGAGAGCTTTTATTGCTGATTTAAGTAAGTGAGTAATGTGCCCATCCTGTTATGACCATACATGCTTCTGGGAAATAAAATCCCAATAAACAATGGAAGCATACACAGATGTAACCATTCTGACTCTGAATATTTCAGAAATCCTAAAATTACTAAAGGCAGCCATTAGCTATAGGACTGTTAATTTAGAACGGTCCCA
Organism: Branchipolynoe longqiensis; assembly: GCA_030323885.1. Taxonomy (NCBI): domain Eukaryota; kingdom Metazoa; phylum Annelida; class Polychaeta; order Phyllodocida; family Polynoidae; genus Branchipolynoe; species Branchipolynoe longqiensis. Next base: position 40,233,368 of record CM059188.1, read on the forward strand.
TCAGTTTATGGACAAAATAAGAATGAGCCATTTCTTAATTAAATAGTTCTTTCTGTGCGGTTATGCCCCAAGAACCTCTCAGCCAAGGGTCATTCCTATCATTTAAACTTGTTACTCTTATGGCGCAGGTGTGTGATCATGCAAAATGTTCAGTGGGTTGCAATACTATAAACTGTTAGTGAGTTGTTTCAAAGAGCAATTCTTAATATATAATTAAGGTACACAAATTGTTTGAAATTTATATCAGATTGATTCGGACTAAAAAAAATAAGGATCTACGAAATCTCTCCCCTGCTTGTTGACGTCTGGTATTCACAAGATGATGTAAGAATATTACAGTTAAACTAGACTTACCTGTAAGTTGACGTATTACTAGATTCTTACGAATCTTATGAATACGAAGTCAATGATCAGTGGCCTACCCACCCCCCATCTAGGCTTGGTATTACTCTAAAGATCCAGGATGAATGATTGATAAAAGATTACTTACATGAGTTTTACTAAGACTAGGTGGAGGGTTGGTTTGTTCTGATTATTAATTTTATTTTTAGGGTTTTTAGTCCTCATACTATGAATGCTGACTGGACTGGTGAGTGCGGTCTATATATATATCTCTCTCCCCTGATCATTGACTTCATATTCATAAGATTTGTAAGAATGTAAGTAATACGTCAACTTACAGGTAAGTCTAGTTTAACTAATAATCGTCAAGCATATTCAGTAACCATAAACACTAACTACCATACATATACACTGACGTGACATGCCTCTGGTCTCTACCACCGCTGCATGCCCCACCCCCGCCTCGCCCCCTTCCTCCTCCTCCTCCCCGTCCCTGTTCCCCTCTCCCTCCTCTCTGCCTACCCATAAGCGCAAGCCCACCTGCGTGGGTGGGTGTAAAGCGTGAGAAGGAGCAGAGACATACCATCACCCAAGGGCGTGCAGAATACAACGTTGGATGCTATAGATAATGTATACATGTGCAAACCAGATTGATATTGTCACCGTGCAGACTGCTATTTGGGTCGTTCTCTGAAACTGGGTACCACATATTTGGCATCCATGTTACGTTGGACATAATAAGATCTTTCTTTTTTTTAATAGCAAGTCAAATAATTATTGTTGCCTTTCGTTATTAAGCATGTTATCAATACTATATGTATTTAATCTACCACAAAACGTATCAAAAATATGTTTATATGATGTACTGAAAGTGAAAATGTGAAATTTCACGCATGTGCACTAATATTTACACAAACTTATATTTATTCAACTTTGTATCAACGTTTTTCTTGTAAGACATCCTTTTGTTTGCTTAACTGTAATCAAAGAAATCTAGTTTGAATGTGTTGTGTATGTTAAAAATGATGTTATGGATGTGTCAATTTTGTTTTTAATTTCCATGTTACATAGGCCATATTTTCCTGTCGCTCTTCGTCATAAGATCAAACGCAAAAAGTGGAATGGCTTTTTTTCAACTCTGAGCTCCATATGAATATGCATTCTGATATTATTCGGAATGTTTTCTGCTATTAATAATTATTTGGCATGCTTTCAGTTTTTGCTTCCATGTCACAAAAGTGGTACCCAGCTTTAGAGAACGACCCATGTATGTTAATTAATTTAATTATGACCTGAATGTGTCTAGTGCTGCAAGGTTAATTTATGTTTATTTTGTTGCTCTGCTGACAGGCCCGACGATGGCGACTTCCCAGCAGCAGGATGTGCGCCAGGTGCTATTCTCCAATATGCTGGCACTTGGCCTGGATCCAGTAGGCCTCGAAAGAAAGTTTAGAATACCATTCAACAGGTCAGGCAACAGTTATGGGGACTTATTATTTGTATTATTGTTATCATTTACCAGTGTAATTGGCATAGGCAGTGCTGTGTGTGTGTGTGTGTGTGTGTGTGTGTGTGTGTGTGTGTGTGTGTGTGCGGAGGTGCATGTGTGCGTGGTGAGTGTGTGTGTGATGCGTGTATCATTCAATGGCAGGCGATTCACTTTTCCCCCCATAACCAGGGCACGACAATGTTATGACAGGTCAATGGACATCATACGCATGGTTTTATTGCATGGAACGATGTAAAACTGTACCAATCCAACAATTAATTCTGTAACTGTAAGCTCTATAGACGACCGTTTTAACTTTGTTTCATGACTTTGGGAGAACCGACAAATTTCAAAGCATTTTCATCTGCACACTACTGCAATCTGGCACTAATTTCACAATCCTCACATTGCGGAGACTAAATCACCCTAGTTGTGAAAGATAATGCACACATACTCAATTCTGAAGGGAGGGAGATAGGAAATAACATCTTCACCAGTTTAAAAAAAACATACATATCAGTATCCCGGTCAGATCTAGTATGTGATGTGTCTATTTTAAAGTGTGCACCCGGAATATATAAATGTTATATGTAGTGTTTATGGATGCTCAGTACATAAACATAGGATGATGGGGAAATAATATATTGTCTAATGGCTATGAATGCTGGTTGTAAACACTTTCACTACTACAGTTTCAGTTTGTTCATTTCGTGGAAACATCCCGGCAGTACCTAAGGTCATATCAGGATGGGTACCAACTTGTGAAAGTGCACATTCATGGCTATAGTGATGCCCCACTGGAAGACCAGGCCGCTGGCACCATGACCCAATTTGCCACTCAGTAACATTTTCCTGATACTGAGGTAACCACTAAGTCAATCATTACGCTATCCTAGTAATGCTCAGCGCCACGCTATGTAGCGACGGGTATCAATTTTATGAGTCATTCGTTTCGAACTTCCTACCTTCCACATGGGTAAACACCTTCAATCCAAATAGCCAAAACCATTAGGGCTAGTGGTTGAGAAGTCAGTGATGATAGCAACTGTCTTACCAGTGTTTGTAAGTAGCCAACATGTGGCTAGAAATCACATGGTGTTGCGCTGTTAGTACCCAGATAAGTGTGTACAGGGAAGGGATAAAGTCATCAATATTGGAGGCAACTGTGACCTGGAGGAGGTCACCTCCTTTAAGTCATAGATGAGAATGGTCCGTAATTCCAGGTCTTTTATCTACCCGTGTTTTATTCCCGGATATGGTCAAAATTTGCGATCATTCCGGTTTCTCCCGTCACTTTAGAAGTCCCATAAAATATTTTCCTCTTTTTTTCTTTATTTTTGTCATGCCATTCTCATCTATGTTTAAATAAAAATGGAAGAGACAGAGTCCTAATTGGCATCCGACTGGTTCAACTTGTCTCCAAGAGGTTTTCTTTAAATCGGTAATTTGCGGTGTTTAGCATTTCATCCAAGATGTCTCACCACTAAGACCACCTTCTTTTTCTTGCAGAGATATGTTTGCACTGCCCAATAAGAAAGGCTTTGAAGTGGTTATGTACTTTCTTTTTGGGCGACTAAACCGCATGATGTGCATTGAGCGGTTCAAGTAAGTAACCTCCTGGTCTTTTACGTCTAACTGGTTTTGGTACATTTTAGAACTTCGCTTAAAGCTGCATAGTCCGATGAAAATATAAAATTTTCAAAAACAAAACAATTATCTAAATTTTATTCTACATAGCTAACTTAGATACTGGGTCACTTATTAAGCATTTGTCACCACATGGAAGGGAATACTGAGGCAATTGAATAGAACCTGTTACTGCAGAAGCCTATGGAGGTCAGAGTTTAGACAAGCTTGCTTTAAATATCCTAACAGTTAGCCACTTAAGATAAAAGTTACTTCAAGTTAAAGTAAGATACATAATAACGATCAACCTAATGTACTTATCTCAGAAAATTTCAGAAACTCAAAATCATCGGACTATGCAACTTTAAATATGTTTTAAAAGACTTTGATGTTTACGATGGGTGGTATTGCACCAAGGGGATTTGATAAATGTAGCATAAAGCCATAAATTTGCAACAAGATAACTAATGCCCGCTAAATTGAGCTCATGCTATACAAACTAGTTCTTCAATTTGTTCATTATGATTTTCCTATTGACTGAATTAGATGCAATACAAAACAAAACACTAATGCTGTTAAATGATTGTCTGTGTGATACGGGTTTGAATGTTATGACGGTGATACAATGTTTTTATTGCGCATGCGTTACTGTGATATAGGAGGTGCCATCTGCAAGGTCAAATGACACTTGTACTAGTAGGTGAAGTCACTAAAATATAGTCCCATAGCTAATATCGAAATAGCTCTATACACATATAAAGTGAAAGATGTGATTTTACATTATCACATGTCACATTTTTATGTCGGCAGGGACTGCTGGCCAATAGCAGATAAAAAAGCTGAACACAATTTCCGGAAGGTTTGTCGTGATTGGCTACAGACTATTGCAACAGTAAGTGAATCTAAGATATCGTTTTTTGCTTCCCACGTCTATCATTGTATAGGTATATTTTAATAATAATAATAATAATGATGCCTCTATAAGCATCACTTGAAATGAGAATACCACAATGCACATTTAGCCGTTTCTATGCCAAGAACCTTAGCTTTTTTTCCTTTTAAACGATAACGATGGCGGTGCCCACATTGATGCTGGTCTTCATCATAACATTGCATAATCTGATGGTTTTGAGGTTTTTGTTGTATATTTCATATAAATTATTAGGTCTTTATAATCTATTTAACTTTAGTTCAAAGTAATTTATATTTTAAAGTGTTAACTTTGGAGATATTTGAAGTGAAAACCTGCAAAAATTAATTGTCATGGTACACATAAAAATGATGGATGTCATAGGCTTCAGCAGTGACAGCTTCTATTAAATGGATGTATTTCTATGCAGCAGTCAAAGTTTGATGAGTGCACCAGTATCTAATTTGGGTGCAGTTTTAGCATGGGATCTACCTGGCCATTTAGTCTTTGGTGTGTGGTCTACCTGCACTTTTACTCTTTGGTGTGTGGTCTACCTGGCGATTTACACTTTAGCGTGGGATCTACCTGGCCATTTACACTTTAGCATGCGATCTACCTACACATTTACATTTTAGCGTGCGATCTACCTGGCCATTTACACCTTAGCATGCGAGCTACCTACATTTTAGCATGCGATCTACCTGGCCATTTGACCAGACGGGATGGCCGAATGAGTTAGAGCGTCTGTCTCCCGTGCTGGTAGGTCGTAGGTTCGAACCCTGGTCGAGTCAAACCAATGACTTAAAAATTGATACTTGTCGCTTCCTAGCTAGGCGCTCGGCATTATTAGGACATGGCAGGGACTGGTGTGCTCAGTGTCGGGATAATGTGACTGAGTGGGATACCAGCACTATATAAAGTCGCCATGGGCGTAATCGATTAATCAACTCGGGTGACCCGAGCCACATTTTGGCGCATGCGCACATCCTACAGACTCGGGTTGAATAAACGAATACGCTCGGGTTGGATAAAATGGTGGCTTAATCTAAACCTTAATACTTTTGTTCACTAACCTATATATCTACAGCAAAATAGGCTTTTAAGTATTTTATGATTGTAGAAGCTGACAATCTGGGTTATTAAGAAAAAAGTATTAAAACAACACGTCGGACCTGTAGGGGTAGCTGCTATATTACAGGTACCAGCACAGATGTGACGTCATCGCTCCTAGTAAACCCCAGCCAAGAGGTGGGTTATTCGGGGCGGGTCGTTTTGCACACGGCACGTGTATTTCTCGACTCCACTCGCGGTGTTCGATTTGAGATTCTGACGACTCGGGTAACCCGAGTCGCTTGGGTTGTGTTAATCGATTACGGCCCATGAGTGCGCACTGTCACAAGTCGGTACCCGTCCTGATATGACCTTAGATGTTGCTAGGACGTAAAACAACAACAAACAAACCTGGCCATTTACACTTTAGCATCTGATCTACCAGCACATTTACACCTTAGCATGGGATCTACCTGGCCATTTACACTGGCATGCGATCTACCTGGTCATTTACACTTCAGCATGCGGTCTACCTACACATTTACATTTTAGCATGCGATCTACTTGGCCATTTACACTTTAGTGTGCGATCTATCTGCACATTTACACTTCAATGTGCAGTCTCCCTAACCCTAATCCTAACCGAACCAGCTGAGGTCTCAGTAGACAGATCGGGTTATTTCACAACATACACTACAAATTCTGGTGGTAGACCGCACACCAGCTGTGGACCGCACACTAAAATAGCACCCTAAATTGGATATGTAAACAAGTGGTCCTATCATCGGGCTGTGCAGCTTTAATTAAATGGTTTGAAATGATGTGACTGCCGTTTAGGAGGATGTAGACGCGAACCTGCCGCTGCCCCGGATCGTGGCTTCTCTGTTCATGTCGCCGGGTGGAGACAAGATCTACCAGCTGCTCTTCTACTTCTCCTCCTATGTACTCGAGCACTGCATTCGGCACGAAAACGGTACGAGCCTTGGATGAAGCTTTCAGATGAGACAGTCTAGTACTGGTCTAGCAAATGATCGTTTATCTGGTACTCCTACTAGTAAACTTCTCTTTTGTGTGTGGTTAAAAATGATAATATTACGGTGATTTTTATTCCTCTGAATAGCATGTCAGTGACAAAGCTCTGGTCTTCCAGCCCTAATGCCTAACGCTAAACAAGACGGGATGGCCGAATGAGTTGAGCGCCCATTTTAGAAGATCGTGTGAGTCAAACCAATGACTTAAAAATTTATACTTGTCGCTACCTAGCCTGGCGCTTGATATTTCTAGGATATGGCAGGGAACAGTGGAATGAGGAAGACCAATATCGTCTGCGATTTAAATTTACCATGCTTAATCATGTTCCAAGTTGTAATATAGTTAATAAGTTATAGGAAAATACAGAGAAATGCATGCATATGATTTGAATAAGCAGATAGTGAAGGGGGGTGTAGAGAAGTGACTAGTATGAGGGAGGGAGTGAAAGTAGTGAGCGTGTGCACTTAGGCATATGTGCACGCCTTCTAATGATCTCACTTGAGGGCTCTTACCGTACATTTTTCAAATGTAGTTTTTACATCGGATAAAATACTATTTTGTGCCTGTATTCACCACCCCTCGCCTACCTTCATCCATGTAAGCTGTGGCTGTGACCCAGCGTGCTGGGTTGCAGCTTCCGCCATATCTAAGGTAACAGCAGAACTTAGAGCTGAGGTACCAGCAGAACTCGAAACATGTATTGGTTATAATGTGTTGTTGGTGACTGGGATTGCTGACCATTGTTTCGTTGTTGTAGGTATGCGGTCCCACAAGTTCCTCCAGCGGTCAACGTTAACGAAGCAGAACCGGCTGATGGCCCACGTCATGGTACGGTCCGGCAAGGCTGGGGTCGCCCGCATACGGAAGCAGTTCATTGAGCACTCGCAGCAAGCTGTGGCAGTGCAACAAGAATGGAAGGTGTACGGCAGGTGGACATAACAATTTATTGCCCTTTTTGTATTGTATATGTCGATTAATAGGCATTATAGCAGGATAAATGATATTTGTGTGAAATGAACAAAAAAAACACATCTTATTTGGTATTTGTGTGAAATGAAAAAACCAAACCCAAAAAACTTTAAAATTCTTTTTTTAAAGTTAATTTAATGTTTTGCAGTTTGAAACTCAAGTGGCATATGTTGTAAATAAACATAATTCAATGCTTCTTTATTGATGACTTGTCACCTTGGGCCTCTAACATTTTCTGTAAATTTTCTCTGTATAATGTAGTTCATACAAAGATTGAGAAAGTTTTCATAATGAGTGCAAGTCCCTTTATGTTTGAATCCGATTCATGTGCTTCACAAACATTTTTTTAATATGAAGAAAAGCCAATATAATTTAAAATAAAATGCAATTTTATGTTTAACAGTGACCTGGTAAAAACTTACCGCATACTCTGTCGAGACATCCGTGACAGAGAACAAGAAGTCAAAGAGGAAATCAACGTGGCTGCTGAGAAGTGTGCTGCAAGAGGAAGGTACACACAAACTTGTATTTAGCAAATGTGAATTGTACATGTGGCCTTTATGTGGACCAAAATATTGGAAATCTTTAGATATTATAAATTTAGCTTATATGGGGACCAGACACGGTGGCAGATCGCGATAGAGCTTCCCATGTTGAAGGTCGGGAGTTCGAATCCTGGCCGAGCCAAACCAATAACTTAGAAAATCAATACTTGTCACTATATAGCCTAGCGCTCAGTATTGTCAGGATAGGGCAAGGACTGGTTAGCTCAATATCAGCATAATGTGACTAAGAAATCGGGGCATGGTGCCAGTGGCATGGTCTCCCGGTAGGGCAGGACTGTAACGTCCCCATGAGTGCACAGTCACAAGTCGGTACCCGTCCTGATATCACTAGATGTTGCCAGGATGTAAAATTCTAAGAACCAACCAACCATTCTACCTCAGTCCACCAGTAGCGTTTGTGGGATGACATTTGCTAACTGTTGACTGCTTCTAACCTCAGTCCACCAGTAGAGGCTGTGGGATGACATTCGCTAACTTTTGACTGCTTCTAACCTCAGTCCACCAGTAGAGGCTCTGAGATGACTTTCGCTAACTGTTGACTGCTTCTACCTGGCCTCACCAGTAGAGGCTGTGGGATGACATTCGCTAACTGTTGACTGCTTCTAACCTCGGTCCACGAGTAGAGGCTCTGGAATGACTTTCGCTAACTGTTGCCTGCTTCTAACCTCGGTCCACCAGTAGAGGCTGTGGGATGACTTTTGCTAACTGTTGACTGCTTCTAACTCAGTCCGCTAGGTGGGCACCGCAAGTCAGGAGTTCCGCAGTACGACTTCGACGTGCAGAATGTGCACAGGGCACATCGCGTGCGGAAGGTTCGTGAACTGTGGGCGGGCGTTGATGCCTTCTTCAAGAACTCAAAGGTCGACCGAGCAGTACTCGATGATATCTTAGAGGGTGCCCAGGATGCGTACTGCATTGATGCAAAGAACTTCAACGTCCGCATCCCCGACCTTCTCCTCCGCGAGTGTGAACGCGAGATACAGCGGGTAGCTATTACTTGTTTTACTATACAGCGCCTTAGAATGATTCCTGCTAGTGAGGGTGCTGTATTAAATTATTATTACTATTACTATTCATATGGTCTAGTTCAAGCTAGGAGCGGGACGTAGCTCAGGTGTCCACCTGTGAAGGTGTCGGTCATCCTATCGATCCTGCTCAGTGGACCCATTTGCAGTTTGGGATATTTTCCGTTCCAACCAGTGGTCCACAACTGGTTCATCAAAGGCTCTGGTATGTGCTGTCCTGTCTGTGGGAACGTGCATATAAAAGACTGCTTGCTGCTTATTGGAAAGAGTACCCTATATGGCGGCAGCAGATTTCCTCCCAAGAAATATGTCAGAATAACCATATGTTTGACGTCCAATAGCCGATGATAAAATCTATGTGCTCTAGAGGCGTCATTAAATAAAGCAAGCTTCTTAGTTCAAGCTAAGGCTAGATTTCTGTCGTATATGAACCCTTTCAGGCGGTTTGTATGTTCCACCCAAATGTAACATAAGACTACCCAGAAACCGTAATATTTTAATGACAATTGATGATACAATATTTATTAAATATTTCTGGAATATTTGTTTCAGATTATTGTTTATATACCTTCTCACTATGGTAGTGTACGACCTATCTTGAATTATTATGTGAAGCTATGGACTGATTAATGAACTTATTATGTGGTTGGCCTAATCAGTAACGTTGGGTCTTTTTTCAGAGAAATGTGGATAATATATACCAGGGAGGCAAATTGAATCTCGTTAGGTGAGTTGATTAAATACAAGACGCTGCAAACTATGCATAATGAAGTATGAGTTCATTTGTAAATATCCGCATGTTGATGTGTTGGAGTTTTTTTTTTTTACCTCGTGCAAGAATAATTCCCATATTTAGTAGGTTCCGTATAAAAACCATGATTTATTACTATCATTTTCGGTCAGTGCCTATCCTGCTCGAGATTTATTTTGACTGAATAAATTAATACCAATTGCATTAAAACTTGGTAGCTTGAACCCTGGTGGTTTTTTGGTGGTTTTTTTTTTTATGGGATGTTTATGCTGTCCATAGCATATAAGCTCGGATGATCGAGCTTGTTTTCAATGCTGGGCAGTTATCAGTCTATGTTTCTTAAGATTATGGTTTGTGGTTAGTGATCTATGTTAGTTTTTTTTTATTTTCTTGGTAAGAGTCTTCCTCTTGTTTATTTTTTCCTACACTTAATTCTAGACTTTATTAGCCGTTACAGGATGCGATGGCCTAATCGGTAGAGCACATGCTTTCCCTCTTTGCGTTCATGTGAATGTTTGCTCCGATTTTCCTTTACGTGTTCGGTGTCAGTCACTGTTAAACATCCCCACCCGAGGTGGCCTGTGTGGTGTGGTATCACCCAATGATATCAAGAACCTTTCTGTGCTTGTTCCTGTTAACCCAGCTCATTATGACATTGCCACTCTCATATTGGGACGGCCAAATGAATTGAGCGTCCGTCTCCTGCTTTGGGAGATCGGGGGAATCCGAACCCATGGGTTCGTGGGTTCGAACCCTGGTCGAGTCAAACCAATGACTTACAAATTGATACTTGTTGCTTTCTAGCCAGGCGCTCGGCATTATTAGGATATGGCAAGGACTGGTTCGCTCAGTGTTAGGATAATGTGACTGAGTGGGATATCAGGTCATGGTGCTGGTGGTCTGGTCTCCAGTGGGGCAGCACTATAACGTGACCATGAGTGTGCGCTGTCACAAGTCGGTACCCGTCCTGATATGACCATAGATGTTGCTAGGATGTAAAACAACAACAAAGAAAGAAAACTTATTGGGACACCTGTGTGGAGATGCGTTAATGTCAGTGCTTAGTGCTTTCTGCAGTTCCTGTAAGCTCCTTGATGATTGTTTTCTGTTTCTTTTAGTCTTATTCACCTGTGGAATCTCTCTCTACATCTCTACATAGAGAAACTACACCAAAGTAAGTCCTTGTGGCACAACACACACACATTTCATGCTGTCAGTAAGGCATTGAAACACTCATTCACTATCCATATATGATCTTCCCAGCCCTTTTAGCATTGTATAAATTTCATTTCAGACTGACGTTCATTGTAGCCAATTACAACTAATTTCCATGTGATGTCAGTGATGGAGGATTAGAAATATTGTATTGTTTAAAGATGCATAACCGGATGAAAGTATCTAGATTTGATTAAACACATCCAACTTAGATACTGGTGAACTTATTAAGCATCTATTGATACATATAATTCTATTTACTAAGTCACTTTAACAGAATCTCTTCCTGCTGAAGCCTATGGTATCAGAATTTTGGCGTGCTCGTCTAAGTTATCTTTGTACATTTACACTTCAAATATCTCCCAATGTTAGCTATTTAAAATAAAAGTTGCTTCGAGGTATGTCATAGCGTTCACCCTAATATATTTATCTTTAAAAAAAATTAAAGAACTCAAAAGCCATCAGACTGCAACCTTAAAGGTACATAATCCGATGAAACCATAACATTTTCGAAACTAAGGAACTTGCCTATATTTGATCCTACATAACAAATTTAGATATTGATGCACTTTGACATTACCCCTGTATAGAAGAAATATTAATTCAATTTAATAGAACCTGTTACTGTTGCCTATTGTGCACACAAAATTTGTGTGGCATGTTTGCACTTCAAAACATCTCCAAAACCTCTGGTCATTTTTAATGAACGTTACTCCAACCTAAAATAATGTACATTGGAATGGTTAACCTAATATATTTATCTAAAAAATATATAAAAAACACCAATGAAGACACTTTAAACCAGCGGATTATAGAACTTTAATGAAGCAAGTTTATGACTAATATAAACCAGTGGATTATAGAACTTTAATGAAGCAAGTTGATGACTAATATAAACCAGTGGATTATAGAACTTTAATGAAGCAAGTTATGACTAATATAAACCAGCGGATTATAGAACTTTAATGAAGCAAGTTGATGACTAATATAAACCAGTGGATTATAGAACTTTAATGAAGCAAGTTATGACTAATATAAACCAGTGGATTATAGAACTTTAATGAAGCAAGTTGGTGACTAATATAAACCAGCGGATTATAGAACTTTAATGAAGCAAGTTGATGACTAATATAAACCAGCGGATTATAGAACTTTAATGAAGCAAGTTGATGACTAATATAAACCAGTGGATTATAGAACTTTAATGAAGCAAGTTATGACTAATATAAACCAGTGGATTATAGAACTTTAATGAAGCAAGTTGATGACTAATATAAACCAGTGGATTATAGAACTTTAATGAAGCAAGTTGATGACTAATATAAACCAGCGGATTATAGAACTTTAATGAAGCAAGTAGTTGACTAATATAAACCAGTGGATTATAGAACTTTAATGAAGCAAGTTTATGACTAATATAAACCAGCGGATTATAGAACTTTAATGAAGCAAGTAGTTGACTAATATAAACCAGTGGATTATAGAACTTTAATGAAGCAAGTTTATGACTAATATAAACCAGCTGATTGTAAACGTTTAATGAAGCAATAGTTGACTATATTAACCAGTGGATTCATGACTTAATGAAGCAGTTTTATGACTGATAGACCAGTGATGATAGAACTTTAATGAAGCAGTTTGATCCTAATATAAACCAGTGGATTATAGAACTTTAATGAAGCAAGTTATGACTAATATAAACCAGTGGATTATAGAACTTTAATGAAGCAAGTAGTTGACTAGTATTAGCCAGTTGATTGTAATCGTTCGGTGGTGAATCACATCAGATATTTATTTTGTCGATTTCATGCTTGTGAGATTTTTTTTCTGCTGAAGTGATGATGCATTTATATTTTGCTGTTTGCTTTCCTAGTCGGTCTACCAGACTTGGATACGATTTCACCTAAGATAACAACGCAGTGCCACACTCAACAAGCGCATCTCACCAACACACAACAGCTCAGGTCAGTTACAGCGACTAAGCAATGCGCAAATTATTTCCTGTTGCAGATATTTCATGCTGTAACAAAAGCTGGTTTCTAGCACTGGTAAGAGGGTCATCAAAGTTTCCAACATTTTCATCCAATTTGAAATACCGGTTCTCATCTGATCACTGGAATTAAGCAATGTTGAGACTCGTAAGTACTTAGATGGATGACCACCTAGGAAGACATCCTGATACAGGCTTATAGCTTACCAAATGAGTTAGTGGATAAAGTAATAACTAAAACTCATGCATGTGTATACCGACTACCTAGGTATACGAGGTTCTGTTGATGTCCTGATAAAGGCTTATAGTTGACCAAATGAGTTAGTGGATAAAGTAATAACTAAAACTCATGCATGTGTATACCGACTACCTAGGTATACAAGGTTCTGTTGATGTCCTGATAAAGGCTTATATTTGACCAAATGAGTTAGTGGATAAAGTAATAACTAAAACTCATGCATGTGTATACCGACTACCTAGGTATACGAGGTTCTGTTGGTGTCCTGATAAAGGCTTATAGTTGACCAAATGAGTTAGTGGATAAAGTAATAACTAAAACTCATGCATGTGTATACCGACTACCTAGGTATACGAGGTTCTATTGATGTTCTGATACAGGCTTATAGTTGACCAAATGAGTTAGTGGAAAAGTATACTAACTATCTAGGAATTCAAGGTTCTGTTGATTTTCTGATACAGGCTTATAGTTGACCAAATGAGTTAGTGGAAAAGTATACCAACTACCTAGGAATTCAAGGTTCTGTTGATGTTCTGATACAGGCTTATAGTTGACCAAATGAGTTAGTGGATAAAGTAATAACCGAAACTCAAGCATGTGTATACCGACTACCTAGGAATACAAGGTTCTGTTGATGTCCTGATACAGGCTTATAGTTGACCAAGTGAGTTAGTGGATAAAGTAATAACTAAAACTCATGCATGTGTTTACCGACTACCTAGGAATACGAGGTTCTGTTGTCAAGGTTCTGTTGATGTCCTGGTATAGGCTTATAGTTGACAAAATCAGTCAGCGGATAAAGTAATAGCCGAAACTCACGCATGTGTATACCGACTATCTAGGAATTCGAGGTTCTGTTGATGTCCTGGTGCAGGTTTATAGTTGACAAAATCAGTCAGTGGTTAAAGTAATAACCGAAACTCACGCATGTGTATACCGACTATCTAGGAATTCAAGGTTCTGTTGATGTCCTGGTATAGGCTTATAATTGACCAAATCAGGCAGTGGATAAAGTAATAACCGAAACTCACGCGTGTGTATACCGACTATCTAGGAATTCAAGGTTCTGTTGATGTCTTGGTACAGGCTAATTGACCAACTCAGTCAGTGGATATGTAATAACCAAAACTCATGCATGTGTATACCGATCGCCTAATACAAGCTGCGGTATACATGCTGATACAGGCTTATACGTTATAGCTTACCGAGTCAGTTGTGAATCTTGAAATTTGTTTAAACGGCAGCATGTTTTCCATACTTTGCAGTCTGGATTCTAGAAGTAGTTTATCAAATTTAATAACGCTACCTATATGGTATTTCTTGTTGGTTTCAATGTGATTTTTGTTCTCTTCCCACCGCGCCCCCAGGTCCAAACTAAAGAACCAGGTGATCCCTAAGCTGAAGAAGGAAATCCGGACATTGCGTGAAAAGCTGGACGCCGAGGTGTTTCGCGCTAAGTCACCTGACAGTATTAGAATGACAGTAAGTTCCAATGACTATACGCATGTCCCAACCTGAAGCACACACATATTCTGGCACAGTATGTTACTTAAGAAATGTTCACTTGTTAATATTGATGTAATCTGTCACTTATAAGTTATAATGTCCAATGTAATTGTGTACAAAATAGTTGGTAAATAAAATGGTATCAACTCTTTATATCTGTGTCTGTGCTGACTTTTTCTACATCTTTTCTGGGTTTTGTGCAGGAATTTGTTCATAGCGCCATAGTTCAGTGATTCTGGGCAGTGGTGTAGAGATTGGGGGGGGGGGGGGGGGTGAGTTAAGCAGTTTTATACAAAATTCAGCCTATCCACTGGTTTAAAAAAATAGCACGAAGACAAACATGATTAAGTAATTGCCACAAGTTGCGGAAGTCCACACTGCTCAGAGCAACCAGAACAGCAGCTGACCTTTGATGTTGCTGGGATGTAAAACACCAAATGACCGACCAATAAACAGCAGTGGCAGCATATATAGGTATATTATACATCGCCGTTCAATGCCTTTTATTAATTGCAAAATAAAGGTTCACCCTCGGAAACTGGTTTTCACTTTTGAAAGTGAAGATATTCACTTGATTTATTGCAGTACTTTTTCATCAAACTTAATTGAAATGCAGAATGAAGTTGTAAAACTATGTTGGGGGATTCCTGCCCATCGATAGTGGATCTTGTCTGTTTGTGATACACAATATTTGAACTTGGCGTGCCGTTCCAACTGCCACTGGCTTTGGTTTGTGTTTCAAGTCGCTGGGGTTGGGCTTCATGCCACCCACTCCGCCCATCAACTTCTCGGGGGACGGGATCGACCCAAGCCTGGTGCCAGGACATGAGCCTATTCGGATGCAGCCCGATTCAGGTACATATAATTTATAATATAAAAAAGATCTTTCTGTAAAAAACAAAATGTTGGTAAAAACACGCGATGGGGAGAACCCCACCTAAATTAATTTATATCTCAGTCGCACTAACAGCTGCATATTCTGATGGAAAACAACATTTTTGAAACTTATCTAGATTTGATCACACATATCTAATTTAGATATTGGTCCACTCCTTGAGCATTTGTTGCTGGATAGAAAGTCAGTTTTAATAGGCTTCAACATTTCGATGTGCATGTTAAGAGTAATTATACATATTTTAATTTCAAATATCCGAAGCTAGCCGCGTGTAAAAAAAAAAAAACCTAAGTAAAGTAGGGGAGATTATAATAATAGTTATCTTTAAATTTATATAGATTGGACGTGGTGGCCCAATAGGTAGAGCACAGGCTTCCAATACGAAAGGTCTGGAATTTTAATCCCGGTCGAGCCGAACCAATGACCTACATAATTTATACTTGTTGCTACCTAGCACGGGCGGTAAGCATTACTAGGATATGGCAAGGACTGGTTAGCTCAATATCAGGATAATGTGAGTGGGAAATCGAGTCGTGGTTCTGGCGGCCTGGTCTCCAAGTGGGGAAGCACTATAAAGTCGCCATGAGTGTGCACTGTCATGAGTGGCATGACCATGAGTGGCACTATTAAGGCGCATTTTTCGTACCTATCCTGATATTACCTTAGATGTTGCCAGGACAAAACTCCAACAAACAAACTTTAAATTATATATATCAGGGATGAAAGATCTCCGCGATTTCGCGGATTTCCGGGATTTTTCCTGTAGCTGTAAGTGTATACTAATAGTTGCGCCTTTCCTGATATGACCTTAGATGTTGCCAGGATGTAAAACTCCAACAACCAACCAACCAATACGTTATTTCAGGCTGCAGCACCATCAGCGTATACTAATATGTGGTGCAAACGCCGCACTAGCAGCGTATACTCCTGCCTTCAAACGCCGCAGCAGGGTCAGCGTATACCGATATGTGGTGCAAACGCTGCAGCACTAGCAGCGTATACTACTAATACATGCTTCAAATGGCGCAGCACTATCAGTGTATACCAATATGTATGAAATCCGACTTTCGGGAATTTTCAGCGATTCCCTGACAATGCTAAGCCTATGGGAGAATAGCATTTCCGCTTTT
Organism: Branchipolynoe longqiensis; assembly: GCA_030323885.1. NCBI lineage: Eukaryota > Metazoa > Annelida > Polychaeta > Phyllodocida > Polynoidae > Branchipolynoe > Branchipolynoe longqiensis. The sequence goes on from CM059188.1 coordinate 40,250,102, forward strand.
TTTCCCGGAGACCACTTTCATCCCTGATATATTTTTTTAATGCAGAACCTCAAAATCATTGAACTACATACAGTGCTGATAGCGGGTTTGCTACAACGTTCGCACTTCCCGCCGATTGTGGTGAAAGTAGGCCACATGGCTGCTTTATGGGTTGGAACATGTAACGATTAAACCTAGTAATTGTTTAGCTGTTGACTTATTGCCCATAACAATGATGTGATAATGGCTATGTGTCAAGTGTCTACCCCGGAAGCTGCCTCGGTGCTGATGGAGAATATCAACGAGCGGGTTCGCGCCCAGCAGATGTTGTCACTAACTCAGGGAACGCCGGTGTTTGCTATGCGGCTCGGAACGCAGGGTGAGCCGATGGGCCGTAACAGGTATGTAGCAAAATTTTAACTTTTTTTTATACAAAACCTTTTGTATATATATATGTATATAAATTGTGCACTCTTGAGAGTAAGGGTTATTTCTGCATTCTGCCATCCAAGCCCGACCAAACCAGATGGGATGGCCAAATGAGTTGAGCATCCGTCTCCCGTTATGGTAGATAGTGAGATTCGAACCCACTGGTTCGAACCGAGTCAAACCGATAACTTAAAAAGTGATATTTGTCACTTCTTAGCCAGGCACTCAGCATTATTAGGATAGGGCAAGGACTGGTTGGCTCAGTGTTGGGATAATGTGACTGATTGGGATATCAGGTCACCATGGTGCTGGTCTCCTAGTGGGGGAGCACTATAAAGCAGCCGTGAATGCGCACTGTCACAAGTCAGTGCCCGTCCTTATATGACCGTGGATGTTTCCAGGGCGAAAAACTCCAACAACCAAACCTAACCAAGCCCAACAACCCTGACGACTTGGGAACACAAACGAAAGGCAGTGCAGTTGGAAAGGGTATGCCAAGTTCATATGCAGTCAGGATTAGCCACATCTCTTCGTTTTAAAAGTACAACCGCGGCTAATTTTTCCAAGTTAATCAATGCCGCTTCTTTCAGTATCCCGAGCTCCAAACTGCCACGTAGGGACGACCTCGACTCCCAGAGCGCGGGCACTCGGCAGCGAGCCCCGCACCACGCCGTGTCACATCACAGGTCACACCGAGCTGAGGTGAAGAACGCCGGCGAGACGGGCACCACTCTCCACCAGACATCGCTCAAAGTGGCTGAGGGCGCGCGAGACGCCATGAAGGCTCACGTGTCTAAGCCTCCAAAGCCGAACGTGAGTGTGTTTTGTAAAGGGTAGTGGTGGAGTTTGATCTGAACGGTTGGATGTTATGCCGTTGAGAGTACCGGCGTGATATGACCTTAGAGGTTGCCAGGACGTAAAACTCCAACAACCAATCAACCGTTGAGATTATGATGGGCGAGGAGATATTATGTTAAAATTGTGGGAAATGTATTGCGCTTTATTCTATAAATCCTCCCACCCGTTAATATTATATAGGTGACAGGTGCATAGTGACTTATTTGTGTCCCGTCTTTTCAAGTCTGTACGTAATGGGTATAACATTAGAAGCTTCAATTAATCCATTGGTCATCTTTTAATTTGACAATGGTAAGGATATTTGTTTGCTTTTAAAAGGAAAAATTAAAATTCAATTTAGTTACATTCCATATTTAAAACGTTTTCAAAATTTGTACAGTGTATATTCAAAATTATTGTATTTCTATAGATAGTAATAATTTTGAATATATATGTAATCATCCAATATTAATCATGATGATCACCACTTTCATCAAATACCGAATGGGATGCTGAATTGGTAAAGCGGATGTCACACATCACCGGATTGAGCAACAGACAGAATTGTCTAGTCCGGTGGTGTTTGGGTGTGATAAGTATCAAAATGTGTCAAAATGTTGTGATATCGGGTCAAAGGCCGCTGGACGAACGGACATGAACGGATAGCCAACGGACGAAACGAACTCAAACCGGACAAGAACCGTAGATGTCAATCCGGTGGCATTCGTTCCAAGTTTTGTGCATGTTCAAAACTTGTACGGACACTAACCGGACTATCAACAGACTTTGTTCGGTTTCTTTCCGTTTCCTCCAATCCACTGATGTGTGACATCCGCTTAAGACCGCTGCCTGTCTTCCAATGCAGGAGGTTGACTGTTTGAATCCCAGCCGAATCAAACCAATGATATACAAAATTGATACTTGTTACTACCTAGTCTAGTGCTGATTTGCTCAGTATCAGGATAATGTGACTGAGTGGGATATCAGGTCATGGTGCAGGTGGCCGGCCTCCCAGTGTGGAAGCACTATGAAGTCACCATAAGTGTGCACTGTCATACCGTCCTGATGTCCTTTTAAATTGCAAGGACATAAAACGTAATCATCATCAGTATCATCATCATCAGACTAAATTATGGCACAAACAGATTTTTCTCTCAGTTATATCAGCACCGTTACAGAACCATAACTTTGTCACTAACCCATCATGGACGTGGCAGTTATTGTAATTTGCCTATTTGCCTTCACAGAAAGTAAGAGCGAACTTACGGAAAAAGCCGCAAGTGGTCACCCCTGTGGAGCGTCTATCCTCCAGTACGAAGTCTTCGAAAGCGCTCGACATCCTGGCTGATCAGGTGAGGTGTTCCTTGATGGTGTCACGGTGTGTGGAGTCAGCGTGTTAAACAAAGCCGGGGCAGGATGGTCGACTGAACAGTGTATGCTTCCCATACGGCAAGTCGTGGGTGGCATCCCAGCCATGGTCAGACTAAATACTTACAAGATTTGTTTGTTGCTGCCTTGGCTGATGTTTAGTATTACTTAAGATAGAGCCGGGGCAGGATAATGTGACTGAGTAGGAGATCGGGTCCTGGTCCTGGGGACATAGTATCCCTATAAGGTGGCTATGAGTTACACCCTGCACAAGTCGGTATGCGTCCGGATAAGACCTTAGATATTATAAAGGTGTAAAACCCCAATTAGCCGAATGTTACAGCAAAATATATGTGTCCACAAGCAGCTATTTTAAATCTGGAGATGAGATGGAATGGTAACTTGTAGGAATAATCTAAGCTTAGTGCTGGATACAGTTTTCACTATAATCCCCACTTGTACATGATGGAGAAAACTGGTTTTGACATTTAGGGTTATAGAAGTCTTGTTTGACCAAAAAGAATTTATTTATTTTTTTTAATGGACAGAATAACTTGAGCAGTTCCAATTTGATTGTGACGTTATCGTTGTACTGTGTAGCTGGCTATTTCTATTGTAACGGGACCTAAATGCCCCACAGATTGCTGATGTTGTCATGCTTGGTGAGGACTCGGCAAACTACCGACACGTCATAGGAGGTGCTGAACTTGACCTTGGTAAGTGTCCGGGGTTAATTTAATATATTCCATTTATTTAACCACTTGGCTTCTGCACTACCCTCTTGATATGACCTTAGATGTTGCCAGGACGTAAAACTCCAATAACCAAAAATCTGCCCTACCCACTTATGTAAAAGCAAGGATTTACATTAAATTAAGATACAAAATAAGCTATTATAATCATAGAATTTATATCTTCTATTTTTTTTAAAGAAAAAGGGTAGTTAAATTATTTAAATCAAATGCAGTTGCATTATTTTAGATTTTTTTGGGCAATAATATTCATTTGAAACAAATATAATTTCTAAGCCCAACTATTTATTACTGCAAATGTTTTGAGTGGAGCTAATTGGTAATCTTGACCGTTGTGAGTGTCCGGGTCCATTTAATTGATTTAACCACTTGTTTGGTTTTGCACACACACCCTTATGTAAAAGCAAAAATTTACATTAAATTAAAGTATGAAATAAGCTAAGATAATTTTGAAATTAAAAAGAAAACACCAGGTAAGAAATTATCGAAATCAAATGCAGTGGAATTATTTTCGTCGGATTACTTTTGGCAATAATAAATAATCATTTAACCAAAATTGTTTTTTAAATAAATGTTTTGAATGGAGCTAATAGGTGATGGTTTGTTGCATTTGTTAGATGCGGCAGCATTTGTCTCTAAAGACAGGCTGCCTCGGACTCCGCCGACCTACTCTCCACGTTCACATGACAGTCTGGAGGATGGGCGTGTGGACAAAGTCACCACCAAACTCTTCGCACACGACTACGGTGAGCTGCGGTTAGCTTTAAGCATTAAAGTATGCGTCCCCGCATTGTTAACAGGATGAAGGAATTGTTTCTTCCAGCGCTTGACAATTTTATTTTTAGAGCGATTTTTTTCCCTCACGTTGTTTAAAGGTGGATGGAATTGTTTTTTCAGCTATTGAAATTTATTTTATTTTTTAGGTTTTTTTCGGTTGTTTACTGGTGTATGGAATTGTTTTTATTTTACGTTTTTTTCCCTCGCATTGTTTAAAGGTGGATGGAATTGTTTCTTCCAGTGCTTGAAATTTATTTAATTTTTAGGTTTTTTTTCTCGCATTCGGGTTTAAAGGTGGATGGAATAGCTTCTTTCAGCCCTTGAAATTTATTTGATCTTTTAGAGGTTTTTTTCTCACATTGTTTAAAGGTAGATGGAATTTTTCTTCCAGCACCTGAAATGGTTTAGGGTCTTCTTTCTATCACGATGCCTAATGACTTGTTTTGTCACAAACCCTTGCTACCCTCCAACATGATGATTTAATATATTATGTATTCTTTAAAGATGCATAGTCCGATGGAACTGCTGAAGGCTATGATACCCAACATTTCTATGTGCACAGCAAAATTATTTTGTATGTTTACACTTCAAATATCTCCAAAGTTAAGTCTTTTTCTAATAAAGGTTACTTCAGACTAAAGCGAAGTAGATTAAAATAACCAACTTAAAATTTGTATTTACAAATTGACAAAAAAACCTCAAAATCGATCGAATTATGCAACTCTCTATGTATTATAGTGGGTGGATGCAGGTTGGGTCTTGCACTTTACTCTCATTCCTCTATACATGCAGTGTATAGTGGGTGGCTGTAGGTTGTGTTTTTCTTTTTACTCTCATTCCTCTATATATAGTGGGTGGATATAGGTTGTGTCTTGCGCTTTACTCTCATTCCTCTATATACAATATGTGGATACAAAGGTTTTGCTTCTCTTGTCCAGAGGACAACGGCGGTACCAGTGAAATAGAAGCGCGCCTATCGCCCCCAACTCAGCGCCGACACCACCCCTCTGGTTGTGAGGATGACGGCAGTACAGCAACACTCACACCCCACCACGCCGCGGTGGCCAGGCCAGCGGAGGCTGGCATAGAACTGCCAACTGCGTGTAGCCTGACGCTGAGCCCCGAGCGGGTAGTGATGACGGGCAATCTGCTGGGCATGACACCGCAGGACCACTTGGCCGCTGTGCTGAGGCCGGTGGCTGAGCGTGCCGACTGGGGCGACGTGCCGGACAGTGGCAGTGAGTCCAACACGGACCGGCTGAGCGAGGCCGAGCAGGTGGCGGCGCTGCCCGAGTCAAGCGACACCGACTCAGTGTCAAGCGCTGGCCAGGGGCACCCCTACAGCGAACTCATCTACCCCGATAATGACGACTACATGGCTGGGCGAAGGGTCGGTGGGGCTGAAGTGGCTGCGCACCAGCAGCCCGCGCCCATGCCGCAGATTTCCCTCTCCAACTCCAAGGACAATGTAGATTTCGATGCTGATGCGGTGCTTCCGGACTTCTCGGGCCTGCTGGCCGGCGACTTGTTGCTGAGCGCTAAGCAGTGGGATGCCGACACCAGCGTGCAGTCTGAAGCCGATGACCTGGCTGAGCTGCTCAATGCTAGCGCCAGGGTGGTGGAGCTGCAGAACGACAGCTTCATGGAGTGCGTTGAGCCGGCGGCACGCCCGGACGTAGGGGCGGTGTTTGGTGGCAGCGGCAGTCCAGCGTTGGGCGGCGGCTTCCTGAGAAACTCGGGGACGCGGGGCAGTTTCCGTGATGTGGAGCAGACCGTGCTGCAGTCGTTCATCTCGAGCTCACTGCAGACGCTGACACAGGAACTGGGTGGCGAGCGGCCCGGGCGCAGGTCGCCGGCTGCCGGCCGCAGCCGCAGCCCGCGTGTTGACAAAGCAGGCCCTGCAGCCAGCGAGCTCAACGTGGCTGACATCCTCACCAAGTACCGCCTGCTCAAGGAGAAGCAGGCGGCCGGTGGGGTCCTCAGTGGTGGGGTCCTCACCAATAGCAACTTCAACAACAACGCGTCGCCCGGCAGCTCGCTGCAGTCGTCTCCCGCAGGGTCCCGGCCGCACACGCCGCCGACAAAGCAGCAGAACCTCCACACGCCGGTACTCAGCGAGCGCTACCTGCAGCAGACTCCCACCAAGGAGGACGCCGCCTCCCTGTCGAAACGATTCAGCCTCAACCTGGATGACCTGGAGGACGCCGCCGCACTGCCTGCCGGGAAGCCGGCCGAGTCGGCGGGCAGCAGCTGGCAGGCGGGCAGCAGCTGGCAGGTGGGCAGCCTCGTCATGTCTCCACTAATGCTGCCCGAGACGCTACTGGTCCAGCAGCAGCAGCAGCAGCAGCAGCAGCAGCAGCAGCAGCAGCAGCAGGGGTGGCGAGCAGCCCCAGAACAAGTGACGCCCACCACCCACCACGCAAAGCCTCCAGGTAATGATCCCTTGGGGTTATGTCATTCAGTTTAATCAGTGGTGGATAATGTCTGCGTTTTCGTTCATTTCCAAGATACAATGTCATGCCGCAGCGTAGGACAATAAGGACTTCCCGGTTGCCTGGGGCACCTATTTTACTCGGTTGGGCAGGTGAAGTTCTTGGTGACCTGCCTGAATAGAGAAGTCATTATTTTTCTTATCTGCAGTAGCAGATTTCAGTTTCAATTGGCTGACTTGGGCTTGGGCAAGTAGTTTAGCCACCTGGGCAAGTAGAAAATTCCGATTGGGCAAGTGGGAAAAAAAGTTTCTGTCCTACCCTAAACTCTAAGCCTCCTTTTATTTTTAGGTCTTAGATTGCCAGAGAATTGTGAGATTTCCATACTTTGTGTTGTTGTTGTCAGAGTGCCTTTCCTCCTTGGTTGTTATTACACAGTTGACTTGCTATTTAATAGTTAATTAAAAGTTTGTTGGATATATATAATAGCTATGTGTGCTTGCTTAAATTTGAATTTGAGACATCAAGTCCTATATATATATATATTATAAATTCAAATTAAATATGAATATAATCAAACTGGTGGTATATTTCAGTGATGATCTCCTTTTTCACACAATGAATCCTGACTTTCGTGTTTCAGAACTTGCCATTGTAACCATGTAAATACACTATGTTCTCAAACGGTGAGATGCATGAGGATCACGGTGGCTCCTGGGGTAGCGCTTTCCACTCCCAATTATCACAATTTTAACCAATTCCCCAAAATGATGCTGTTCACATTTTCGACTTGCTTCAAAACTAGAGACCTACGGATGTACGCATGGTACATTACCTTTCCCCACACTGTTTATCACCAGAAGGGATATATGGATAAGGATTGAACATTATTTATACTATATTTGAAAGGTTCAGCATGCAAAAGCAACCCGGTCCGAAATGAAACCATTCCTACCATGTTTGAATTGAAGTGGCCATCATTCCGCTAGTCAAATCTGGGGTTGTTTTTTTCACAGAAGCTGCCACATCGCTTATATAATTCCCAACTCAATATGAAATTGATAGACTTTTACTGGAAAGCACAATAAAGTTCCATTTTACAGAAAACTAAAATGGATTTGTTTTTGCACCTGAAGCCTTCATTTCCTTTTGAACATTTTGCCTGTTCTTATCGCACTGGGGAAAAATCGAACTTTTTTTTTTTTTTTAGCCTGATTGCATAGCCCGATGGTTTTTAGTTTGGGCCATTTTTCGGAGATAAATATATTAAATTGATTGCTATAATCTACGTTACTTTAATTTGTGGTCACGTTTGTTTTAAATGGCTAACTTCTGAGATATTTTAAGCGTAAACATGCCAAATTAATTTTGGCAAGCATGCCAAAACACTTGACACCATAAGCTTATGCAGTAACGAGTTCTATTAAATTGACTCAGGATGTCCTTCTATGTGGCAACAAATGCTTAATAAGTGTATCAGTATCTAAGTTAGATATATAGAATCAAATCTAGGAGAGTATTTTGGTTTTGAAAATTTGATGTTTCATCGGACTACGCAACTTTAGCTACATATCTGATCATCATGGCATGCGCGTTAACAAACATGGTGAGAATGAATATTCTAACAGCTTAATGAATATGGTAATATCTAAATGGTAAAACTATTCATCCAGCACAGCAGAACTCGCTTGTTGTACATGTCACTGTAGACATGCGATGCACTCCAATTGTCATATTGTCACCTTGCAGCGAAGTCTGTATTACACTTCCTGTGAAGATATTCTAGTTGTGACTGGTAATAAAGTCCGATAGGGATTTGTATGCAGTGTCTTTTAAAGTTGTCCTTTTTCTGTCCCTTTCACGTTAAAGTTGCGCCATACTGATTCTCATCATGTGACATTGCTGGAAACTGATTCAAATGTTTGAGAAGGGCGATCACATCACTGCATTTAATGTCTGCTTTAATGTCTGCTTATCTTTGCATGCTCGCCTCGTGGCTTAATTCTACTTCTACAGTTATAGTCTCTTAACTTTACTCAAGTCGAGAGCTCAGTAAATACTTAAAATAATAGTCAGTTTTACGGTGCCATTTAGTAACAATTAGAAGAGCCAAGACTGATAATCCAGATCAATTCAATAATGTACATATATGCCGGTGTCCAGCGTTACTATTGGTAGTGACAGGTGTGACTGGTGTCCAGCATTGTATGTTTGGATGCTTTTCCATATTTATCTGGATGCATATAAAACAGTGTCCAGTGCTATTATTTGTAATGTGTGTTTATGCCATAGTTCAATGTCATCATTTGCAGTAACATGTTTATACCAGTGTCCAACATCATTAACAGTAACGTGTTTAAATACCAATGTCATCATTTACAGTAACATGTGTTTATACCAGTGTCTAACGTCATCATTTGTAGTAACATGTTTATGGGTTGTTCTCAGAAACTGTGTACCAAAAACCCATATTGCTTTAAATATAAAAAAATTCATTACTTAGGCACTAAAAACCCAATTTACCATTATTATATATATTTGTAATCAGAATGATAAGATCTTTCTAACTGTACCATTTGCAAATTAACTTCAAGAAAATAAAAAAATCTGTTTGCAGTAGACCTACCTATTAACATACAAACATATGTAACGCAGAAGAAACAAAATAGAAAATCACACTTTGACCAAATAACGGATGTGATGAACTGCTCATTTGCCTTTCCCGCATGAAAGTATGCCACTATTTTATTCTGAATTAATTTGATGGTGTGACTTTTAATTAGCATGGTAACATTCTAAATGTGAATCAACTATTTTACAGACATTGAGCTCAAATTTCACTGTTCAGAGGCAACTTTAGGATTTAACTATACCATAATCAGGCCAATGTGGTATGGGTTAAATAGTGAAAGTAGTTCATGTGTTGTGTTTATACTCAGTGCTTGCCAGGTAGTTTCACAGTGTGGGCAAGTGGAATCGAAATGTTACTCTGCTAATGACTCCAGAAATAGTTAATTATTTCCTTATTTTTATACTATTAAAAAAAAGAATTTCTCCAACTAAGGAGGATGTTGAATATGACCATTTGAAATGAAATGTCTTGTTGTTCAAGGGTTTTCATTAAGTTTATTTTCAATCATGTTGACAATGTCACAAATTGGTGCCATAATTCTCTACTGATTCAGTCACACCCATCCCAATAACATACATAATACACAATACTGGCACTCAATTTTATCGTTATTATCTCTCACATCAATTGGCTACAACATGAAATCAAAATATTGAAATTGCAATGAACGGTTGCTTTGACAATGACATGTTTATACCATTACCAGTGTCCAACATCATCATTTACAGTAACATGTGTTTATACATGCCCAACATCATTTGGAGTAACATGTGTTTATACCAGTGTCCAACATTATCACTTGGAGTAACATGTGTTTATACCAGTGTCCAACATCCTTTACAATGACGTGTTTATACCATTACCAGTGTCCAACATCATCATTTACAGTAACATGTGTTTATGCATGTCCAACATCATCATTTGGAGTAACATATTTATACCAGTGTCCAACATCATCATTTACAGTAGCATGTGTTTATACCAGTGTCCAGCATCATTTGGAGTAACATGTTTATACCGGTGTCCATCATTATCATCTGTAGAGACGTGTACTTTTCATATTTTTCTGTAGGGATGCGGAACATGCGCAGCTGGAATCAACAGAGCGTTGCAGCAACCCCACTCTCCCCGGTCACCAACGCACTCCATTCATTTGACCTGGAGCCCTGCGCCACTGGCCGGCTGAGCATTGAAAACTTCCTCAGTAAGCACATCCGATAAGAGACATGATCGATAAAAGAAAGAAAAATAAATAATTTAAACTGTATTTTGTCTCACTTTGAGTATGGCGAGTTTTTCTTTTAACCGATTTTTGTTTTGCAAGATTGTTAGATTTTATTCACCTTTTCACCAAGTTGTTGTTGTTGGTCTTTAAAGAAATTAAAGGTCCATAGTAAAAATGTTTTCGTCCAGGAAAATAGCGAGTAACATGTGCCGTGACCTATTAAAAAATAATATAGTGGTTTTGTTCTTGGTTAAATCCAACATGCATACAGCTCTTCTATTAAATTTGGTTATTATCTTGGTTCAGAAACAAACTACATTCCGGAAAAGTGCTTGAATTTAACCAACAACAATGACCAAAAAATATATTTTGTCGTTTCGTTTTTCATTAGATCCAACATATATATGTATGTACCTCATCTATTAAATGATGTTTTTCTAGTTATATTGATTAAAAAATCAACTACATCATGAAAAAGTACTTGAATTTAACCAACAATGAAAAAATATAATTGTGGTTTCATTCTTCATTAAATCCAATATATGTATTTTGTGGTTTCGTTTGATTGATTGGTGGTCGCTTTACGCCGTGTCGGCAGCATAGGCCATATTCACGGCGAGGATCATAGATACAATATAATCTATTAAATGGGTTTTCTTCCAGTTGTTATCTTGAATCAAAAACTAAATCCTATGTTTTAAATGTATTTATGAGTATGAATAGAACCACAAATTCGCAACCAAAAACAAAGTTCATGTTTAAAAAAAATATATGTTAAAAAGAGTAATCGTAATGTTTGTGAAAAGTGTGTGGCGTTGCCCTGTGCTGTTGTTAGTCTCCGGCAATGAGACCAGTGTGTGTGCACCCTACTGACGGTGGGTCCCTGCTTGCTCCTTCAGACGACAGTGCCCCGGCGCTGCTGCCTGTGTCGCCGCTGCTGGACGAGCCTGTCCGGCTGCCACACCCCTCCCCGCCCGTCGCCAGGCTGCTCGACTTGTGACACCTCACGGCGGCCTCCTCCCTCACCGCCTCCACACTGTCTTCACACCCGCACACGCGCGCCCTGGTATGAACAGAGATGTTACTCGGACGTGAAACCTCAACAACAAACAAACATCTCCCACACACCCACTCCACACATCCACATACTACACACACACACACCCATACACCCATGCTGATATGAACAGAGATGTTGCCAGGACGTAAAACCTCATCATCACATACACACACTCACTCTCCATACACTATACACCAACAGGCACTCCACACACACATGCACACATACACACACACTCGCACTCCATATACTACACACCAACACGCACTCCACACACACATACATACACATAGACACACATGCACATACACACACACAGTGTACACAAACTCCACATACAGCAGAAGGCTGTTCTCAATAACAGACGGGTCAACTTGAGTATTCGTGTTTATTTAGATTATATCAACTATTATATGTCTGGGAGATACTCTATATTCTAAAAATTCCATAAGGATAACCATTTTCCCTTCTTTGGTTTGTGGTATGATGAAGTCAGATTAATCTGTATTTAATAATTAAGCACATGACTGGTACTTATTTAAAACATGCCTTTAGTTAAAAGAGGCTAACTTATGATGTGTTTTGTATATGAAATAGCATAGTTTGGATAGTATTTTGGAGAATGTGATAACCCAGCAGCTATTGTGGAATGGGTACATTAATTTTCCAATTAATGGTTCATATTCCTCGCAGCACGATTCTGGTCTGTACTACAGTATAACCCCGTTAAACCAAACGATCAGTTAATCCAAACTTTTTTCGGTGTCCCGGCAACATACTACCATTTATCATATAAAAAAGTTGGTTAAACCAAAGTCGGTTAATCCAAACAAAATTGTCAGATCCCAGGCCACTCCGGTATGGTGAAACCAAACTTTCATGTCGTTATAAAGTCATCTGAGACCCCACCAACTTTTTTATATGATAAATGGTAGTATTTTTCCAGACCGCCGAAAAAAGTTTGGTTTAACCAAGCTTCGTTTAATGGAGTTGTACTGTATATACATTAAAAAAACAATAATCAAAGTGTCCACATACATTGTATATAACATGTGCAATACACATTTACTCAAAGTCGAAGTCGAAGCCAAAGCTTGGTTAAACCAATGATCGGTTAATCCAAACAAATTTCTAGGGTTCCTTCAAGTTTGGTTTAACGGGGTTATACTGTAGTAGGTTCTGTGTAAAGTATTAGTCAGTATTTATATTGATGTGTAGTGGACATTGAATGTCCAGTGTGCGTGCGAAGGTCATATACTAGAATAAACTAGTATTTTCTTCATTTAGGCTGGAAACCAGTGGTCCACAACTGGTTCATCAAAGGCTGTGGTATGTGCTGTCCTGTCTGTGGGAAAGTGCATATAAAAGACCCTATGCTGCTTATCGGGAAGAGTAGCCTATGTGGCGGCAGCGGTTTCGTCCAAAGAAATATGTCAGAACGACCATATGTTTGATGTCCAATAGCCGATAATGAAAATCAATGTGCTCTAGGGGGGTCGTTAAATAAAACAAACTTTCCTTTTCATTTAGGATGTAAGAGCACAGAGGTCAGAGTTTGGACCTAATTACAGTGTTGGGTATCAAATGTTGCAGAATGCAAGGATGGCAAATATGGTTGGAATTCTAAGCAGAGTTCATGTATGGTTTGGGTGAGCTTCTATTTAAAAACCCGGTTATCACATTAGCATAATGATCTGCTGCGTTATACCCCTGTCACACTACCACGTAACGAGCCGACGTAGGTGACGTTTCGTCATTACGTTGAGGTACAGAGGGTTACGTCATGCTTACGTTAGGCAAACGTCGAGTTACGTCAACGTACGTCAAGGTTTTGGACATGTCCAAAACTTTCAACGTACGACAACGTTGGACAATGTGAGGATTTTACGTTTGTCATACGTTATGTATGCGTTAGGCGTATGTCGATGTACGTTAGTCAAACGCTGCTCACTACGTTGACCTACTTCAAAGGCAGTGGGAACGTACAGTCAGCGTAATGACAACGTATGGATAACATATGCCTAACATATGTCCAGCATACTTTTAGCGTTTCTCCACCATGTCATGACATATGTAGCATATGACACATAGTACTGGCGATCGAATAACGTATATAACGTACCGTGAGTGTAATTCCTTTGTCCTCTCTCGTTGAACCACGTTATCACTACGCTTTACTGACGTTACGCTCATGTCAACTACGCGGCAGTGACGTCCAACTTCGGCCCGTATTTGCATATTACACTGAGAAATTTGACGTGTTAAATTTATTTTCACGTTGTCCCTACGCTGGCACGTTACGGCGTAGTGTGACAGGGCCATTACGAAACTAAAACGTTTGGGTTGCATTTAACCAAAAACCGGATTGGTATTAATTCCCACGTGTGTTCTCTGTCGTTGCAAAAAAAAAAATTGTATGACCTCGCAGCGACGTTTGTGCAACTTTTTGTCTCAATTTAAAGATCAACAATTTTTGTTTATAAATATAAATGAAAAGCTATGCCGTATTGGTTTTGAATATGTTGTAAATGCAAAATATCTCGACGCCTGATGCCTGACGCCTCCCACCTCCAAACCACATATAAGAGCATACCCCACGAATAACAGTTAACCACCGATACATTATTTCATTTTTTCCCTCCTTAAAAAATTTGTTATTCCGCGTTTGATAGATTAGACGGCTTGTATTACTACATTTATTGTACTCTGTTGAGTGAAATCCGATTCTCCCCACACACCCCACCCTCCAGCCCACCGATACAAAAGGCAGTCTGCGGTTGGATCCTTCAGAATCAACTTTTATATTTGGGTGTTTCTCCAAGAAGCTACTGGTAGCCCTGATTTGCTTAAGTACATGTGCTTACTAGTCTAGAAGGCCTAGACTTTAAAGTGGTTTATTTGTTTTACTTATTTACCATTCCCTTTTATATGTAATGGTTTGTGTATAGGATTTGACTGACTAGATTACATATCAATGCCTTGTGATAGCCAACTTAAGCTAAGATTCCATGTATGCGTTATGCGAATGCGGCAAAAAATCGAAAAGCATGTAAATGAATACTGGTGCTTCCATGTATCCGAATGCAAATATGAATACGAACGCGGATGCGGCAAATGGATTGATCCATGGACCGATCGGTGCGAATGCGAATACTGCTGCGTTTGCCATAGAAAACAATAGTAACTTTGACTTTCCTTCACAAATTTGGTGCAAAAATTATTTTAAAAATGGATGTTTTTTTTTTGTTTAGTTTTTTTTGTTTGTTTAGCAACCCCCCAACACAAAAAGAAGACATCGACTATTGGAGGTCGGCATGGGTATCTATACCGCATTCGCATTTGCATGCCGCATACTGTAGTATACTGAAAGCACACCCGAACGCCTTGGAGTGCTGTTCAACCGTTTATTCGAGCATGTCACCAGAGGGTCTGACTGTCACCTGGCCGCTTGTGGGACGCAGCCCGGGTCACGGGATTCACAATCTTTACATACATACGTAACATCTCCCTTTCAATAATAAACATTTTGCATGCAGTTACATATGCTGTGGTTTGTTGGGTTTATTTTTATTTATTTTATTTTTATGTCTAAATATTTTTTTATATTTTCTTTTAAACAGAGAACACACATACAACAAACAACATGAGATAAATCACATTCTGACCATGGCCGGAACTTCGTTAATTGTTGGTATCATTTACTTGCAAGATTTTTAATTCTACGACTTGTAATCGTATTTACTAATGTGTCACCATGAACTCATAAGTGTGATCAATTTCTGTAACTTAACATCGTTCTATCCTGAGTCAACATTTGTTACAATCATATCATTGGGCCTTAACGTCAATGTACATGAACTTTCACCTAGTATGTACTACCACTTCGCTATGCTACTTACATTAACTAGATTGCTACTTCGCTTTAGCCTACAGTGCTACCGGTGCGCGACCACTAATAGGTTATTAACATCCAGTTTTGTTTACTGGCTGGACTGTTCGGCCATATCTCATGGTGTATTGTGGTTTGTCTGGGTGTTGCCTGGCCTATCGTTTACAACCAGTGTTGTCATTCTGTTTTGTGTGGCGCATATATTAGATGCCGTCGGTTTCTCATGAGTGTTCAGCCTTCTGGGCTTGTCACTAGATATTTCCGGTCTCTTGACTGACTGGCTTCTGTAATGATTCCCCCCCGCCCATTTACGTTCATGTGTTAGGTATCAAACCGGATCGTGTTGGTGTAGTGTTTTTTTTTACACCTTTTTGCCCTTTTGTCGTGTTGACTTTGCTTTAGTTGATGACACAACTTTGGGTTTTAATTGTTTGCTTATTGTTGGAATTTTCTACCGTAGTTGTCTACTCATAAATAACTGTAATGGAGATGCTCCGAGCTCCATGATTGTCGTGTTTCGATATGACAGAAGTGCTATATTTATGTCTGTTTGATCTTTAATTGCTTTCTTTAGCATACCCTTTATCGTCTGATCATAACGCTCTGTCTGGCCATTGCTATGTGGGTATTGTGGGCTTGAGTATATAGGTGTGAAACCATATACTTTACCAAATTGCTTGTATTCTTCACTGCTAAACTGTGGACCGTTGTCTAACACAACTTCTGCGGGTATACTGTACCGTCCGAACATCTCTTTTAGTACATTAATTACGGCACTGCTGGACGTCGATTTTAATTGAACTAGTGCTGGGAATTTCGAAAAATAATCGATTATTACTAAATATTTGTTTTCATAATGAAATAAGTCAACTCCTATTTTCGCGTATGGAATTGTGGGAATATTGTGCAAAATCGTCGGTTCAGTTTGTGGTATATTCCTCTCTGCCTGGCAGATCTGACATCGAGCTATCTTGTCTTCAATTTGATTCGCTATCCCTGGCCAGTATACAACACAGCTAAAACTTATCTCGGCAAGCCAGACAGAAAACATCAGGACTGGTTCGACCCCAACAATCAGGAGCTACAGAATCTTATGAGCAGAAGAGACCAAGCCCACCAGAGAGTGTTGCAGACCAGGAACACTAGATCCACCACTGCAGCATACAAAGATGCCTGCAGATTGCTACAAAAATGCACCCGTGCATTGAAGTCAGACTGGTGGGAAATGAAGGCAGAGGAGCTGCAGAGAGCTGCAGACAGAAACACCATGAAGGGCTTCTACAGCGGACTGAAGGAAGTGTGGGGACCCGTGAAGAAGGGAGCTGTTCACCTGAAATCAACAGATGGAACGGAGACCTTTTCCGACAGCAAGAGAGTTGTGGCAAGATGGTGCGAACACTTCCAGAAGCTACTCAACGTCCCTGGCGACATAGATCACGAAGCTCTGAACAACATCCAGCAGCGCATTACCAAAACATGCCTCGATGAGATTCCAACCATGGATGAGATGGCTAGAGCAATCGCCAGCCTGAAAGATGGCAAAGCACCTGGGGGTGATGGAATTCCTGCCGAGGTATGGAAGCATGGAGGAGACAATCTGCTCAAAAGACTGCACCAACTAATCACCAATGCCTGGGAGGAGGGTTCTGTACCCCAAGCATGGAAGGATGCCAGCATTGTAACCATCTACAAGAAAGGTGATCGAACAGACTGTGGGAACTATAGAGGAATCTCTCTTCTTTCCATAGCAGGGAAGATCTTCGCCAGGATCCTACTCAACAGACTATCTATCCACATAACACCTGGTGTAGTTCCAGAGTCACAATGTGGCTTCAGAGGTAACCGGAGCACTGTGGATATGATATTTTGTCTCCGACAGCTACAAGAAAAGTGTATTGAGCAGGACCGACCACTGTACATGGTATTTGTCGATTTCACTAAGGCATTTGATACAGTCGGGAGGACTGGGCTATGGCAGCTACTGAGGAAGTACGGATGCCCAGAGAAGTTCACAACTATGATCGAGGCTCTACATACAGGAATGATGGCGAACGTTAGTGCTGGAGGGGAAGTCTCGGAATCATTTGGGGTTACCAATGGGGTCAAGCAAGGTTGTGTACTGGCCCCCACGCTCTTCTCCATCTTCCTATCAGCAATGCTAGACGAGGCTTTCCGAGACATGGGGGATGGCATCTATATACAGTCCAGATAGAGTGCTGACCTATTCAATGTCGCACACTTCAGAGCGAAGACCAAGACTACTCAGATACTGGTGAGAGAGCTACTATTCGCAGATGACAGTGCACTGGTTGCCCACTCTGCTGAAGAGACCCAGAAAATAGTGGACGCTTTCTCCGATGCATCAAAGAAGTTTGGCCTGAAAATTAACATCAAGAAGACGGAGGTGCTGTACCAACCCAACTCTACAAGAACCCGAGAGGAGGAGATCATGGTTGACGGAAACAAGCTGAACTCTGTTCCGGAATTCACCTATCTCGGATGCACTATATCAAGTGATGGACGCATTGATGCTGAGATACAGAGGAGGATGGCCAAGGCTAGCGCATCTTTCGGCCGACTACGCCAGAGACTCTGGAACAACCACCATGTGTCCATTCGGGTCAAAGGTAAGATCTACCGCGCAATCGTGCTATCCACCCTACTATACGGAGCCGAGGCCTGGACAGCGTACAGACAGCAGGTGAAAAAGCTGCATGCCTTCATGATGCGACATCTGCGTTCAATCATGAGGCTAACCTGGAAGGACAAAGTGACGAATAAGGAAATACTCGAACGGATGGGGCTGCCCTCTATGGAAGATCTTCTGATCAAAAAGAATCTCCGGTGGACTGGACACCTCATGAGGATGTCATCAGACAGGCTACCAAAGCAGATCCTCTATTCTCAACTGTCTTCTGGCTACAGAAAGAGAGGGCGCCCCCGTCTCCGGTTCAAAGATACCATCAAGAGAAACCTGAAGCTGAGAGACATTAAGACCGACTCATGGACACAACTCTCACAGCAGAGAGCTAAATGGAGAGCGGCAGTCAAGTAATGAAAGCAGTCTTTGTCGCATCGCGACCGACAGCATGATGATACATAGTCCCTAGCCATCTGCTTGTATTTTACTACCCCGAGATGCGACTCGTGTAATTTGTTGAGAATATTTTACTGCATCGACTTTGGCACGATAATTCGATCGTCTTTTAGAACCAGCATGTTATGAGTGGTTATGTCATCCCGGAGTAAAGTCGACGGCTGGCATCTGTGGGTGGTGTAGGGATTCAAAGAAGGGCGGGTAAAGATGGGTGCAGCAGTGGTTCCAGCAATGAGAACAAGACAGAGAAATCGCAACGGTGAAGGGCCCCACCCAAGAACACAACTACCCTGGTCAGGTGAAGAAGTTTGCCTGGGAGAAATCGAAAGGGCAGAGAAATGAGGAGAGTTGAGTCAAAGGACCGTATCTATTTGCTCTATGGTGACTAACCAGCGAGCCATAGACACGGACAGAGTAAGAGTAAAAATTGAAATGCCGGCGGGCTCCCCCTCCTGGAACTCTTTTCAGACATATCAAGGAGGAGCAAGTCCGGCGGAGAGGAGATAGAGAGAGGTGTGGACAGTGCGGTCCGGATAGCAAGCGCATGTAGATGTACATGTGGATGTATGTATGTGTGGATACCCATCCTGATATGACCTTAGATGTTGATAGGACGTAAATGTGTGAACACGGCTATATACTGACCGAATTCCCACAACACTGTCAAAGGACACTGCAGGAAACAAGCCGGAGACTTAACGGATGGGTACCGGACATTAAACGGACAAACCGGACTTCAACCAGACACCAACCGGACACCTCAGTCCAGCGGTATCCGGTAAAAGTTTTGTGCATGTTCAAAACTTGTACCGGACACCGCCGGATGGGTACCGGACATTGCCGTATTTCACCGGACAGTGTCCGGTTCATGTCCGGTAAGGTGTGACTGGACCTTAACAGGTGGGGGGGGGGGGGGGGGGTAGTGAGTAGACCTCTTGTGGCTCCTTACACACCACTAGTGCCTCATTCATACTATCTACCTAATACACAATGACTATTGACCACAAGTAAAGAATCACCAGCAACTACATAAATACATTCATGCACTTGGCCCTATACATCATTTACATTAATAGGCCATTTGTACTCCTTTATATACCATTTGCATTCCCCACCAATGCGTTTTATCGGATTATTTTACACCGGTATGTGAAATATGGCTTGATGTCTGATCTTAGTGACTGTGTTGGACGGCCACCCCTCGACAGTCACATTCTTTACAGGCATACTTAACATATGCAATCTTAGCTTTAGACGCCTTCTGCCTTAAGATGTCATGCATGTTTGTTTGTTGTTGTTTTACGTCCTAGCAACATCTAAGGTCATATCAGGACGGGTGGCATGCATGTACATTATGTTGTATAATTATAGGTCACCGACGCACTATACTGTAAATATTTTACAGAATACACATTGTATCCCTGTCTGGAGAGAGTATTATTTATAAATAGTGTACACATTAAATACTACACGACATGTTAAATGAGGACATGCAACCAAGCGTGGTTACATATAGACTACAGATTGGTATGTTACTTTAGATCTGATTTTGTAAGAAGGGGAAGGGGGAACTGACATGCTTTATGATAGATTGACACCTTCTTGTGTAGTAGTGCCTTGCATTGTCTGTCTGTACAGCTGTTACATGTCCATATATGTATATAGAATCAGTGACCACATGTTGAAGTGTACGGTTGTACCGAGTGTTCTTATAACAATGAAGCAACGTATATCATTTTTTTGTCGGTGTTAAACATGTCATTATAAAGGTTGCAATGTCAAAAGTAAGCACTGTATATCGATTCGGGGATTGCGTTTGTTTGTGTATTTATTTAGGGAAGGGGAGAACACTAAGTAGTGCCCCATCTTTTATAGAATTTATTTGGTTTAATCTGAGAGAATGTTGGACGATATATGAGTTGTAACTTAAGGATAGTGTTT
Source organism: Branchipolynoe longqiensis (assembly GCA_030323885.1). Classification (NCBI taxonomy): domain Eukaryota; kingdom Metazoa; phylum Annelida; class Polychaeta; order Phyllodocida; family Polynoidae; genus Branchipolynoe; species Branchipolynoe longqiensis. The sequence continues at coordinate 40,270,517 of CM059188.1, forward strand.
TCAGCATGGCCACAGTAGTGTTTTGAACCTATGGTAATGTTTTGAACCTAGGTTGAAAACACTACTGTAGTGTTTTTGTAGGGTAGTGTTACTACACCGGCAGCCTGATTTCCCAGTGGGGCAGCACTATAAAGTCGGCATGAATGCACTGTCACAAGTCGGTACCAGTCCTGATATTACCTTAGATGTTGCCAGGATGTAAAACTCCAACAACCACATACCCACACACTCAGCTCAGGCAGGTGGTGGCCAAGGGGGCCACACAGCATGGTGGTGGTGGGCAGATCACTGTAGCCATGGTGATACAGAAATGCTTGATGTTCATTGATGGAACTGTAAATGCTTGATACTCATTGGAGAACAAGGTCAGGTGGTATGCCATACCAGATCCATGTACCACTATAAATAATAAACCTGAGGGCATTGTCTCTCTCTCTACTTTCATTCTTTATACTTTCCTTTCTCTTCTTGCCTATATTGATTTCATCATAGCCTGCCTATACAAACACAGATTCCAGCCGTGGATTTTACAACTATACCATTGTCGCTTGGGTTGAGCACAGCCACCGTTTTCTGAATTGATACAGTGTGCATCGACCCACCAGACAGGATAGCCGAATGAGTTGAGCATCTGTATCCCATTTGATAGACCGTGGGATTCTAACCCTGGTCGAGTCAAACCGACGAATTAAAAAGTTATACTTGTCGCTTCCTAGCCAGGTGCTCAGCATTATTAGGATATGGCAAGGACTGGTTGGCTCAGTGTCCAGATAATGTGACTGAGTGGGATATCAGGTCATGGTGCTGGTGGCCTCATCTTCCAGTGTGGCAACACTTTAAAGTTACTATGAGTGCACGGTCACAAGTCTGTACCCGTCCTGAACTTAGATGTTGCTATGACTCGTATTACAACACATAGTAGATGTTGCCAGTACGTAAAACCCCTACAACACATAGTAAGCGGACTATAGAAATAAACGCAGTCTGCTGTAAAACTATACATGATCTGTATTCTTCCCCCCACGCACACATACAAGATACAATTGCGCCGAATCGAAGAGAATAGTGGATTTCCACCACCAAACAGCCATCACTGGCAAAAACTTATGTAGGTAGCAGCTCACAACGTACACTTTGTGGAAAAGGTTTATTATATATAACCAGGGTTATCCCAATTATTCAAAAACCTGCTCACTTATACAAAATGAATATGCTCTCGTACTCGATTTTTAATGAAACACACACATTTCAGTATATCCTGATCATAAATAGTATAATAGAGAGCTAGTGTGTGTGTGTGCGCGCGCATTATGGTTTGTTGGGGCTTTACGTTCTAGCAACATCAGGACGGGTACCGACTTATGACAGTGCACAATCATGGTGACTATAGTGTTGCCCCATTGGAAGACCAAACCGCCGGCACCATGGCCTGATTTCCCACTCAGTCATATTATCCTGATACAAGGGATAATCAGTTCTTTCCCTATCATAGTAATGCCTAGATAAAGGATTCACCCGGTACTCGCAGTACACGGGTGAATACCAGCCCTATATAAAAACGGTCGAAAAAGCGGGTTAATGAAATGAGAGCCTAATTTCACAATCTAAGAAGCAACATTTATTCTTTGTATGTGTCTTCATATTTACCCGCTACCTTTGAGTTGAAACAAATAATAAAATATCTAGTTTAATAAGATTAAAAAGTGAAATTGATGGCGTTCTAGTGCCGCCATCTTGTCTTTTTGCATTCTCGCCCATTTCACCAACTCTGTGCCTATATGGGTAGCCATTTGATACTGAAGCCACAGTTTCTAGTTCATGTTCCACACTAAACGTATTTTTGCCTGTATTTACACTACGTTGTCCTTCACCCGTGTACTACAAGTACTGGGTGAATCTTCTATCTAAGTAATGACAAGCCACAGGCTAGGCAATGGCAGTTATCAGTCATGGGTTTGACTCGGGCATTCGAACTCCCAACCTTCTGTATGGCAAGCCTACGCTCTACTCATTCACACAACCACTAGGGAGATGGAGCTATATCTGTATAGTGGTCAATTAGCAATGCACTCTCTTACATGATAGATAGATTATTTGTATTTTGTTCCTATGTCTCTTTCTTTATATTATCTCATCTATTGCACAGAAATCATAATTATGGTGTCAATTAAAATAAGTTATTCTAAATGCTAGACAGGGGAGGGTTCAGTATACAGTCAACCGAATACATAGATTAAACCAGTTTTATTGTGCCTCATCCTAGTCATGCTGAGTGCCAGACTAGGTGGTGACAAATATGAATTTGTATGGCGTTGGTTTGGCTCAGCCAGGATTCGAACACGACTTGCCGTACAGGAAATAAATTATGAACTCATTTGGCCATCCCGTCAATAATTGGCTGCACCTCGGATTGAAAGTTGGTTTGTTGTTTCCCATCCTGACAACATCTAAGGTCATATCAGGATGGGCACCGACTTGTGACTGCGCACTCATGTCGACTTTATAGTGCTGCCCCACACGGAGACCAGGCCACCCGCACCAGGACCTGATATCCCACTCAGTCACTTTATCTTCACACTGAACCAACCAGTCCTTGCCCTGTCATAATAATGCCGAGCACATGGCTAGGAAGCGACAAGTATCAATTTTTACGTAATCGGTTTGACTCGACCAGGATTCGAACCCATGCGTTCGAATCCCACAATCTACCAAAACGGGAGACGGACGATCAACTCATTCGGCCATCCCGTGAGGTCGGGGTGGAAAGTTCTTTGCTCTCCGACTTGGGGGGCCTATATATCTAGGACGGTAGAATTGGTGGTCAAGGTTAATCGAAAGTTTACCTATTGAGCCCAATAATATCAGATGAGATACAATGTTTCTATTAATAGCACATGGAGATCAAACACGGCCTAACAGTCAATTAGCAGTTTCAACTCTCCGAGAACGGAGGTGGGAGGTGAGGAGATCTACTGGTCATTCTTACCCCCTTAGAACTCCCTTATGGCCGGTACACACCTACTGTTTACGATTCGCGCACTAAAACTCGCGACGACCTTACGACTGAGAACGGGCCGATTCATTTTTCGAATCGCGAATCGTATTCGCAAGCAAGCAGTTTTAGCCCTCAGAAGTCGCGAATCGCAATCGGTAGGTGTGCGCGGGGGGCGCACACATAGCGATTTTTGTGCGCGAAACGGGCAGTTTTCGATCGTAAACGGGAGGTGTGCGCGCACAAACGGTAGGTGTGTACCAGCCATTAGGCTCCCTGATATCAACACACTACCCACGCCTACCTGTCTATGCCAGGGGGGCACCCAGGAATTGGCTAGGGGGTTTTCCAAATATGGATCAAAACTACCCCTATTTTAGGGTAATTTTGTTCACATGGGTTGGTGGAACAACACCCATTTTAGGGCAATATTTTACATGGTTTTCTGGTGCAACAACCCACATTTTGGTACCATTTTTCACATAATCTTAAAATCTAGTGTTCCATAATAAATTTAATGCAAGAATTTAGGTCTATATGATTCATGAAATTATATTTTGTCTAAAAATACTCATAAAATTATTTCTATGAACAAAAACACTAAGGCGTACATGTATTTCTTAATCTTTATTTACAATATAAAAATGCTTTACAATCATATTTCACAGTAAATGAAATCACATTCATCATTATCACATTTACAAATGGTCACAACCTATTTGGCATACATGCTGTGCGATATGATATAATGATATATTATACATTCTACAACATATTTTAAAACATATTATCTACATTTTAAAACATACATCACAAAGTGATTTGAATCACATTTAAATGTCAGTTGTTTTTCTAAACTGTGACACATATTTCAACTGTCTCTTTTCATTGACCTACTTGTCATTTACGCACACACTGTCACATTGTTCCTTCTTCTGGGGTCAGAGGCACCAGGATTGCAGGGATCAGGCTGAGTCCCTGCAGAGCCCTCTTGTGCAAAACTGTGAATCTTGCATCCAGCTCAGCAAGAAGGTGATCCAGTAGTGGGATGGAGATGCACCGTTTGTAGTACTGGAATGGAGAATCAGCTGGCACGTTGTCTCTATGTCTTTGGCGTGTAGTGGTGCGAGGCATGGATGGTGTCACACCAACTGCCTCACACATGTGTTCAGCCTGGTCATGCCAGCCAGTATAGTACTGATCAATGGAGTCACGTGCATCCTGAATGGCTGCCCTCACACTGCTGACCTCCATGCTAGCCTCGACAATGTCCTTGGCCTCTGCCTGAAGACTGATGGTCAGGCCTTTCAGGTAGCCCAATATGTTGTTAGTCATGACCAGGGCCATGATAAACAGAAATGCATGCTATATTTAATCAACAAATTGATAACTGTTAAGAAGCAACTGGGAAACCAGGAAACCACCCTTCATGTGCATCCCTGAGATATACGTTTATATAATTAAAAAAATAAAAAATCGGGGGAGGGGGGGGGGGGGTTCCGGGTAACCAGGAAACCCCCCTGGGTGCGCCCCTGTATACGGCTCCTTGCCTGGGTGGTAACTGCAGACCACTACAGTCGTCTCCCTGGAATTGTAAGTATGTTAATGCTTACAATTACATACATACAGGCAATGCAATGCACTTACACATACACAGGGTAGGTTCAACAACTATACATCGCGTAGCTTGTACCAGATCATGGTCACGGCAACCAGTGTTGTGGGGGGTGATGAAAATGGGAAATATTGCACCTAGAGTGGGACTCGAACCCACATCTCTTTGCATTCTGGGACAGTGTGCTAACCATTACACCACCTAGGCTCCCTGATGTCACCACACTACCCACGCCTAGAGCGGGACTCGAACCCACATCTCTTTGCATTCCAGGCCAGTGTGCTAACCATTACACCACCTAGGCTCCCTGATGTCACCACACTACCCACACCTACCTGTTTATGTGGCTCCTTGCCCGAGAGGTCAGTGCAGACCACTACATATGCATACTGTGTGTACCAAATTGGCACACGTAGCTGATTTGTACAAGCAAATAAATACAAGAATATAGGTCACCGACGACTATTATGCTTCAAGTTTGGTCAGAAAACGCTGATGAGAATTGTCTTTTTGCAGTCTAACCTGTCACTACATAACTTATGTTTTCCTTTTTAATACTGTTCATACCTTTATGAAGATATCTCAGTGAATGGTAGATAAAAGATTCACGCGGTGAATCAAAACCATGCTTAAATCTGAGCAAAATCTGCTTCAAATAGGAATTAATTGTGGATCTATAGTGGTTCCATGCATAGTGATTATCTACTTTTTAAAGTTGAGAAATTGGTAGAGAATGTAAGGGAAACAATACGATGGTCACAGAAAGGTCTCCATTTGAGGTTTAAAGTCTATTAATCTGCATGAATTAATGAAGTCTTTTTTTTTTTTAAGGGGGTAATGATTAAAGTTGCATAGTCCGATGGTTTTGAATTTCTGCCATTTTTCTGAGATAAATATATTTAATTGGTTGGTATAACCTACCTTACTTTAGTTTGAAGTAACTTTCATTTTGAATGGCTAATATTTTAGATATTTGAAGTGCAAACATCCTAAATTGATTTTGGCAAGCATGCCAAAACTCTCAACATAGGCTTATGCAGTAACAGTAAAATCTAGGTGAATGTTTTTCTTTTGAAAATTTGATGCTTTATCGGACTATGCAGCTTTAAGAAGTATCTTGAAGAATATACTTTGCTTTGCAGATTAAGAATTTATTTGGCGATTTCAATTGACCAGCCTTCCAACACTTTTTCTAATAGGTTGCTCAGCAGCCCTGTCTCAGATACATTGCAGCAGGAGTAACTAACTGAATGGCAGCCATGAAACTACTGGCTCGTCATTACTGGGATAGGGCAAGGATTGGTTCGCTCAGTATCAGGACAATGTGACTGAATCAATGGGAAATCGGGTCATGGTGCCAGCGAACTGGTCTCATATTGGAGCAGCACTATAAAGTCGCCATGAGTGCACACTGTCACAAGTCGGTACCTGTTCTGATATTACGTTAGATGTTGCTAGGACGTAAAACCCCAACAAACAAACGAACCTAGTGCGCAGTACCAGCAGAGAGCGTGTATATAAACAGATGAGAGGGACAACTCCCATACTAGAGCATGTAACAGCTGCCGACTGTGGCGCTCCAAGTGGTGGTTGTTGAACAGCTTAAGCATATGGGCAAACCTCAAGGCATTTTCAATGGCAGTGAGCAATCTTCATACAGAAAACATTAAATATCTCTAAAACTACAACACCTAGAAACAAACTGATTGGAATACACATAGAAAACATGTTTACCAACGAGATTATATTAAATTGATATGGTTAGGCTTCTGGATTTCTATTAATTTGGAATAAAACTGACGTTTTTCACTACGCGTACGGCAAACTCAAGGCATTGTCAATGGCCTTGAGCAGTCTTCGTACAGAAAAAGTGAAATATCTCTAAAACTACACTACATAGAAACAAACTGTTTGGAACACATATAGAAAACATATTTAACAATGAGACTATATTAAATTTACATGGCTAGGGTTCTGAATTTCTATTAACTTTGAATAAAATACACGTTTTGCACTACACGTACGGCAAACTCAAGGCATTGTCAATGGCGTGAGCAATCTTCATACAGAAAACGTTAAATATCTCTAAAACTACACCACATAGAAACAAACCGCTTGGAAGACATATAGAAAACATGTTTACCAAAAGTATTATATTAATTTGATAAGGTTAGGCTTCTGGATTTCTATTAATTTTGAATAAAAACAAATGTTTTGCATTGAGCGTACCGGCAAACTCATGGCTTGTTCAACACTAACCGCCAGGAACGCCACTGTAGCCTGTGTTACCGTTTTTCGTGGGAATTGTCCCTCTCATCTGTTTATATACACGCTTCCTGGTACCAGTCGGCCCCTATCATGTAAACCTCTATTCAGTTCATAGGTGGCGCCACCATCGGTTACGTTCAAATCGACGCGAATCCATATAACTTCACTGAAATGTCACAGTCAGATATATAGAGCAGCCTCAGACAGAGATATACAATTGTATTTCACTTATTAACCCATTCTAAACATACCTGTAAATAATCACAGGACATAAACAACACCAAAGCTGTTTGCTTGGGAGTTGACATCAGGGACACCTCTTTTTATGCTGATTAGAGTCGTATGAGAGACAGCACCGTTAATTATTTCGTCAGCTTTGCGCAGTGGCAATACCGTAGTCAATGAGGTTCATCCGAGGCGCGGTTATTGCTAGTTGAAAACTATACCCAATACCCCGCGGTGTCGTCCTGAAATATGGACCGGCGCTCGCAATTTTTGATACCTCCCAAGGGAGGTGCCCCTAAAACTAAAGTTAAACATATAAATCTGTATCGCTATGAAAGAATACCTGACTCCCATTTAATCAATTGGGGAATCATATTACCCATCAAGAATGATAATTGTGGTTTTGTTTGGTGTTGTTTTTCGTCCTAGCAGCATCTAAGGTCATATCAGGACGGGTACCGACTTGTGTAATTGTGGACCTAGAATCTCATGAGATTGTTGTTGGAGTTTCATATCCTGACAACATCTAAGGTGATATCAGGATGGGCACCGACTTGTGACAGTGCGCACTCATGTCGACTTTATAGTGCTGCCCCACACGGAGACCAGGCCACCCGCACCAGGACCTGCAAATACACTTGCAAAATACTTTTTTTCTAAACCAACAAAAAAAAACCATCCAAGACCAACAACAAGCTAATTACTAAAGCTGTTCCATATTGAAAACAAGTTCTATCGTGAACGGTTTTTGTTGTTGTTTTTTTTAGTCTGTATTTATACTGTCCATAGCATATAAGCCCGGGTACCCAGGCTTGTTTTCAATGCTGGCATGTTGTAGTATTGGTGTTATCTTACCACACAGTGGTTGCTGATAAGGTATTTGATTGCCTGCATTTCAGTAGCAGATAGATAATTGGTTGGTATGGTTAATAGCTTATGTTAGTTTTTTTTGATTTTCTTGGTATATATGTATTTATTTTTTCTACTCTTATTACTAGACTAGCCCACTCCTATTTACATATCATAGGCTTGTACGTAGCTGTGTGGTGTGTTATCTGGCTACTTTTGGCATGGTTACCTTCCATTGGGCGTCCCGCTGGTGGGCCGTGACATATCACATGCCCCTTTGCAGTGCAGCTTAGTGGGGGTTTCCTAGCCATATGTTGTGGACGGGGTAACTAAACCATCAATTAAAAAATAAATAAAAAGGGGTAAATGATTTTTGTAACTACTTTACACCTTAAAGTTGCATAGTCCGATGGTTCTGAGTTTCTGTCATTTTTCTGAGATAAAGATATTAATTCGATTGCAATAATATATCTGACTTTAGTTTGAAGTAACTTTCATTTAAAATGGCTACCTTTTGAGATATTTGAAGTTAAAATGTTGAAAATTAATTTAGGCAAGCTTGCCAAAACTCTGACACCATAGACTTCTGCAGTAACCGGTTCTATTACATTGATTCAGTATTACCTTCTATGTGGCCAAACATGTTTAATAAGTGCATCAGTATCTAAGTTAAGGGGCTGTCACATTAGGGTTTTTTGCGGGAGCATACGGCGGCGTAGGCGCATTACGTCATATACGTCGGCATACGCCGCCATACGCCACCATACGCTACGCATACGCTACGCATACGCTATGCATAGGCCATCATGTACCGGCCTATGCCGGCGTATGCCGTCTTACGCTGCCATACGCTTTCTCCCGTCCGTCCGTCAAAATATTTGTGTGCATGCTCAAAAAATCTCGACCTATGGGAGCATATGGTTCATACGCTACTCATACGCTGGTGTACGCTCCTCGTATGCCGGTGTACGGTCCTCGTACGCTAGGGGTGCGCCGGCGTAGGTTACACATACGCTCAACTTGCGTCACCGGCGTATCTCTAGCGTATGTAGCATACGCATAACCTATGAGTTACGTATGGGAGCATACTCCTAGCATATGCACAGCGTATTCCAAGCGTATTCTGTAGGTCTCGACATCGATCTTGACTCATATGCTACTCATACGCTCATACGCTATGCATACGCTATGCATACGTTACACATACGTTACACATACGCTACGCATATGCTACGCATATGCTATGCATACGCTACGCATACGCTACGCATAGGTTCCATATGCCAATCAAAACCGTCAACAAATGTCACAGTACGTTCTCATACGCTCCTCGTATGCTCCTCGTACGCTCCTCATAGGTTATGCATATGCTCAAAAACACCCGATAGGTCACCAAAGGTCATGATAGGCCGGCACGCGCAGGACTTACGTAGGTTTTCAATATGCTCCCGCCATACACCGTAATGTGACAGGGCCTTTAGGTATGTAGAATCACATTTAGATAATTGTCTCACTTTAAAAAATGTGATGCTTCATCGGACTATGCAACTTTAATATACTTGATGTCATTTTTGTTCCGAACCTGATTTGAGAGGTTGGCATCGCTCGTTATTGCCGCTCCATAGCTGACAGCACAATATGCGCTTCAGTGAGGTGAAGTTCACCAGGTGCACTTTATGTTCACTACTTGTACACCAGGTGGCGATGCCATAGCTTCAGTTCAGGTGGTATTTTGTGTCAACTGGGTCAAGATAGTACTATTAGAAGCATAGTATGTATATAAATTATACATGTGTGTATGTGTGTGTATTACATGTGCATGCTTGTGTGCATTGTAATTTATATGTATGTAAATTGTAATATATATGTAGGTATACATGACTTCGTCTAACTATAGACCTACATTATGTAGGCATGGATGTGCGAGTGCATGAATTTATGTTTGTATACAGACACATTATATATGGATATATGTGCTCTATAATCTATTATGGGAATATATACAAGGACACTACCTATCTTCAGTTCCCTATGTAATAGTATATTCACTATATCCTATCTAACTGACCATGTTTAGTACTAGTGGTACAGTATTGGCCACACTGGTGCCACTGTATGCCAGCCGCGTCTGTTCATTATCGCCTATAGACCCGTTTGGATGGTCAAATTTTAACTTAAATTTACTATATCTTCTTCTCAACCACATCAGTCTTATCACTGTTCTGTTTATCTGGGGCCATCTGTTTTATATATATATATATATATATATATATATATATATATATACACATTTATATATAAGTGTGTGTGTAGTAGTAGTTCCTACATGAGGAGACCAAGGAGGAACCGGCCGTACGTGACCTATTAGTATTACATATACATTATATATATATACATGTATATGTTATTATATATTTGCAGGCAGAGTGCGACACAATCGGCCCAGTTGCATAATAGATGAACAATTAATAACAGAAAGCTTCCGATTAAGTATACTTGTATAATGCTTATACATCACACACACATATATATATATATATATATATATATACATATATATACATATATATACATATATATATACATATATATATACGTGTGTCTGATGCATATATATGTATATTAATGCATGACAAAGCAGAGCTAGATTACCTGATGGATAGAAGAGATTCACACCTCCTATCACTTAAATAGGGAACAGCCAGGGAGACACAGCATATAGATACCACAAAGAGAAATACTAGATGGGCTGATTCCACTCTACTCAAAGTTCACAAACATCCACAAGCAATCTAACTAAAGTACCACTTTACAAAGGCAGCATGATAAGAAAAATCTACCAGCCAGAATCAGCAGCGACCTCCTACCTAGAATTCAAAAACTCACGAAGCACATCTGTTTGTGCAGACCCTAAAGGCTGCATTCCATATACGCGTAATGCGTAATGCGAATGCGAATGCGACAAAAAATCGAAACGCCTTGAAACCTATGAGCTACATTCCATACACGCGTAATGCGTAATGCGAATGCGAATGCGAATAAAATCCATTATCCCGATCGCTCCATGTAGCGATCGGTGCGTAATGCGTAATGCGTAAAGGTGCTGCGAATAGAAAAGCATCAGTCGCATTTGTCCATTGATATAAGGCTGGAGGAGGCGACTGATAATTACGGACAGCCGGGACATTCTTCATCTTTCTCATGAAGACTGCTTCCTAACAGGTCCGCCGCATAGTCTAATACACATGTTTGTACCATCCCATTTCTTCATATATCATATGAAGACTGCTTCCTAACAGGTCCGCCGCATAAACCTACATGTTTGCACCGTCCCATTCTTCATATTTCTCATGAAGACTGCTTCCTAACAGTTCCGCCGCATAGTCTAACACACATGTTTGTACTGTCCCATTTCTTCATATATCATATGTGTATATGTGTCTGTGTGTGTCTCTTTGTCAAAGACACAGAGACACAGACACACACAGAGACTCACACAGAGACACACACAGACATAGAGACACAGACACACACATAGAGACACACACAGAGACACAGTCACACACACTTTTTATATACTTTTTATATACCTCACTGCATAACATGTAGGTTTATGCAGCGGACTTGTTAGGAAGCAGTCTTCAAGGTGGTGCGAACAGAAAAGCATCAGTCCCATTTGTCCATTGATATAAGGCTGGAGGAGGGGACTGATAATTACGGTCTTCATGAGAAATATGAAGAATGGGACGGTGCAAACATGTAGGTTTATGCGGCGGACCTGTTAGGAAGCAGTCTTCATGAGAAATATGAAGAATGGGACGGTGCAAACATGGCTCAGTTTAGCTTGCTTTGAGGGATGTTAGGACCGTCCCAAATATGAAGACTGCTTCCTAACAGGTCCACAGCATAAACCTACATGTTTGCACCGTCTCATTCTTCATATTTCTCATTTCGGTGTTTCTGTGTTTGTGTACTTTTTATATACTTCACTGCATAATGCATAAAGCATAACGCAATACGCATTACGCGTATATGGAATGTTGGCATTCGCATAACGCATAACGCGTAACGCATAACGCATAACGCGTAACGCATAACGCATTACGCATTACGCGTATATGGAATGCGCCCTTTAAGCTAGGATTCCTTACACGCGGTATGCGGCATGCGCATGCGGCATGCAAATGGGTTGGGTCCTTTTACCCACACCCACACCCACACCCACACCCACACCCACACCCACACCCACACCCACACATAGTGTCAGGTTTCTCTAACACTGTCTTCTATGGCAAACACAGCAGCATTCGCATTCGCATGCCGCACCGATGGCTACATGGACCGATTCAGTTGCCGCATTCGCATTCGCATGCCACATACCGCGTGTAAGGAATGTAGTCTTTACACGGTCACTGTATAATAGAGGGCGGGCGTACCCGTCTCACTCTGCTCACATGTCACCTCTCTACTTCCTGTCCCTCAGCAGCTAATAAATAGCACCAAAGACAATGTACGATAAGATGCGCCACTCAGTGCTTTCATATAGGAATTTCTGAAATAATCATGCAGTGGCGCCATCCCATGGCAAACAATTGAAGGTGCATTGTCTTTGATCAGGTGTAGTAGTAGTTTTCTTACTCTGACATAATCACAAATTTTATTATGTATGGCACAGATTCAAGTGTTTAAATTACTATACTATAATAGTGTTTTCATTATTAATGTTAAGAGATAATACACTATAATTGTTGTACATTGTCTTTGATGGGACAGCAGTCAGGGTGGGATAGGGAACCTGTCCCCTTGTTTCAATGGTACAGCAGTCAGGCTGGGATAGGAGACCTGCTCAATTACCTTATGTGCTGTATTTGATGGGAAAGCGCTGAGTGGTGCATCTTGTCATACGTTGTCTTTGATAACACTAACTAGCCATGACTAATCCCATTTCCCTCTCTCTCTCTAAGGGAGCGCGACGTAGCTCAGGCGGTAGAGTGTACACCTGTGAAATTGTGGATCTTCCGATCGATCCTGCTCACTGGACACATTTGCAGTTTGGGCTATTTTCCGTTCCAACCAGTTGTCCACAACTGGTTCATCAAAGGCTGTGGTATGTGCTATCCTGACTTGGGAAAGTGCATATAAAAGACCCCTTGCTGCTTATCGGAAAGAGTAGCCTATGTGGCAGCAGTGGGTTTCCTCCAAAGAAATATGTCCAAAGGACCATATGTTTTATGTCCAATAGCTGAGGATAAAACTAAATTAGCTCTAGAGCCATCGTTAAGTAACACAAACTTTGTTTCTCCATTTCCCTCTTTAATTAACCATCGACAGGCTGCTGGAGATTGCAGGGTCCAGCCAACCTTCATCTTGTTGTCACTCATCAGTCATCACCACCCAGAAGGAGAAAAAAGTCACAGATTACACCAATTGCCATCCATGTACAGTGTCAATAGCAGAATATGTTAAACCCTCCTGCTATATTTAGATTAATACATGCGAATTCTTTTTTGCTGTTATTGGTTTGTTTGTTTATTGGGTAAGTGTGTATATATCCCACTGTAATCTGACACGTAGACATTTACATTCCTACATAAATAACTTAAAGTTGCATAGTCCGATGGTTTTGAGTTTCTGTCATTTTTCTGAGATTAATATATTAAATTGATTGTTATAATCTACCTTACTTCAGTTTGATGTAACTTTTATCTTAAATGGCAAACTTTTGAGATATTAGAAGTGCAAACATGTTAAATTAATTTTTTGCAAGCACGCCAAAACTCTGATACCTTAGGCTTCTGCAGTAACTGATTATATTAAAAGATTGCCTCAGTATTCTCTTCTATGTGGTGACAAATGCTAAATAAGTGCACCAGTATCTAAGTTAGATATGTAGATTCAAATCTAGATAATTGCTTTGGTTTTGAAAAGTTGATGCTTCATCGGACTATGCAGCTTTAATAATACAGACCTTTATTTCGTTTTCTTTCTTTTTTAATCCAGCAAGTGAAGTGGTTTGTATAATGAAATTGGAATCTGCGCGTGTTCGCGCGTGTTCGCTATATGACCAGAAGTGCTTAAAATAGATGTAAAATTGTGTAGTATTAAATGATACACGTCACATTTTGTAAGAACATGCTTTAGTGTGCGAACTATATATGGAAATTTGCACATGCATGCACATATACTATAACATGTATACTCCATTATGTGAATATAAAAAACAATGTATTTAAATATGTTTGTATGCATATGTGTATAAATATATCAGAATCGTTGGTATCACTATCAACTCACGAGTGTTCTTCTCTTACAAAACAAGAGAAGATAAATATATGAATATTCGATAGGTATCAGAACACTATTTGGTGAGTGTGAGAAGAACGCTCGTGGGTTGATGGTAAAACCAACAATTCTGCTATTATATACATATACATATACATATATATGAGTCAGCCTCACGAAAACGGGCCAATCGGTGGTCAAGTGAAGATGTCGGCATCGCAATTCTTAAAAGTGTAGTGCATTTCTTTGTTTCATATTCAATTATCCTAGAAAGAAATCATGTTGTTTTATTTTCTCGACCTTTACATTCAGGATAAATTTTAAGACTTTCTAACACCTCTGTCAATGCTAAATCATAATTATCCTGATCGACGCCGACATCAAATGATCGACGCTGACAACTTTAATAGATGTCGGCATCGCAATTCTTAAAGTCTCATACATTTCTTTGTTTTCTATTATATTATCCTAGAAACAAATCAGGTTGTTGTACTTTCTCGACCTTTACATTCAGGATAAATTTAAAGGCTTTCCAACACCTATGTCAATGCTAAATTATAATTATACCGATCGACGCAGACATCCAAGCTCGACGCTGACAAATTCCACCAATTGGCCTCTTTTCGTGATCCTGACCCATATACACAATACATATATACATATAAACATATATAAATACCTTATTATATTCACATAATGGATTATATATATTATATGTGTGCGCATGCGCGTATATACATGTATGTATACATAGGGGACGCGGAGAACCCCCCCCCCCCCCCCCACACACACACCCACAGCTGGGCAACCTTATTTTTCGCGTTATAGATGCCTTTCAATGTTTATAACATTGTGTATGCGCGCGCAGCTTGGCTGCAGAACGAATGCACACTGCCATCGAGTTTGCCGATACGTGCAGTGCAAAACGTCAATTTTATTCAAAATTAATAGAAATGCAGAACCCTACCCTTATAAATTTAATATAATCGTTTTGTTGAATATGTTTTCTATATGTGTTGCAAGCGGTTTGTTTCTAAGTGGTGTGGTTTTAGAGATATTTAACATTTTCTGTATGAAGATTGCTCACAGCCATTGACAATGCATTGAGTTTGCCGATACGCGCAGTGCAAAACATAAATTTTATTAAAGATTAATAGAAATGGAGAACCCTAAACTTATCAATTTAATATAATCTTTTTGTTGAATATGTTTGCCAAGCGGTTTGTTTCTAAGTGGTGTGGTTTTAGAGATATTTCACATTATTTCTATGAAGATTGCTCATCGCCATTGAGTTTGCAGTGTGACCGTGTGTTGTCCTGCAGCCAAGCTGCGCGCACACTGACCTAAATACCTATGCTGATGTCATATGAAATAGATTTATTCTTGAACAAACTTGTGTGACACTTTCTATTAACCAGATCCTTTGATTTTTTTTTGCTGCCCCCCCCCCCTCCCCATAAGGGGAAAACTTTGATATCGTTATTTCACCCCCCCTTCTCATTTTTACCATAACATATTTGGATGACAAGAACGGAGAATGTATTTTGAAATGCAAATACAGTCGTGTTTTTGGTAGTTCCCTCCCCATAAGGGGCAAACTTTTATATCGTTATTTCGCCCCCCCCCCCCTCTCATTTTTACTATAACATATTTGGATGATAAGAACGGAGAATGTATTTTGAAATGCAAATACAGTCGTGTTTTTGGTAGTTCCCTCCCCATAAGGGGCAAACTTTTATATCGTTATTTCGCCCCCCCCCTCTCATTTTTACTATAACATATTTGGATGATAAGAACGGAGAATGTATTTTGAAATGCAAATACAGTCGTGTTTTTGGTAGTTCCCTCCCCATAAGGGGCAAACTTTTTATATCGTTATTTCGCCCCCCCCCTCTCATTTTTACTATAACATATTTGGATGATAAGAACGGAGAATGTATTTTGAAATGCAAATACAGTCGTGTTTTTGGTAGTTCCCCCCCCCCCCCCATTTTGTTGGCATGTGTTTGTGTGTGTGGGGGGGGGGGGGGGGGGCGGTCGGGCGTGAAAAGAAAACGATTACACCCCACCCCACACATCGTGTTTCAGCTTTAGAGTAAGGTGCGAGGTAAGTATCACACATACACCAGGGGCGTAGCTAGGCGTACGCGCGTACGCCAAAACGTCCACGTCGTTTTGTAAAAAAAAAAAAGTGAATTTTGCCCTATCTATTCCATGTAATAAGGGAGATAACTCTGGTTAGTGAAAATAAGGAATTATGTACATTATCATTAAAGAATGGAAACCAGGGAATGTCAGAGACTAGAACCGTAAATACAACCAGAGAGAAAAACACAACTTTAAGTCAATCCAACTGTCTTCAATAAATGTTTGGACGATCCCCTAATCATATATAGGCTCCAGGTAGCCCTAAAACAACATTTTGAAGGGAGGCATGTAGTAGTCCGGAGTGTGGAAAACTGAAGTCTAAAATGTGTAAAATCCGCCAGCTTAAACTTAAGCGGCCCCCTAGACCCCCTGCCGGAATTAGGAGGACACATCGTTAAAGGTCTAGCTACGCCCCTGAACACCGTCAGGCATTATAGACATCTCGGGAATCAATCAAGTAAGACATAATGGAAAGGCACGGCTAATAAGATTTGATTTGATTGGTGGTTGCTTTATGCCGTGTCGGCAGCATAGGCCATATTCACGGCGAGAAATGTTTGTTTTTGTTCAAACCATCGCTTTTACATGTAAAAGCATAAATCAATTTTGTGTCAATGGACACTCATGAATTTTCTAAACTCACAATCATAATAGCTAAATAAAAGTCTAAATGATACTATTATTCACTGATGAAATTTGTTTAAAAACCTATATAAGGTGGTACAAACCAGCTGCCCTCAAAAAGGTTAAATGTTTTCTTGTTTTACTTTAGTAAAAAGGTCATGCATGTTGTTTGCAGTGTAAAATTGTTGGCGCAGGGCCATGAAATCCACACAGTTTAATAAAGTGTGTTTTAATGTCAGTGGGGACTGACATCCAATACATTCAGGGGGAGGCTCCCCCTCGGCTAAATAAGAACTGGGAAGTGCACTACAAAAAAAATAGACACTACTCTTAAATGGTGCTATTAGAATCTTTTCTACCTGTAAAACACTCACCAGTAAAGTTGCATACTCCGATAGTTTGAGGTTTCTGTCAAGTTTGGAGATAAATATATTATGTCGATTATTGTAATCTACGTTACTTTAGTTTGAATTAAGTAAATTTTATTTTAAATGGGTAAAATTCGAGATATTTGAAGTACAAACATGCACAGTTAATTTTGACATGCATGCCAACACTCTGACACAATAGGCTTCTGCAGTAACAGGTTCGATTAGGTTGCGATAAGTGAACCAACATCTAAGTTAGATATGTAGAATCATATTTAGATAATTTACAACACAAACAAGGAACTGCATGATGACATGGACTTTATTCAAGAAAAGGTCATAGGTATAATAGGTAAAGTCAAATAAGGTCATCAGGTCATAAGTTCACTGAATCAGGCTCTGAGCCCTACTCGTGATCTGCTGTCTTATTGTAGGGATGGGTAGGTGGCTGAGTAAGCTAGTGGTTGTTGTCTGTGCGGCGTCTGGAGGCGTAGTGGTGGAAGCAGGACCTCACGGGGTGTCGTTGACCAGAAGTGACGTCACAGGTCTTGGGGGGTGAGATGTGGTTCCGTGGAGGTCCGGCAGGGAACGTAATGAGCGGTTGGGATCGAACCCAGGTGGCGCCACTGCAGCATCCCCTCATTTTTTTTTTTTTTTTCCATTAGTTGTTTAAGCAGGGGAAATTTCAGTCATAGACGACTGGTCTTCCTCATTCCACTGCTGGTCGATAGAAAGCCCGAGCCTACACTTTTACCGACCCAAGGGATTTTTAACCTCCCACACCACATAGACATGGTATGAGAGCAAGCGGCCTTTGATGACGCTGTAAGTTATACACAGCGGTGGAAATCCAAATTGGCAGAGCTGGGGGCACGGGGAATCGAACCGCCGACCCTCAGATTAGGAGTCTGACCTAGAAAAAAAGTCAGACACTCTAATAACTCCGCATGCAAATTACCCATTTTGACGAAGCAACATTGGTTTTGAAAAATTGATGTTTTCAGCGGACTATGCAGCTTTAATTAGTCGTGTCGGAGAGAATATACTGACAGATGAGTTTCTAATATTCCACACCAGTTGGTTTAATTCTGCATACTCCGATTGAAAGCACATTTTAAAAACCAAAACAATTAACGTAGATTAGCTCCTATTTATCCAACATAGGTACTAGTAAACTTATTAAGCCTTTGTTTCTGCATAGAAGGGAAGGGGCCTAGCTTCAATACACACATATATATATATATATGTCGTGGGGGTGATGAAAATGGGAAATATTAATCCTAGAGCGGGAGTCAAACCCACATCTTTTTGCATCCTGGGCCAGTGTGCTAACCATTACACCACCTAGGCTCCCAGGTATCACCATACTACCCACGCCTACCGGTGTATGCAGCTCCTTGCCTGAGAGGTCAGTGCAGACTACTACACTCATCCCCCTGGGATTGTAAGTCTTTTAATGCTTACAATTACATACATACAGGCAATGCACTTATATATACATACACAGAGTAGGTTCAACAACCATACAGCGCGTCGCTTGTACAGGATCATGATCATGTCATGGGGGTGATGAAAATGGGAAAGATTTAGCCGAGAGCAGGACTCGAACCCACATCTCTTTGCATCCTGGGCCAGTGTGCTAACCATTACACCACCTAGTTTCCCTGATATCACCATTCCCTGATATCACCATACTACCCACGCCTACCTGTCTATGCGCTCCTTGCCTGAGAGGTCAGTGCAGACACACACATATATATATATATATACATATATATCCATATATATATATATTGGTGATGGTGTATTTAATCTGCCGATACCAGTTAAGTCTAATTACATGTTTTCGCGGCTATATATATGGAGGCACGCAGGTGCATACCACGTGAGATTACAATTATTAAAAAAATATAACATTGTGATGTTTTATAGCGCTTTATTCCATCTCATTCTATTCCATAGCGTTTAATTCCATTTGCGTACCAGCTGCAAATCCCAAGCTAGGCGGCCCCTGGAAGAGGATACTGAGTCAATTTAATAGAATATGTTACTGCTGAAGGCCATAGGTATCAGAATTCGTGTAGGCCTACTTGTCAAAATTAATTTTGCACTTAAAATATCTCCAGAGTTAGCTATTTGAAATAAAAGTTACTTCACACTAAAGTAAAGTAGATTCTAAGATCAATCTAATGTATTTATCTAAAAAAATAATAATAAAAAGAGCAGAAACTTAAAACCATCGGACTATGCAACTTTAACAGCACTAAGCTTAAAGCCGCATTGTCCGATGAAGGCAATACGTTTTCAAAACCAAAGCAATTACTTAGATTTGTTTCTACATATCTGACTTAGATACTGGTGCACTTTTTAAGCATTTGTTGCGACATATAAGGGAATAGCAAATCTATTTACTAGAACATGTCCTGATATGACCTTAGATGTTGCTAGGACGTAAAACAACAACACACAAACAAACAAACAAACTAGAACATGTTGCTGCGGAAGCTTATGGTGTCAGAGTTTTGGCATGCTTACCAAAATTAATTTGGCATGTCTGAAGTTAAAATATCTCAAAAGTTAGCCATTTAAAATAAAAGTTACTTCAAACTAGAGTACGGTAGATTATAGCGATTAACCTAATATATTTTTCTCAGAAAATGACAAAAACTCAAAACCAATCGGTCCATGCAACTTTAAATAGACGTAGAATTTGTAACATCGCCTAGTGTCATCAGTCAAAATGCTGTATCTATGCTAACAATAGAGAAAAGTAACACCTCATTTCAGCTAAGTTAATTTTCACCGATCAAATGTCAAGAATGTCTTCATTTTATTTGCTAATATAGACAAGCAATCAGAAAGAAAAAAGAACAAACCAGATAGAAAACCCATTGAGACGAAACTGTGTTTTATTCACATTTGATTTGTCCATGTAGATGTAGTTAGCACACAATACTTACCTGATTCACTCCAGAATTTGTAATTGTGTAAGATACAGATGAACCTCTATCCAACGGACACCGATGCAACGATTTCCAGATCCAACGGACACAATCCACTAGATCCGCTCGAGTGAATATCTGGTCCGAATGTTTAAAACTCCCGGATTGTGTCCGTTGGATCCGGAATCCATTGCATCGGTGTCCGTTGGACTGCTACTTTACGTCCTAGCAACATCTAAGGTCATATTAGGATGGGTACCAACTCTGTTTTCCACATTATCACTATGGCACCTATAGATAAAGCAATTTCGTCGCTGCAATGGACAAACGGCTTTAATGGACAACTACTCCCTCCTATTAGTCCGTTGGATCGAGGTTCATTTGTATATCAAAATGACTGTTTTACTAATCCTGAATTTTTAATAATAAAATATGTGTAACACATATCGAAAGGACTAATTTAGAGAAGGGATAGCTGAATAAGCTGAGTATCCACCTTCCATTTTGGTAGGTCGTGGGATTCGAACTCGAGATGAGTCAAACCAAGGACTTAAAACTTGATACATGTCACTATCTATCTTGGCATTCGACATTGCCACGATAGGGCAAGGAGCAGTGGAATGAGGAAAACCAATCGTCCCCAATTAATTTTCCCCTACTTAATCAAGTAATGTACAATGTTTGGTTAAAATCCCAAATCAGTAATGGTGTAAGTCTAAGATATGTGACATATCAAAAGGAATGACATGGGGCATGTTTCTACACTAAGATGCCCTCAGTTATCTGAATACGTCACCCTTACACCAACCCTCAGTTACACACCCTCACCCTTACACCAGCCCCTAGTTACACACCCTCACCCTACACCAGCCCCTAGTTACACACCCTCACCCCTACACCAGCCCCTAGTTACACACCCTCACCCTACACCAGCCCCTAGTTACACACCCTCACCCTACACCAGCCCCTCGTTACACACCTTCACCCCTACACCAGCCCCTAGTTAACACCTTCACCCCTACACCAGCTCCTAGTTACACACCCTCACCCCTACACCAGCCCCTAGTTACACACCCTCACCCATACACCAGCTCCTAGTTACACACCTTCACCCATACACCAGCCCCTAGTTACACACCCTCCACCCCATGTGTCTATATGTTATATGTGTCTATTCATGTATCTATCCATGCATGTATCTCTGGTACTCAGCTACAGTTGCCATAATGAAGCAAATAACAATTAGTTTCCCAGACCATCTGTGCTGACTGCTCCCAAGATAGAGACAGTTCATGTTTGTTGCAGTTTTATGTGCTAATAACATCTAAGGTCATATCAGGACGGGTACCGACTTGTGACAATGTGCATATCACAAGGACTTTATAATACTGTCCTACTGGGAGATCAGGCTGCCCAGCACCATGACCCGATATCCCATTCAGTGGCATTATCCCGATACTAAGCTAACCAGTCCTTGCCCATCCCTGTTAATGCTTATCAATTTTGCAAGTCATGGGTTTGACCCGACTGTGATTGGACCCAACCCCTTGGCACGGGAAGACAGTGCTCTTAGCGATTCAGCCACCACGTCTCGTTACAAATTTCATGCCCACCATACTATAGAGCGGGTGTAATGACGTCACAAGACAACTTTCAGTGGCCATATTGGATGAGATACAGAAGGCTTGCAACTGCCTACACTGTGCTTATTTATTGATTTGTTGGTTTATTTGTCACTGTTCTGAGAGGTTTGGCCTCAGAAGTTGTTGCTAAAGTGCTGTAAGTAAACACATTGGATGTAAACTGCCCAGAACCTCCCATAACACAAGAAAACTCTGTTTTACTGCATCTGCATACATTCACAACATGGCTAGGGAGGGTGCTCGTAATCCAAGATGGCAGCCCACTGACCGCTGATTGCTAAGTAATGACATCACGTGCACTCCCTCTATGGCTGATAATTTGACCATCGCTCTGATTTAAAATCACAATGCTTCAAACCAATTCAGTACCTAGTATAAGCCAGTCTTTACATTCATGGCATGAAAGGCGACTATGACGTATTACGGGTATAACTATTCGCCGCCCAGATATTTGATAGCACAACTAATCATGCCCGAGAAATTATAATCATTTTGATCCTAACATATTTTCAGTCAAAATCTATATGGACAACCTGTCAAGATTAGCATAGCTGTGATAGAACTCAGTCCCATTACGTCGTTCCTCCGGCAACCCTGGAACAGGGCTATTAAAAAAAACACTAGAAAGAAATATCGGAAGGCTAGGTAAATGAATTGAGCAAATAAATTCTTAATCAAAGAAGCAAAATATATTCTTCACATACCAGACGGAATGGCCGAATGAGTTAGAGCGTCCGTCTCCCGTGCTGGTAGATCGTGGGGTCGTGGGTTCGAGTCCCGATCGAGTCAAACCAATGACTTTAAAATTGATACTTGTCGCTTCCTAGCCAGGCGCTCTGCATTATTAGGATAGGGCAAGGACTGGTGTGCTCAGTGTCAGGATAATGTGAGTGGGATACCAGGTCATGGTGCCGGCGGCCTGGTTTCCCAGTGGGACAGCACTATAAAGTCGCCATGAGTGCGCACTGTCACAAGTCGGTACCCGTCCTGATATGACCTTAGATGTTGCTAGGACGTAAAACAACAACAAACAAACAAACAACTTCTTCACATACCTCTTTATATTTAACTGCTACTCTTAAGCAGTGGAATAAATTAATTCATGAAGATAGACAAACTTGAAAGGTCAAATTCAGACCTTTCTGTGACCACCATATTGTTTTTATTGCATTCTCTACCAATTTCTCAAATTTAAGTCAATTTAGATAAGCACTGTGGACTACGAGTTAAACCGTTAAATACACAGTTAATTACTATTTGAAGTAGTTTTTGCTTGGATTTAAACATATTAGTCATTCACCCCTACTCTGGGTAGGGGTGAATGTTTTATCGAGTCGTTATGGGGAGAGGGAGAAAGAGAGTGAGAGAGAGAAGGGGAGAGCGAGTGTTATAATATCACGAAAGAAAGCGAGAGGAGGATCGAAAGAGAGGGGAGACAAATGGGCTAGTAAATCTAGCTCATTTGGGGGCTGAGCCCAAAACAAATTGCAACAGAATTGATTCCACTCGTACTCATTCTGGGTAAAATCCCTAAGCAACAGATAAAATATCTGATATTGGGAAAGATCGGGAAATTGTTCAAATATGGTAATTTATGTTAATAGGTGCCCCATCTAGCCCAAACCAGAGAACCACCCTATCTTTTGGAAATAATTATTCTTTTTGGGGTCAAGGAGTTCAATTATGTCATTATTTGCTTGGTCAGACATGATGCAGCATGGGAAATATGCAAATTAAGTGTCATGCCTATAGTTACAGAAAATTATAGCTGCTGCTAATACATATTCGATTCCATGACAGTGTAGTAGTCTGCACTGACCTGCATACAGGTAGGTATGGATAGGGTGATTGCATCTGATAACCTAGATAGGCTAATGGTTAGGACACTAGCCCTGGAATGTTAAGAGGTGTGGGTTCGAATTCTGCTGTACGCGCAATGTTTCACATTTGTAAAATCACAACCCATTGTGAAAGTATGAAGTCTGAACACTTTGACTTCTGGATACTGAATGCTTTATTCACCGTCCAGGGACCTGAAACGCCAGCACCCTATGCCTCTGACATCATCTCATTTACATGTTCCTTTGTTCTCCGCTTGTGCCTGGATGTCGTTTACGCATATATTACACCCATGACGGGTATGCAGGTATTGCAGGTATAGCAATACCTCAGGGAGTTTGACGCCCCTGCCTTGCAGAGTTGTAAACCACTGCCTTGTGGTACAGGTCCTTGACAGAACCGAAGGCTAAGGAAGCAAACCCTAAACAGAAAACCAGGTCACTGTGGCAGCATTAAGGGCGGTTGATGTATGAAACTCCCAACATCTCCCGACCAGGCCACTGCAGGGACAAATAGTTTTGCGCCTGTCTTGACATGTTCTTGCCGGTGTGAAACCTCTATTTGCTCCCCGAGAGAGTGCCGCTGGTAACTTGCAAAAGCCAGCAGCACTTTAACACTTTTGCAGGCAGCTTTCATGAAATGTGGCGCCGCCGTCTCCGGTTCAGGGATACCATCAAGAGAAACCTGAAGCTGAGAGACATTAAGACCGACTCATGGACGCAACTCTCACAGCAGAGAGCTAAATGGAGAGTGGCAGTCAAGTAATGAAAGCAGTCTTTGTCGCATCACGACCGACAGCATGATGATGATGATGATGACACCCATGACACTGGTGCTGTTACTAGGAACCTGTACAAGCTACGTGCTGCATGGTAGTTGAGCCTACTCTGTGTAAGTATATATTGCAGCATTGTCATTATTTATGTAATTATAAACATTAAGCGACTTATGGATGTAAACCATTAAAGACTTACAATCCCAGGGGGATGAGTGTAGTATTCTATACTGACCACTCAGGCAAGGGGCCATATAGACAGGTAGGCATGGATGGGGTGATGCAACAAGGACTCTTAGTTAATGTAATAGTTAGGATGCTACTGCTAGACCCGAAATGGCAAGAAATATAGGTTTGAATGCTGCTCAAGGCGCAATATTTCCCATTTCCATAGCCCCCAGAACAATATCGCTCTCTTTGATTACCGCTCTCTTCTTTATTTGGTTGAGCATCAATTGACCCAAACACTATATTCATATTCAACAGCATGAAAACTAAATGACATAAACAAATAAAGAACCCACTATACATAGAGATATAGCCTTTCGCGTCTTGAATTGTCCATGTTGCTATGTGACATGTATACAGCGAGAGAGAGAGAGAGAGAGAGTAGAGGATGAGAGAGGGAGTGAGAGTGGGAGAAAGAGAGAGCGAGACATCAGTCACTTTCCGACTCGGTGAGAATACTCAGACACCAAACAATAGACCCCTTTCAATGTTTATAAACATTGTGTATGCACGCACAGCTTGGCTGCAGAACGAAGGCACACTGCCATTGAGTTTGTGGGTACACACAGTGCAAAACGTTTATTTTATTCAAAATTCATAGAAATGCAGAACCCTAACCTTTTAAATTTAATATAATCTATTCGTTGAATATGTTTTTTATGTGTGTTCCAAGCGGGTTGCTTCTAGATGGTGTGGTTTTAGAGATATTTCACTTTTTCTGTATGAAGATTGCTCACAGCCATTGACAACACATTGAGTTTACCGGTATGCAAAGTGCAAAACATTAGTTTTATTCAAAATTAATAGAAATGCAGAAGTTTAACCATATAAATTTAATATAATCTATTCATGTTCCAAGCGGGTTGCTTCTAGGTGGTGTGGTTTTAGAGATATTTCACTTTTTATGTATGAAGATAATTCAAGATTGCTTATGGCCATTGACAATGCATTGAGTTTGCCGGTACACATAGTGCAAAACGTCTATTTTATTCAAAATTAATAGAAATGAAGAACCCTAACCATATAAATTTAATATAATCTATTAGTTGAATATGTTTTCAATATGTGTTCCAAGCGGGTTGCTTATAGGTGGTCTGGTTTTAGAGATATTTCACTTTTTCTGTATGAAGATTGCTCACAGCCATTGACAACGCATTGAGTTTGCCGGTACACGCAGTGCAAAACGTTAGTTTTATTCAAAATTAATAGAAATGCAGGAGCCTAAACTTATAAATTTAATATAATCTATTCATTGAATATGTTTTCTATAAGTGTTCCAAGCAGGTTGCTTCTAGGTGGTGTGGTTTTAGAGATATTTCACTTTTTCTGTATGAAGATAATTCAAGATTGCTCACAGCCATTGACAATGCATTGAGTTTGCCAGCACGCGCTGCAAAACATCTATTTTATTCAATATTAATAGAAATGCAGAACCCTAACCTTATAAATTTAATATAATCTATTCATTGAATATGTTTTCTATATGTCTTCCAAGTGGGTTGCTTCTAGGTGGTGTGGTTTTAGAGATATTTCACTTTTTCTGTATGAAGATTGCTCATACTCATAGCCATTGAGTTTGCAATGTGACAGTGTTGTCCTGCAGCCAAAAGGCACGCGCACTGACCTAGATACCTATGCTGACGTTATCTGAAATAGGTCTATACCACATACATAAACCACCACCACCAACCACAACACTTGCACAGCGAGAGTCATGCTGTGGCCATCCACGTGCCTTTGTTGCCAGTTTACTAGCCCTTCCCCTAGTGCGGCAGCAGCCAATCACAGGGCGCGTTACAGGCCGGGGAAGGCCGGCGATGGAGGACGGGCGAACTGGGGCAGCCGAACGCCCGGAATGAACCGGGGAGGGGGAGGTGAGATGACAGCGGCCAACAACCAATAATCTGCATGGCGGTGCGAGGGATAGATAAATCTATCAGCGGAACTTTGAGCCTCTCAATCGCCCGAACAAGACACGTCAAACCAAGGTTATCACCCGTGAGGGGACGTGCTATCAGATACGGATGCAGGCTTGCCACGGCGACCCGTTGGTTTAATCGGCTGTGTGATCGCTCCGACAGCAGACTGACTGGAGGCAGCCACGAGTAGTACTACTCCGGCTCAGGACGTCGCCGCTCCTGCCGCACGCAGCGCACTGCTCCCCGACAACGTTACTGCTACCAGCAGTCTGGGCGGCCGGGGATACCGCCACAGCAACCACGGCCCTCCTTGCCTTCGCCGCCGTGTGGACTGAACCAGCCGACTGGTACAGCACGGCTAGCTAGTAGTAGTAGCTAGCTAGCTTCTACTTCAAGCTACATCCCACCACCCAGACCCGCCCACCTACACAGGCAGCACAGCAGTCACCACACCACTGGGTGGCCCTCACGGAGCACAGGGTCCACCTGCCAACCGCCACCCATCACCTTGCAGTGTATATTGAATGACTGGCACCTTCACCTACACCTACACTTGCACCTACACTTAACAGCGTGTGTGATATTTATAATTGGCGATTAGAAGAGGGAGGGGGGAAGGCACGGCGTGTAGGCCCATGTGTGTGTGTGTGTGTTTGACATGGTGGCCCTTCTTGTTACTGTTAGTTCTAGGCTTCACACCAGTATGCACACACATGTACTAAGCGTGGGATTAATACCAGCCGTGAGTGGTCAGTGACCGGTCGAGGTGTGTGGTGCTAAATCTTTAATTCCTGTTCCGGTGGTGTTTTTTTTTAAACTCCAGGGGACACACACTTATCAACAGTGTCATACACCTCTTCTTCTACTCTTCTATTCAGCGTTAATTATTATTGTCACAAGACCTGGCCATGCTGATAAGGCCACGTGAGATTATTGAGTTCTACACCTCGCCCCCCCCCCCCTCCTATATACCACAGATCACCCTCACGTCCTGTGTGAGAGTGAGTGAAAGTATATGCAGAAGGCTTATTTAGCCAGGCCCTATGAGGCACACCCAGCTAACACATTAAATTAACACAATCTCGGCTTAACAGCTTAAGCCACTTTCTATATTTATTGTATCCGCGTCTCAGCAGACCCGCTAATAATATACCTACCACAAAACGCTGAACCTACGGAGAATAAACACACACCAACCACAGCTGGTTTGCCAGTCAGTCTGTGGCCTTCATCAGTGCTTGCACTGAGACTGATAAGCCACGTGGACCCTTGATACCCCCACAGCTCCCATTACTACCCCTCCAGTGATTCAGAAGGCATACTAGCTGACTCCCCCCCCCCCCCACCCCCCTCCCACACAACCTAAGTCAACATGCTTATCCAATGCCACACTACCATCTTCGCCGGGAGTTTAAACCCAGAGATTACCGCATTTTGAAGGTGACACTGACAGATATATAGATATGTATAGATACATATAAATATATATATAGATATATTACATATATATATATAGATATCATTATTACTGTAATATATGTCACGTGACGAGGCACATCCCATAATGAACCGCCTATGAGGCACTAGAAGGCAGTACTACTAGTTCTATGCTGCACACCTTACGCCACATGGACACAGAGGGAGAGGCCCTGAGAGGTTGTGGAAGTGTGCCACTGTTGTTGGCTGAGGTTTTATATGCTGGAGTACTTGGTACTCAGGAGCCATAACATAGCCACTTAAACTTGTTGGCTTGGGGCCGACTGTTCAGTACAGAGTCATTTACTTAGTTCGTTAGCCCAGTGCCAATGCATCTTCACCATGTACGGTGTAGCGCTAGCAGTAGGTCGGTTCAGTACATGAGAGGGGAATAGCCTACATTATCACCAGGAGGATTGATGGTGTTGATTGTGTATACTATATATGTACATCACCTCTGAGGTGATCACCAACCACCTCACGGTGAGTGCCCACCCTCCCATCTCCACTTGCCTGTTCAGGTGTGCTGGTTCTGGTGTGCGATATCCATTCATACTATATTTCAAAAGGTGTATATATATAACAACGCGTAACCACCCAGTTTCCCACTGCAAACACGCACATACACTTCAGACACATAGGTACACACACATGTGCACATACAAGTACACAGGTGCACATACAGGTACACACACAAATGCACACACAGGTACACACATCTACGCACACAGGTGTGGCTACCCTGACTCTCTCTCACCTGTCAAGTCCTAAACCAAAGGAAGGCATCATCTATCAACACCCAGGCACACACTACATGAGCCCCCCCCCCCCCCCCCCCACACACACTCTAGGAGATGTCAGGCCATGTGTGAATGAATAGTCTACACGGGTAAGGCGGGTAATTAGATTGGACACAACCCCCCCCCCCCCCCACACACACACACTCACGCATACACACAAATACCAGCTTGCATGTCGTTTTCTATTCAGGAAACACTGGCAGCTAGCCTATACACAGACATGTGACTGTCTTGAACTGTCTGTACAGTCGCCTTTATTCTGACGCTAAAAGTGAACCAAATATATACTATTACTAGACAACCATGTGACCGTCTTGAACTGTCTGTACAGTTGTCATTATTCTGATGCTAAAAGTGAACCAAATATACTAGACAGACATGTGCTAATCTTGAACTGTGTTTTACACTTGTCATTATTCTGACGCAAAAGTGAACCGAATGTGCGCACTCTCCACGCGGAGTTTTGGTGTTGGGTTTAGTGTTGGTGGTGGTGCCGCATATTGAGTCCCACCCACGACTCACGCACCCACGCACCCACCCACGCACCCACCTACCTCCCTACATATATACCTACATAAACCTTACCTGACACGGCGGTCCGGCCACCCTCCATAGCGTCGCCCTGGAGTCGCACGCCAACCATTCGCCGACACGGTTCGCTAACCGCGGACCCCGGCGGGTCGGGTGGTCACACAGGCAGCCTGCGCCGGCAAGCATGTCGACCAAGGCGAGGGCGGAGAGGCTGCCGGAGACGGACGGAGGGTCCGCAGGGGGTGGCGGGAAGGGAACCAGGCTCGGCGGCGGTGGCGGTGGGAGCGTGGCCCTCTCCAAGGACGAGGAGATGGAGCGGACTTGGGAGGAGACTGAAAACTGGCTCGATGACCACCCAGACTTTGTGATGCAGTACTTCTCGCGGAAGGCGTCTCGGACTATGGTCGACACTTGGCTGTTGAACCACGCCTTTACGCAGAGCGCCATGGTCGGCCCACCCAACTCCAGGCCGGGCACCCCAGGATCTGTCTGCACCTACCCGGCAGATAACAACAGCTCAACGGGGTCCAACTCCAAGGCCAGCTCCGGAACGAATACGCCAGTGCGGAAGATCAGCGCACCGGAGTTTGAGCGCAGCGGGCATGTCTTCAAGCCGATGGTGTCGAGCATCGATGGGACGCCGTCTTTCCTGGGGCCCATCTCCAAGGATGCACTAGAGTCGTTCATGCAGCCGCTGAAGAACCAGCGGAAGAGCGTCAGCGAGCTGAAGGCTCTGGACGAGCGCGAGCTCATGTACGAGCTGGTTATCGACATATGCAATGACCTGGAAGTGAACAGCCTCTGCCACAAGATCCTGCAGAATGTCAGCCTGCTGCTCAACGCTGACCGCTGCTCGCTCTTCCTGGTCCGCGGCGACAAGGACAAGGGACGCGTCCTCGTGAGTACGCTCTTCGACGTGACGTCACAGTCGTCGCTGCAGGACTGTCTCGACAAGACGGAGGAGATCCACATCAGCTGGGGGCGTGGCATCGTCGGTCACGTGGCTGAGACGGGAGAAACGCTCAACATACCTGACGCCTACGCCGTGAGTGTTACCTTTATATCTATATAAATACATATATATATATATACATATATGTGTGCACATATATATACATATATATATATGTGTTCACATATATACATATATATACGTGTATGTATAAATGTTTACCTTTATGCAAATATTACATAAGCAGTGAAGGTGAATCTATTGTGTGCTGATTCTGGAAGGTTTTATGGTACAGCTAAAGCAGCTTGGAGCCCTGTGGCTTGTTGGGCCAGGTAAGCAAGGCAGCTGGTCAGCAAGTGCTTCCTGTCCTAACACCGGTTGGTCACTTCTACCTGATTTTTTCTTGAAATAAAGATTGGGGTCTTAGAGGCCAAGCCAGAGTCTATTTACTCATCCCATTTACATATATATGACTCTTGTCCTTATTGTTATTATTATTATTATTATTACTATCACCACTTAGCGCAGATATGCTAATTATCCTACACGTGGGGTTATTTGGACATATAAATCCTTGGGTAAAGATGAGAGGATTTAACCAAATTCAAACATAACCATCGTTGTTTTTAATTTTCAGTTTTAGATTGGATTTGTGAGAAATAAAAATAAGTTCTTGGCACACTACAGAAAATACAATTATGTGTCTGTATATATTCATTGGTTAAAATTAGAGGCTTATTGTCGAAGCCATAGAACTGGATACTCCTTAGGCTCAGATATTGCATTCGAAATGCCGGCGTTTGGAGTTGTATACTGTGTAGATAAATAAATACCAGTGCTCAAATATTCGGGTTTACGGTTCCATAAGGATAGTGTATTTGACTGAGCAACTTGGGATTAATTAATCTTTGGACAGCTCAATTAGGTATATTTCATATCTGAGACTGTCTCAAAAGGTGCTAAGCAATATGGGACAAAACTTTGTCCATTGTAACAATCAACATACTATCTGCTTATGCATTTGCTCAGGATGAACTGATTTGTTTTTTACATGGTGTTTCATAATCCCAATAGAATACATATTGATTTGAAGCAAATGTCCTTATGTTTTCAGTGTAACCGTTTCTGTGCTGTTTTGTGTCAATCGATACAATGGACAAAAAAAAGAAGAGTTATCACCTTTTGAGACAGGCTCATCTATTTGATTGATGTCCAAAAACAGGACTAATATAATTTAAAAAAAATTGATATCTTATTGTACCTGTCAGTGGTAGATGGGATTTAGATTTTTAGATTCCCTTATCTCCGTTTCCCCCCGAAAATAAGCTGGATTATACGCATTGCAAGCAAAGCTTATTGATTATATATATATATATATATATATATATATATATAGTTAGTATATTTATATACATGTATAAAATCATCGGTATGAGGTATTTCTTATTATTATTATGATCCGTTATTGTCCACTAACAGACCCAGATTCATTCACTGCGGCACTCATTTGCCTACGGTGGCGCGCCACCGGCAGTTCTTGGTACTCATTCCTCAGTTCTTGGTACTCATTCCTCAGAGTTGTATAGATCACTTGCTATTTATATATACATATATGCCCGAAGGTTGGATGTAAGAAATTCACAAGGATATATATGTATATATGTATATATGTATATACAAAAAATGTATATGTACCAGACGTGGTTGCCAAATCGGTAGAGCGCAGGCTTCCCGTACGGAAGGTTGGAAGTTTGAATCCAGGCCATGTCAAACCAATGACTTATCAAATTGATACTTGTCACTACCTATCCTGGCACTCGGCATTACTAGGGTAAGACAAGGACTGGTTAGTTCAGTATTAGGATAATATGACAGACATGTGACTGAGTGGGGTACCAGGTCATGATGCGAGCAGCCTAGTCTGGGGCAGAACTATACAGGTGTCAACTGTCATGAGTGTGCGCTGTCACAAGTCGGTGCCTGTCCTGATATGACCATACATCCTGCTAGGATGTAAACCCCCAGCAAACAAACAAACCTCATGATCTGAAATATTAGTTATCAAATTGGCGTTCAAGATATCGCTGTGATTGTGGCCTTTGCTACCAACACAGTGCTAAAGGGGCTGTCATATTACGACGCATCGCGCCGACATATGTGGTTTTTGGCCGCTACATCGGGATACGTCGTTATGCGTTATGCATGCGGTAGGCGCTCGTTGAAATACGTCAATGTATGTCGACGTTCGTCGAGATATGGCGTCATACGTCAGGGGGTCGGCAAAGTTTTGTGCATGCACAAAACTTTCGATGTACGACAACATTCGACAACATGTGGATTTTACGGCTGCCGTACGTTATGGCGATCAAATAACGTATATAACGTTCACTGGCATTCTGTGAACGTACCGTGAGCGTAATTCAAGCATTTTTCGCTGGGAGGTACGTTAGCCACATGGTTGTCATACATTGGCCATATGGTATGTATACAATATGTATCCGTCCAACTTTGCCCCCCACGCCGAAAAGTTCAACGCTTCTCGACGTAAAAAAGTGATTCTAAGCGTTGGCCGCACGCTTGCGAGATGAGTCGTAATGTGACAGGGTCTTAAGCAACCACCAATCAATTAATCGTTCAAAGTCAGTCAGGCTGCCCGTCCTGATATTACCTAAGATGTTGCCAGGACGTAAAACTTCAACAATCAACCAACCAAGATCAGGCTGCAATGGTAGAAAATGTGATTTATTACTGAAACTCCACACACATGTGTGTGGAGTCTCAACGTGTCAGCAGCTGCCACTGGGATGGACTGATACTGACCTCTTTAGCTACAGCAGTGTTTGTTGGGGTTTTACATCCTAGCAACATCTAAAGTCATAGCAGGACAGGTACAGACTTTTGCCAGTGCACACTCATGGCAGCTTGAATTATAGTGCTGCCCCACTGAGACACAAGGATTCCAGCACCATGACCCAATTTTCAACTCAGTCACATTATCCCAATACTTGAGCTAACCAGTCCTTGCCCTATCCTAGTAATGCCAATTGCCAGGCTAGGTAGCGACATGTATCAATTTTGTAAGTCATTTGTTTGATTCGGACGGGATTTGAACCCCCCCCCCCCAGATTCGGCCACTGTGTCTGGTTTACACCATTTGTGAACAACGTATTAACACCATGGCCTCAGTGTCTCTTAATCCCCGATAAAAAAAAAACTA
Source organism: Branchipolynoe longqiensis (assembly GCA_030323885.1). Lineage (NCBI taxonomy): Eukaryota > Metazoa > Annelida > Polychaeta > Phyllodocida > Polynoidae > Branchipolynoe > Branchipolynoe longqiensis. Next base: position 40,304,210 of record CM059188.1, read on the forward strand.
ATTAAGTCGCCTTGTTTGTTCCGGTCATTGAACCCTCGTCCCCCAACCTCCTCTAACTCTAGACACATCTGATGAGGATATTAAAAGTCATTAACAAAAAGAAAGAAATCAGAATCCACATGGCAATACTAAGTAGACTGCCCAATGTGGTGACTGCATGATAATCTGATGTAATGCATTCTAGAATTTACACGGTGTTAATCTACCTAGCTTTGTACTGAGGATACGATGAAGTATATATATAATAATATTCATGGTGTTGTTCAGGGTTATATATTATTAATAATATAAAAAGGAAGATAATTTTAATATTATCAATATTTATGATACTGTTATAATTAATAATATTTAGAAATAACAATAGAAATAATAGTAATAACGTAATACAAATAGTAATTAATAAAATAGCAATAAATAATTAATCGTAATAAATAGCAATGAATAGTGACAAATAGTGACACATAGTGAATACAGGGATATTAGTAATAGAAGCAATAATAGCGATAATCGCGGCCAATATTGATTCATGACCTCCAGTCTCAATGGCAATCCCATCGATATATATAACAGTTTATAGCACACCTAAATCTAGATAAAGGATTCACCCGGTACTCGCAGTACACGGGTCAATACGAGCCTTATATAAAAACCGTCGACAAAGCGGGTTAATGAAATGAGAGCCTAATTTCACAATCTAAGAAGCAACATTTATTCTTTGTAGGTGTCTTCATATTTATTTACCTGCTACCTCTGAGTTGAAAAATATAATAAAATAGCTAGTTTAATACGATTTAAAATTGAAATCGACAGCGTTCTATGGCCGCCATCTTGGATTTTTGCATTCTCTCCCATTTCACCAAATCTGTGGCAATATATGTAGCCATTTGATCATGGAACCACAGTTTCTACTTCATGTTCCCTAGTAAACCTATTTTCGCCCGTATTTACACTACGTTGTCCTTCACCCGTGTACAACAAGTACCGGGTGAATGTTTTATCTAACCTAAATCATGCTCTACATATTAATAACGATGATGTTAAAATACAAGTCCTGGCTACCATTTACTTAAGACACCCTCTGCAAACACTCCCAATCAATGCACGTACACTGAATGCCTCCTGCGTCAATTGATCTGTTATGCGCTGCCTTTGCTTTAAATGCATCAATTAAGACTGATCCTTCAAGGGGCTATCACACTATGACGTATGGCCTTAGCGTATGTCGACGTATGTGATTTTCGACCACCACGTCGGCGTATGTCGTCATACGTTATGTGTACGTTGGGCATATGTCAGATATGCTTGGGATATGGCGTCATAGGTCGTCTTACGTCGGCATGCATCGAGGTGCGCAACAATTTTTGTGCATGTTAACAATTTTCAACGTATGTCGACATATGGCTCATGCGTTCCTTATATGCTACGTGCATGCTAGGCATATGTCAGCGTACATTAGGAACACGTTAGGGGTAGGCCGGGGTATGTTGGGGCATGTTAGCTGTACGTTCAGCCTGTTGGGGACGTGCAGTCCGCCTACAACCAACGGATGCATAACATACTCCTCACGTACTTCGAAAGTATACCTGCCGTATCTCCAGCATACTGTCACATAACGACGATTCTCGCCGGCATGCCGCCAACGCACAAAATAAGTTGTACGCGTCGAGACACGTCAATCTTTTCAGCGGCGGCACAATGTGTTGGTAGTGTGTGGCCAATGTGTATCGACGTGTGGGGAAAAAAAACAAAAAGAGATTGGTGCACCATCCTGATATGACTTTAGATGTAGCTAGGACATAAAACAACAAAGCAACAATTTGGCGCAATCTGTGGGAATGACAGTTACGTGCACGCGGCATGCGCATAGCATTCGCATAACGTTATTCCAGCGCATCCAACGGATCTCGACGTGCGCCTAACGTCCCCGTAACGGTCGCACCCACACATTGGCACGCGTCAAAAGTTTTGTGCAAGCACAAAAGTTTTGACGCGCGCCGACGATCCTCGCCGACCGTTGCCGTCCACAGATACATCCACACGGCACACATACATCCACATGTACATAAGCAGTCTCCATATAATATATACCGAGAGGCAACACGCTGGGCATATACTCGATGTACGCTCGGAATATGCTATGGGTATGACAGCACACGCTAGGAGTACGTTCGAACACGTTACACGTAAGCCAAGGGTACGCTATATACACTAGAGATACGCTGAGGACACCAGTGCAACGTATGCCTAACCTATGCCGACGTACCCCTAACCTACGCATAACCTATTCCGGCGTACGCCTAGCATACATCGAGCATATGAGCAACCTATGAGCCATATGCTGGCATAGGTTGGAAATTTTGAACATGCACACAAATTTTTCGGCGGCTCGACCTACGCCAACTATGACGACCTATGACAAGCATATATGACTTATGCCGAACCTATGCGTAACCTATGACGGTGTATCGGTCGAAAACCGCATACGCCAGCATACGCTACCGCCATCGGTCGTAGTGTGACAGGCCCTTCAGCAAACAGGAAGCTGTGTATAAAACCCAACGCAGTCGACACTGTAGCCAGTCCATGCCCATGCCACACTCCGCGTGTGAATGCAGCTAGCTGGCATTGCCAAACACAGGTCAACACCAATGTGATGAGCTATATAAAGAAAGACGTACACAGCCATTCATTCCTGCATCAGCTGAGTGCAAATAGGGCGACCGCCTTAGCCCCTGATTGGCGGACAGTTTCGCCTGTGCCGGGAGGATTCCAATTACGTGTGATCAGCATGTCGCTGCCACGCACCGTGTAGCCACAACGGCGGCGGAATGCTGGGTAAATTCTGAGCGAATTCCAGAGAGGATAGCGAACTGGCGGCAGGCAGAGGTGGCGGGTGTGTGGTGTGGGGGTGGGCTGTGAGAGCGGGTTGGGGTTGAAGAGGGGGGGGGGCGAGGGGCGAGGGGGATGGAGGAGCTCCCTGTTGTGGAAGTATGTTGTGTTCTCTGCTGCTGCTGCCAGAGGTGTAAGGATTGGCAGCCGGCCCTCCAGCTCACCCGCCAGCCCGCCCGCCAGCTCACCCGCCAGCCCGCCCTCCAGCTCACCCGCCAGCTAACCCGCCAGCCCGCCCTCCAGCTGACCCGCCAGCTAACCCGCCAGCCCGCCCTCCAGCTCACCTGCCAGCTGACCCGCCAGCCCGCCCTCCAGCTCACCCGCCAGCTAACCCGCCAGCCCGCCCTCCAGCTCACCTGCCAGCCCGCCCTCCAGCTAACCCGCCAGCCCGCCCTCCAGCTCACCCGCCAGCTCACCCTCCAGCTCACCCTCCAGTCCACCCTCCAGCCCACCCTCCAGCCCACCCTCCAGCTCACCCTCCAGCTCACCCGCCAGCTCGCCCCTCCAGCCCGCCCTCCAGCCCACCCTCCAGCTCACCCGCCAGCTCGCCCTCCAGCTCACCCTCCAGCTCACTCTCCAGCTCACCCTCCAGCTCACTCTCCAGCCCACCCTCCAGCTCACTCTCCAGCCCACCCTCCAGCTCACCCTCCAGCCCGCCCTCCAGCCCACCCTCCAGCTCACTCTCCAGCCCACCCTCCAGCCCACCCTCCAGCCCGCCCTCCAGCTCACCCTCCAGCTCACTCTCCAGCTCACCCTCCAGCCCACCCTCCAGCTCACTCTCCAGCCCACCCTTCCAGCCCACCCTACAGCTCCCTCTCGAGCCCACCCTCCAGCCGAACATCCAGCTCACCCTCCAGCCCACCCTCCAGCTCACCCGCCAGCCCGCCCTCCAGCCTGCCCTCCAGTTCACCCTCCAGTGCACCCTCCAGCCCACCCTCTAGACACCCTCCAGCTCACCCGCCAGCCCGCCCTCCAGCTCGCCCTCCAACCCGCCCTCCAGCCCGCCCTCCAGCTCAACCACCAGCTCACTCTCCAGCTCAACCACCAGCTCACTCTCCAGCTCACCCTCCAGCCGAACCTCCAGCTCACCCTCCAGCCCACCCGCCAGCTCGCCCTCCAGCTCACCCTCCAGCCCGCCCTCCAGCTCACCCGCCAGCCCGCCCTCCAGCCCGCCCTCCAGTTCACCCTCCAGCGCACCCTCTAGACCCCCTCCAGCCCACCCTCCAGCTCACCCTCCAGCCCACCCTCCAGCCCCCCTCCAGCCCGCCCTCCAGCCCGCCCTCCAGCCCGCCCTCCATCCAGCCCCCCTCCAGCCCCCTCTAGCCCGCCCTCCAGCCCGTCCTCCAGTCCGTCCTCCAACCCGCCCTCCAGCCCGCCCTCCATCCTACTCATCGGAAACCAGCGGCAATCCAGTCCAGCAGCACTCAAGTGCCCCCTCAGACCTTGGTCCTGTCACGTGGCTGTTGATGTTGTTGCTGCTATTGCAAGAAGGCTCATGTCCTGATAACTGAGTTCTCATGTCCCCCATACCCACCTCTCCCTTCCCCTCAATTCCCCACCCCTACCTTCCCCTCCTCTCCGCTCCCTTCCCCTCCCCTCCCCCACTCCCCTCTCCTCTCCTCTCCCCTCCCTCTCCTCCCCTCCCCTCCCTTCCCGCTCCGTCCCTCCCACCCACTCCCATCCTCTCCCCTCCGTTCCCCTCCTCTCCTCTCCCCTCCCTTCCCCTCCTCCCCGTCCCCTCTCCTCCCTTCCCATCCTCTCATCTTTCCTCCGCTCCCCTCCCTCCCCCTCCTTTCCCCTCCCCTCTTCTCGTTTACCCTCCCCTCCTCTCCTCTCCCCCGCCCCTCCTCACCCCGTCCTCCCCTCCCCTCTTCGCCCCATCCTCCCCTCCCTTCCCTTCCCCTCCCAACCCATCCCCTCCCCCTCCCCCCCTCCCCTCCCTTCCCTTCCCTTCTCCACCCCTCCCTCCTCCTTCCCTCTTTCCAGGACCATTCTCTGGGTCTCTACACGACTCCTGCCCAGTAACAACTAACATCCACATCCTCCTACAGACCATCCTGAGTCACCGTTCGCATTATTCGCAGACACTCCTATCACCTCCTGCCCATCCTCCCCAATATACACCTCCATGTAATGAATGTATCGTCAGCCATTACACCCCCACCCGACCCCACCCCACCCCACCCCACCACCAACCTTATGTACCGAATGAGTTGACTGCTATACTCCGTAAGATGCAACATTGTACCAGTATCTATGCGGTAGATTATAAGTTCCAATCCCAATCGAGTCAAATATGCTTCCACCAATCCCACATGGCCACATCAACCATAGACCTCGCATAAACCCGACATAAACCCGACACATCCTCATAAGATCTAACTTGTATCGCCAGATGCTTCCTAAATGCCCCCCCCCCCCCCCACCAATCCCCCTCTGTACCAAACTGCGCATGTCCTCACTAGCACCACACAACACGGCTTGCTTTCTTCACCTCACTGGCACCCAACACTCATTCTGCACACACCTGTGCCCTCCCACTCCTGCTCGCCCCTCATCTAGTGCCACATCGAGACTAACTCGACCCAGCCCAGCATCCTCCCCCCCTCCCCTCTTCACCCCCACCTTCACAGCTCGCCTTGCCCGACGGAACCCCCCCCCCCCCCTCGCACACACGACGCCCGCCCCCCCCCTGCTTACTGCACTCACCCTCTCACGTGCTGCTCACGAGCAACACACGAACATCTCTACGTAGTTTCTGAGCAACTCGGCCGCTGCCCGCACTTTCACTCACTCACCCACTCACTGACACACACACACACGCACGCACGCACACTCACTCACTCACTCACTCACTCACTCACTCACACATTCACTCACACTCACTCACACACTCACTCACATATTCACTCACTCACACTCACTCACTCACACACTAACTCACATACTCACTTACATACTCACTCACTCACTCACACACTAACTCACACGTTCACACACTAACTCACTCACCCACTCACTGACACTCACACACACACTCACTCACTCACACATTCACTCACTCACACTCACTCACCAACTAACTCATGTACTCACTCATACATTCACACACACTCACTCACACACTCACTCACACACTCACTCACACACTCACACATTCACTCATTCACACTCACTCACCAACTAACTCATGTACTCACTCACACGTTCACACACACTCACTGACTAACGCACACACTCACTCACACACTTACTCACACTCACTCACACACTCACTCAGACACCCTTATTCACTCACTAGCCGACATACTCACTGACACGCTCACACACACTCGCACCCCCCACACACACACTCCCTCATTCACTCACTCACACACCTCACCCACACTCACCCCCTCCCTCTCACACTCCCTCACACACTCACTCACACATTCACTCACATACTCCCTTACACACTCACTCACACAGTAACTCACTCACACACTCACATACTGACTTACACACACTCGCACCCTCCCTCACACACTCATGCAATCACTCACACTCTCCCTCACTCACACACTCCCTCCACCCTCCACTCACTCACCCAGTCTGGTTTCCACCGCTCATTCACTCACTAGCCCACATACTCACTCACACGCTCACACACACACACTCCCTCACACCCTCACTCACTCACTCACTCACTCCCTCACACTCACTCACACACTCACTCACATACACCTTCACACCTTCACACCTTCACACACTCACTCACACAGTAGCTCACACACACCCACACACACACCCACTCACTCCCACTCACGCACACTCATACACTCACACACACCCTCCCTCACTCACACATTCCCTCCCTCCTCCACTCACTCACCCAGTCTGGTTTCCACCGCTCATTCACTCACTAGCCCACATACTCACTCACACGCTCACACACACACACACCCTCCCTCACACACTCACTCATTCACTCACTCACACACCCTCACTCACTCACTGACTCCCTCCCTCACACTCACTCACACACTCACTCACATACACACTCACACCTTCACACACAGTAACTCACACATACTCACACACACACACACACACTCAGACACACTCATACAATCACTCACTCACACACACCCTCCCTCACTCACACACTCCCTCCCTCCTCCACTCACTCACCCAGTCTGGTTTCCACCGCTGAAATGTGAAATGGCTGGGTCTGGTGGTTGGTGTGAAGCCAACTCATCACCCTTCCTGCCCGTGCACGGCGGAGATTTGTTCCTATTGAGTTAAGAAGTGGCGGAGTCTGGTAATTCATCAATAGCGGGGAGATGTTTCTTTTGTTCTGTTTGCCTCCGCCCTCCCCCTGTACCTATGGCGATAGAACCAAGTTACAGTTGGACTTTTAGGTTTTTGATGATGAGCTGCAAATTTAAAGCTTGTTTTCAAACGTGATGATAATTAATTGCTTTAGTGTATTCAGCCTGCATATCTTCCTCCTTCTCTCTATCTCTCTCTCTCTCTCTCCCTCTCTCTCTCTCGCTCTCTCTCTCTGTCTCTCTCTCGCTCTCTCTCCTTCTTTCTCTCTCTCTATATATGCAATATAAATATATCTCTCTCTCCTTCTTTCTCTCTCTCTATATATGCAGTATAAATATTATACCAATATAAACATTATACCAGTATAATTAATCGGAAGCGTTTCCACCTCAGCTCCTCCTATTCTCTTCCGTCAGTAATCTACTACTAATACTATGCTCTGACAACCTCAGGCTCGCTTGTGGAGCCACCTGTCTGTACATGTGCTAACTTGTCAGCTTACACGTCATCACACTGTTGCGAACATTAACAATATTTTTAGGCAAGAGGCAGTTAACCTCGAGCCAAAGATTACATTTGTGAACCCACTCATATTGTTTGTTCCTGATTTATATGTAGACGTTATTATATATATATGATATATACTATATATATATGATGTATAACGTAATATGCAAGTATAAAGATACATAAGGGAATATTGCTTATTATTATGATTATTATTATACTCTGTAAGATGCATCACTGTACCGGTAGCGCCATCTCGGCCCACCTCTCCTCCCCCGGATGTTGACCAGTGTCAGTCACTCATATATATATATATATAGTACTCCAGATATGATTCTCTCCAGAATGGTATCCGTGGCATATATATATATTTGTATGTATTACTCCAGTTTTCAAATATCATTCTCTCCAAGATGGCATACATTGTTTCGTATGCAGAAAATATAAATCACCAACAGAGAGAAGTGATGAACTACAACACGATTAATTATTTAATGTATCTATGGGTATGTATATGCATATATTTGTATATGTATATATATATATATATGTGTATGTGTATATATGTATATGTTTGCATATATATGTGTATATACATATGTGTGTATATATATATTTAGAAAGAAGCGTTTATTTGAACAACTGAATTAACCAGAATTTGAAGTTAGTCATTCAGTATTGGTGCCGAAATTAATGTACTAAATTAATTTCAAACTCTTTTTAAAAGAAATCCTGGATGCTCGGCATTATTAGGATATGGCAAGGACTGGTTGGTTCACTGTCAGGATAAGGTGACTGAGTGGGATATCAGGTCATGGTGCTGGTGGCCTGGTCTCTCAGTGGGGCAGCACTATAAAGTCACCATGAGTGCGCACTGTCACAAGTCGGTACCTGTCCTGGTATGACCTTAGATGTTGCTAGGACGTAAAACAACAACAAACAAACAACAATTTAATGAAACTCAGCTCAACCCTACGGCGTCAGTATTTATATGTGGCTGTTAATATTAAAGTGGCATGTTTTCACTCCAAATACCAATGTTAGCCATTTAATTTGTTTGTTTGCTTAAAGCTGCATAGTCCGATGAAATATAAAATTTTCAAAACCAAACCAATTATCTAGATTTGATTCTACATATCTAACTTAGATACTGATGCACATATTAAGCATTTGTTTCTGCGGAGAAGGCAATACTGAGTCAATTTAACAGAATCTGTTACTACTGCAGAAGTCTATGGTGTCAGAGTTTTGGCAAGCTTGCCAAAACTAATTTTCCATGTTTGCATTCAAAATAGCACAACAGTTTACCATTTAAAATAAAAGTAACTTTGAACTAATGTAAAGTCGTTACTAGTGATCGATCTAATATATTTATCTCCGAAAAAATACAGAAATTCAAAACCATCAGACTATGCAAGTTTAACGACCCCACAAAAAATAAACATCGGATATTCGGGGTAATATTAATAACCATTTAAAATAAAAGTTACTCCAATCTGAAGTAAACGGGATCATAATCATTCATATTTTTTTTTTTTTTGTAAAGTTTTTTATTCATCTGAATATGACATTTGTCAGCGCCGGAGCACTGGTCTTCCGGCCATCTTACTATTGGAATTGACAGTCTAAATGATGCGTTTATATCAGAAAATGGCAGAAATCCCAAACCATTAAATTCATTTTACCCATTCGCGGAAAAGAAAAAATGTTCAGGGCATAATTTGGTAAAAACAGAAAGCCCTTATGTTATCTCTGAAATCCTCATGAAGCAGTAGCAGCAGCAGCAGCAGCAGTAGCAGCAGCAGCAGCACCGGGCCACCACCCTCCTCCAGGGCAGAGCAAATAAAGACTCCCGGGGCCTGGCAGAAGGCAACAGGGTCTGCTCCACCCGTCCCGCAGTATTAACGCTGTAGCTGAGGGGAAAGTACTGTCAATATTATCACATACTCTCCGCGTCTGTTTTACTAAACTGTGGATTTTGTGGCATTGCGCCAACAATTTTACACTGCAAACCTTTTTTTTTTTTACTAAAGCATGACCTTTTTACAAAAGTAAAGCAAGAAGTCATTTTAGCCTTTTTGAGGACAGCTGGTCTGTACCACCTCATATAGTTTATTAAAACAATTTTTATCAATTAATTCTTTCAGCTATTTTATTTACCTTGAGCACAAATTATATATGATTTTGAGTTTTTTAAATTCATATGTGTCTATTGACAGATACTTGATTGTATGCTTTTACATTATATGTAAAGGCGATGGTTGAATAAAAAAACTAAAATTCTCGCTGTGAATATGGCCTATGCTGCCGCCACTGTGTAAAGAAACCACCAATCAATCAATCAATATCCACATGTGTATGCTGCCTTACCAACCACGCTGAACATTCTTAAGCCGAATCGGTAGAACGGAGGCTTCCCATGCGGGAGATCGGGAGTTTGATTGTCAGTCGAGTCGAAAGCAATGACTTACAAAATTGATACTTGTCACTTCCTAGCTTGGCGCTTGGCCTTAATAGGATAGAGTAAGGACTTGTTTGCGCAGTGTCAGGATAATGTGACTGAGTGGGATATCAGGTCATGATGCTGGCAGCATGATTTCTCAGTGGGGCAGGACTATGAAGTCGCCAAGAGTGCACACTGTCACAAGTCGGTACCCATCGTCTGATATGACCTTAGATGTTGCCAGGACGTAAAACTCCAACAACCAACCAATGCTGCACTTACAATGGGGTCTGTTCCTGCTGTCGTGGTGTGGGTGATAAAAATAGGAAATATTGCGCTTAGATCAGGATTCGAACCCGGTTTCGAACCCACATTGCTTGCCATTCCGGGGCTAGAGTACTACCCATTACATTTACACTACCTTAGGCTGCCTGTTGTATTACCCTATCCACACCTGCCTGTCCATGTGGCTCCTTGCCTGAGAGGTCAGTGCAGACTAGTCACTCATCCCTTATAATTGTAAGTTTTGTAAATGGTTTACGTCCATAAAGGCTCTGTCACACATCACCGGACTGGGGAAACGGATAGAAACCGGATACTGTCCAGTGAAATATGGCAATGTACAGTTTATATATGGTTGGCATCCGGCATGTCCGTTATCTGTCCGGTGTGTACGGTGGGATGTTTTGAACATGCACAAAACTTGTACCGGACACGGCCGGATGGGTACCGGACATTGCCGTATTTCACAGGACAGTGTCCGGTTCATGTCCGTTTTAAGTCCATTTAGTCCGTTTTGTCCGTTTCATGTCCGGTACACATCCGTTATGTCTCTGGTTTGCTTCCTGCAGAGTCCGTTGACGGTACTGCGGGAATTCGGTCCGTCGTTTTTTTATTATATGTTTTCGGCGCATGCGTGATCAGTCCGGTAGGTGTCTGGTTGGTGTCCGGTCCTTCCGTTCGACATTCGGTTTTCGCCCGTCGGTTGACTGTTGCTTGTCCGTTGTTATCTGGTGTCGCCGGTTATCGTCCGTTTATCGTCCGGTGGCTATCCGTTAATGTACGTTCCTTGTCCATTGAAAGCGCAACATTTTGAGACATTTCGAGACATTTCGGTACATTTTGATACCGAACACCACCGGGCTTTGTTCGGTTATGTCCGTTGCTCAATCCAGTAAAGCTAAGATTCCTTCTATGCGGTATGCGGCATGCGGTATGCAGTATGCGAATGGGAGGATTCCTTCTACGCGGTAAGCGGCAAGCGTTTCCCCACCACCACCACTACCAGATGTTTCCACTCAGCACCCCTGTGTGTGACCGTTCCGTAATGGTCAGTCGCCTCTCCTAGTCTAAAACTAATGGACACATGCGACTGAGGGTTCTATTCGCATACCGCATGCCACACCGATCGCTACAGGGACCGATCGAGTTGTCGCATTCGCATTCGCATACCGCGTGTAAGGAATGTAGCCCATAGGCTTCAAGGCGTTTTTGATTTTTTGTCGCATTCGCATTCGCATACCGCATACCGCATACCGCGTGTAAGGAATCTTAGCTTTAGGTGTGTCAGGCGCTTAAGTCATTTAATGCTTACAATTTACATACATGCAGACAATGCACTTAGAAAAGTTACATATAATATACAGAAGGTAGGTTCAACATTTTAAATGTTGTATGTATCAGTATAGCTTGTATGAGATCCAGCACACGGTAACCAGTTTCATGGAGGTGATGAAAATGGGAAATAGTATGCTTAGAGCAGGATTCGAACCACACTTCTTGCCATTCCGAGGCTAGAGTGCTAAGCCATTACACCACCTAACCTCCCTGTCGCATCACCCGATCCACGCTACATCTGTCCATGTGGCTCCTTGCAAAAGTCCAATTTCTTACCTTTTGATCAAAATAAGTAAATGTGGTTTAAAAATTGCAACCAGTTTTATTATAAATGCATAAAAAGTTATTCGCTTAAAATTCTTGCCACAAATATTGCTTTTGTTTCAAACATGGTGTAAAATCGCCATCGCTTACTCACTGACGGACTCACTGACTCAGAGACTCACCTCTATTATTAAAACAAATTAATTGTGTGCTTTCAATTCAGAATGTTAATTGGACTTTTACTCAAAGTCAAAGAAAGAAAAATAGTAAAATCTTTGTCTCTTTTTAACTGACGGAAAGAAGATACATATATTATAAATATGTACCAAAACTAATCGACTGGTGCCAACTAAATAGGATAACCATAAACAACAGCAAGTGAAAAACAGTACTATTTGGTACCAGGCTAACAAGTAACGAGAAAATAAAGTATCTAACGAGTAGAAGGGAAATGCACCTCAAAATACTGGCACACCATTACACCACAAAACCAGGCTACACAGAAACCCCCCCTAGGGACACCAGGTAAATGGCAGCCCCAGTGCTACTGACAGCAATAAGTAACACCAAAATTTATGAGAGAAGTGTACTAGCCATGGCGGCACATGCCTGGAATAAACAACCCACACAACAACGGGCAATCGAAAGCATGGACCACTATAAAAGGTCCTTAAAGAAAACATAATACACAACCACCTACTGAAGAAACAATATCTCACCTGATCTTGGGCGCAGTCACTGCTTGCTGTGTTCTGGCACAAAAAGCAAAAGACCGGCCAGAAAAGATGGTAGATATCACAAATACGGAAACTAGCCCTACTAAGTACTAAGGAATTCGAAATGACTATCACCATAGGGCGCAGTCCGTCCAGGTATGTGTACTGGCACAAACCAAAGCAGAACCAGGCAGGCCACGGTCATGCATCCGAATCACCCTGAAATACAAAATGGCTAACCATACAACACAGCCATCCCACCTAGTCGCAGTCCTGAAGAGTCCAGGGGTGTTCTGGCACACTGGTGTACTATCTAAGGACAGGGCATGGGTGAAAGGATGCTGTAACAAACCACAATGGGATGGGATCCTCTCCCACAGGCCTGTATGTCATCTGCGTAGATGTACATAGTAGGCTAAGTTATCATATACAGGTTAGGAAAAAACTACAAAATTAAAGAAAAGAACTAATATAGAAACTACTAACACCCAAAACCGCAAAGGTTGGCCCGAGAAAGATCAGGTAAAGACTCCTGAGTGCGGGACCAGACCAATCCAGTATCACAGCTGTCCAGCGTTGAAAACAAGCACCCTCACGGGAGCTTATACGTTATGGCCAGAATAAAAAACTTGTCACAAAAAAACACAAAAAAACTGAGGATAAGGACTTTACTAATTTTATTTGCGAGGTATATGACCTTCATTGCCAACATTACTTAAATCACTATGACTCACTCAGTGACTCAATCACTTTTTTGGTGTTTTTTGTGTGTACATTAGTTGATTAAGCAGGGGATATTTCAATCGTGGACCATTGGTCTTCCTCATTCCACTGCTCCTTGCCCTATTCTACTAATGCCGAGCGCCAGGCTAGGAAGCGACAAGTATCAATTTTTAAGTCATTGGTTTGACTCGACCAGGGTTCGCACCCACGATCCCACGATCTACCAACACGGGAGACGGACGCTCTAACTCATTCGGCGACCCCGTCTGGTTCGTTAAGCAATGATCTGTTATATTACCACAACCTAATGTACTGCAATACACACACAGATGATTGGTAGATCATTATTTATTGATCACATCCCCGCGAACAATCAAGGTTCTTTCCTATACCACACAAGCCGGTTATTCACGACTCACTAATGTCAGTGGTACCATGAGATCTATTTGTAATATGACAAGTTCTAATCTCAGTAGTCTAATAATCTGCAATCTATGAGTTCGCTAAGTAAACAGTATTATGCTAGACACAAGCGCTCTTACTTGTCTCAGCTCATTATCATGAAGCTTTGGTTTCAATATAGATGTATATGTATACAGATATATGTATGTATACAGATATATATACAGATAAAAATGGAATATATAAGGACATTCTTTAACAGTGTTTGTTGTTGTTTATTCTTAGTCTGGAGTATATATATATATATATATATATATATATATATATATATATATATATATATATATATATGACCTTAGAATATATTATGTGTATATATATCTATATATATATATATATATATATATATATACAGTAAAACCTCTCTAAATCGACCGACCAGGGACTGATTTTAAATGGTCCATTTAGACAGTTAAAGAAAATCATTACAATGGTAGTATGGGCGATCGTTTGGGACCCAAATAAAGCGATAGATATAGGGGAGTGGTCGATATGTGGAGGTGGTTGGTTACAGAGGTTTTACTGTATATTTATAATTATATATATATATGTGTGTATATATGTATATATAGATATCTAATATCTTGAGTTGGTGTTAGAGAAACATGATGTGTTGGGGTTGTAATATATATTTAACTTGTTGTTTCTCCCAGCTGTTCAGGATACATAACTTAGATATCATAGATACATATAAAAGTAGACTCAACCATTCATTATGTGGTTTTGTCTGGTATATTAATTTGTGATAGGTGTGTCCGGTAATCTGAAATATATTGCAGAATTGATTTATTGATTGATTGATTGGTGGTTGCTTTACACCATTTCGGCAGCATAGGCCATATTCATGGCGAGAAATGTTTGTTTTTTGTTCAAACCATCGCTTTTACATGTAAAAGCAGACAATCAATTATGTGCTAATAGACACTCATTAAATTACAAAGCTCACAATCATATATTTGTGGCCAAGGGAAACAAATTCCCATAGAAAAAGAAAAGTTTTATTAATAATTGATAGAATTTATTTAGTAAACTATATGAGGTGGTACAGTCCAGCTGCCCTCAAAAAGGCTAAAATGTTTTCTTGTTTTACTTTAGTAAAAAGGTCATGCAAACTCTCTGCAGTGTAAACTTGTTGGCGCAGGGCCAAAAAATCAACACAACTTAGTCAAATGTTTTTGAGTGTCAGCGGAGACTGACCCCCATATATTGCAGAAAACACGTCTTAAAATAAACATATATAATTATATCACAAATGACAAATGTCCGATATTCGGTGGATTTTGTTCTTTTTCTTTCCCTTGGTCATATGGGTGATTTCCCTTCTGAAATGCTTATCATGGTCAGATTTCCCAGAAGTGAGATTTCCGTAGGCTTTTGTTGTTGCTGAAGATGATTCTCATCTGTGATATATATATACATATATATACATATATATATATATATATATATATATATATATATATATATATATACAAAATCCTCCAGTGCGACTGACACTGGTCTGCATTCGGTGGAGGAGAGGAGGGTAGGTGGAACCACCTGTACAGTGTTGGTCTTACGGAGTATAACAAATAGGTAATAATTAACCCTTACGTATCTTTATACTTGCATAATTCGTTATACATCACATAAATTCCCAGGCTCGAGTGAACAGTCAATTGTCCAGGTTAGGATAGTGCCGGTGATGGCGCCACTGGTCACGTGGTTGGAGGGGGGTGGGGGAGAGGGCATACATCAAGTAAGGCACTCCATCAATAATAAAGTGGTAAATATACATATAATTTCCTTCCATGCATTTATACTCGCATAATGCTTATACATCATATATATATGGGTCGTTCTCAGAAACTGTGTACCACTTGAGGTAGTCTACTTGAAATGCATATTTCAAAGAAACCCATTATTGGAGTGTCAATATTTAGATTTCATCATTTAGCCCAATAATGTGGGAGATATTTTAGATCAAAAGTAAATGTTAATATTGTGTATTACGTATCTTATTGGGATGGATGTAGCTAAATACATAGAAAATTACATCACTAATTTGTGACATTGTCAACAGCATTGAAAATAAAGTGTCACAAACTTAATGAAAACCTCTGAACAACAGCTCATTTCACTTCAAATGGTCATATACAATGTCTTCATTAGTTGAAGACATTTATTTCTCAAAATCTTTAAAAGAATTATGAACTAGTTAACCTTTTCTGGAGTCATTAACATCGTAACATTTCGTTTCCACTTGCAAGTACTATGAAACTCTGTATCAAACACTGAGTACAGATACAGTACAGGAACTATTTTCACCATTTGACACTCTATGCATGGACCCAGTTATGGTATAGTAAAAGATAAATCCTGAAATTGCCCCATAACATTGAAATTTGAGCCGAACATTTGTGTAAAATTGTTGTTTCCACTTTGACTGTTACCTTGCTAATATTTTTTTACTTTTTCTCTTTAAAATTCACAAATAAGACAAAACCATAGCAATGAGGTTTCAAATTATTATTACTACTGTTTATAAAGCAAGTGGCATGTGAAATGTCCTAAAAATGTCAAGTTTTGTGTGGAAAATATTTGATTTTGGAGTCAGATTAGTTTCCATGCTATACTGCTATTTATTGGGTGTGAGCATCATTTGACCTACTTAAAAATGCCAGAATATGTTTATTTTCAATTATTCAGATGCAAAAGGACATACACATTGAGGAAACTTGTTTATAGGACTTTGGCAACATTTTGATTTTGTGGTACTGATGTCACACTATTGGTACACAACTTCTGAGAATGATACGAGGGTTGATTAAGCCATTCTGTCTCTTCTCCTTAGCCTGCCCTTGCCCCTCCTCCTTCCCCCTCTCCGTTTCCCCTTCTCCCCCTCCCGGGTTCAATCAGTAAGATACGCTGGCTTCCCGCATAGGTCATCGGTTCGAAACCCGGCCGAGTCAAACCAATGACCTATAACATTTATACGTATCGCTACCTAGCCTGACACTCAGCATTATTGGGATAGGGCAAGGACTGGTTTGCTCAGTATCAGGATAATGTCACTAAGTGGGATAGCAGGTCATGGTGCCAGTGGTCTGGTCTCCTAGTGGTGCAGCACTATAAAGTCACTATGAGCGCGCACTGTCACAAGTGAGTACCCGTCTTGACATGTTAGTCGGCGGTAAAATCCCTATAAACCCAGCACAAAAAGTTTACATTTTTATTTTGTTAAATTATTTTAAAAAAAAGATCTATGCATCAGTACATATGTATATATACATTTCAAATTTCACTAGCTGTTTATAACTAGCCCAGCTCCATGGCCTGCATCACAACATCACTCCTGTCACTCCTGTCACTGAGCTAACCACTCCTGTCACTCGGCTGTCTCACTGTCATGGAGGAGGGGGGGGGGGGCGTCATTAACACATGCTTCACTGGTCGGCGATTCAGAAGGACCTTCCCTCGGTCCGCAATCCTGGCATTTCTGAAGGTCACCTTACAGGAGGAGTATTAACAACTCCAGGGGCTGCTTTCACACCCACACCTCCCAGTCATATGGGGCTTTGTGTATTATACATATACTTATACGTATACTTATATGTATACTTATACATATACTTATAGGGTCACTTATATGTATAATTACAGTATGATTATAAGTATTATAAGCCTGATATATATATCTAATTATATGTATAATTACATGTATAATTACATGTATAATTATATGTATGAGTATATGCATACGTGTATGTATAATTATATGTATATGTATGATTGTATGTATAATTATATGTATAATTATAAATATAATTATAGTATACTTATATGTATAATTATACATATACTTATAGGTATACTTATATGGATATTTATATGTATACTTATATGTATAAGTATGTGTATAATTATATGCATAAATATATGTCTACGTACATGTATAATTATATGTATAATTATATGTATAAGTATATGTATAACAAGCTTAAAGGCCGTGCTCTGCGCAACCAGACGGGATGGCCGAATGAGTTAGAGCGTCCGTCTCCCGTGCTGGTAGATCGTGGGGTCGTGGGTTCGAGTCCCGGTCGAGTCAAACCAATGACTTTAAAATTGATACTTGTCGCTTCCTAGCCAGGCGCTCGGCATTATTAGGATAGGGCAAGGACTGGTGTGCTCAGTCTCAGGATAATGTGACTGAGTGGGATAACCAGGTCATGGTGCCGGCGGCCTGGTTTCCCAGTGGGACAGCACTATAAAGTCGCCATGAGTGTGCACTGTCACAAGTCGGTACCCGTCCTGATATGACCTTAGATGTTGCTAGGACGTAAAAAACAACAACAAACAAACCGTGCTCTGCGCAGACTTTAAAACTTGTTGCTGCGGAGGGCGACCTGGGCCTTCGGTACATATGCCTAAGGGTTTAGAATATATTACAAAGCGAATTTTAATGACTAAGTAATTTAGCAATGATAAAAGCTACAAAATACAACTATCTATCACAATCAATTTGAGATCATATTAAGGCAGCAGCGTCTTTTTGCTAACACACAGACAAATAAACACACACATTTGCTTTTATTTATATATATATATATATATATATATATATATACATATATATTTATATATATATATCACATATATATATATATCACATATATATGACTAGTTGGCGAGCCGGAGACACGGATGGAGTAAGAGGTAGAAAGTGAAATGCTGGCTGGCTCCCCCTCCTGGAACTCTTGTCAGACATAATCAAAGAGGAGCAGGGTGCAGCAGAGAGGCAAGAGGAGAGGTGTGGCCGAAGTGCGGGTCGGATAGCAAGTGACATCATAGGTTTCAGCATTAAGTATTTTCTGCAATGAAACAACAAATGCTTCAAATGTGCACGAGTTTCTAATTTGGATATATAGGATACCATTCGTGGACATATTTTGGTTTCTAAAATGTTACGTCTTTGTTGTGGTGCAGGTGATATAACAAAGGAAACGTTGCGCCTAGAGCTGGTTTCGAACACATTTATTTCTTGCCTTTCTATGTTCGAACCATTATGCTATCTAAGGTTCTTGATGCAATCACCTTATTCAGGTCTACCTATCTATGTAGCTCTTTGCCAGAGAGGTCAGTACAGAATATATTACACTCTTATCAGACTATACAACTTTAACACATTGGCACTTGTTGGTATCTCAGCTGGCGGGTCATTGCGACATCAAGATAGGGCAAGCGATGGCTAGCTGGATACTCTGACTGAGCCAGAGATTGTAGCACAGTTCAGTATCTTAGTGAGGGTTTGCTGAGTGACACTAAGACTGCCAGGAGTGTCACACCATCACACTGTCACTGGTGAGTAGTCGGTGTCACATTATCACTCGCTGTTCAGATATGACCGTAGCTGTTGCTAGGATGTAATACCCCAGTTGTCAATAAACCCTTAGTTATTCGCGCATGCGTCTGTCTCCAATGACCCTGCCTTGACCACCCATGTGACATATATATATATACATATATATATATATACATATATATATATGTATATATATATATACATACATATATATATATATATATATATATATATATATATATATATATATAAAGTTAGGCTATGTAATAGAGGAAGGAAGAGACGAGTGTTGGGTCGGACACTTTATTGAGCGTCTTGGGCATGCACAATAAAAAGGCATACCGGTAAAGTTTGAAATCCGAAGGCAAAGTGACTGCCCGGTGCAGAGATCGGCCGGTGGTGGCGCTCGCACCCGGCTAGCCGGGGCAAATCCCGGGCAGGTCAGCGATTGGACAATAATATAAGTAACAAAGTATACGAAATAATAAATAATAATGAAACTCCGCCTGTTTTTATATCTGCATAATTCATTATACATCCTATATATCTTGTGGCATCTGAGTAGACGGCCCTTCACGAGCTGCTCGTGATCTGCTCGGAACAGCTCGCCTCTGGTTTTTGGTAGGACATGATCAGTTCTGACAGATATAGGGAGAGTGAGTGAGGGGGTGGTTGAGGGTGGGGTCCTCTCCCGACCGCGTGTCTGTAAGGGGTAGGGATCATGCCTGGGGAGGAGTTAGCAGCTCAGGCCCTGCTCACAGCTGCTCATTAGCCATCCATACAGCTTGAGCAGCTCAACTCCCACTCACAACTGCTCATTAGCAGTCCCTATGGCATATTCTTAGCTGTCAATCATGGAATTCCACAGATTTCTTTTTTTTTTCTTGAAGATTTATACTGCCTATCATGGATAAGCCTGAATAGGCTTGTTTTCACCATTAGACAGTTTGTCGATAGAAAGCCCGAGCCTACACCTTTACCGACCCAAGGGATTTTTAACCTCCCACACCACATAGACATGGTATGAGAGCAACTGGCCTTTGATGACGCTGTAAGTTATACACAGCGGTGGAAATCCAAATTGGCAGAGGTGAGGGCACAGGGAGTCGAACCACTGACCTTCAGATTAGGAGTCCGACCTAGAAAAAAGTCAGACACTCTAACCACTCCGCCACAGATGGAAACTGTGTTGAGTAAAATAGGGAACGCATCAATTGTTAAGTTTGCATAGTCCGATGGTTTTGAGTTTCTGTCATTTTGTTTCTGAGATAAATATATTAAATTAATATAGAAAAATATATTAAACTAATATAGAAACTACTAACACCCAAAACCGCAAAAGGTTGGCCTGAGAAAGATATGGTAAACACTCCTGAGTGCGGGACTAGACCAAACCAGTATCACAGCTGTCCAGCGTTGAAAACAAGCACCCTCACGGGAGCTTATGCATTATGGGCAGAATAAAAAAAAATTATCACCAAAAAAAAGAAGAAAATTGATTGTTATGATCTACCTTTGAAGTAACTTTGATTTTAAATGTCTAACCTTCGATATATTTGAAGTGCAAGCATGTACAATTAATTTGTGTATACCTACCAAAACTGTGACACCATAGGCGTATGCAGTAACAGATTCTATTATATTGAATCATTATACCCTTCTATGTGGCAACAGATGCTTAATAAGTGCATCAGTATCTAAGTCAGGTATGTAGAATCAAATCTATTTGACTGTTTTGTTCTGAAAATTTGATGATTCATAGGACTATACAGTTTTAAGATTAATTGATTCCTCTCGTGCTATATATAACGGATATCAACAGATATGCAACGGAAACAAACGGACTTTGCTGGATATCAACGGACTTAGTTCGGTTTCTTTCCGTTTCCCCAATCCGGCGAGGTGTGACAGAGCCTTTAACGACAGGTACTACTGCACGCCGAACACGTATCTAAAATCGCATCTTGTGATAATATTGCTGCTTCCTTACCGAGGCTTGTTGAGAGGGTCAGCAGGACATGGGGAAGAAGGGGTGGGGGTGTGGTCTGTGCCTCTTTATTCTAAAAGTAGCTGACAAGATTACTACCTCATTACCCTCCTGGGCCCGTATTCATGTAGTGGTGCCAGGTTTAGCCGGAGCTACACGTTAGCTCTGGGGTAGCTATCCGCGGCTAGCGGCTGGTCAGAGAAATAGGTCAAGTGGTATTCACCATTGTCCAAGCCGCCGCGGATAGCTAACCGTGAAGTTATTTATAGATTTGTGAATTCCCTGCATTCGACGATATGAATAAAGCCGCCAATGCGGCGGCGGCATTAATATCAGTTCGAGTTTAAGGTTAATTTGATTAAATTTCACTTATGGCGTATGTAATTGTGTTAAATATGACAGCATTTAATAGATTTGGGCCTAATATATTGCCGCCGATACGGGAGCGATGGCGGCGGCCATGTTTAGTTGACCTTGGACAGTATGGATATCGACGTCGCTGCGGCAGCGGCGATTTGTTTACTTTACATTCGTCGATTCGAAAATATTAATATCGCCGCTGATGCAATGGCAGCATTAATATCGCTTCGAATTTAGGGTTAATTTGATGAAATTTCACTTATTGCGTATTTAATTCTGTTAAATATGATAGCATTGAATAGATTGAGACCCACACACCCACACTAACCGGCGCGGCTAGCAGTTAAACGTGATTTGAAACTGGGGTAGCTTAGCCTAGGCTACGGTCGGCGGTTAGCGCTGGCACACGCACATGAATACAGATTTTCCACCGTTAGCCGCTGTTAAGGCACTGGCACCAGCACATGAATACGGGCCCTGGTGCACCCTGCTATATCCAACAACAAAAAAACAACCCAGCTAACAGTATAACACACTGGCTATGTGTGTCTACACGCTATCGACCAGACGGGATAGCTAAACCAATAAGAGCACTGACTGTGTTCCCTTCTGGGAGGTCGTGGGTTTGAACATCGGCCGGGAGTTCAATTTAAAGTTGCATGGTCCGATGGCCTTTGAATTTTTGTCTTATTTTTGAGATAAATATATCAAATTGATCGTTACAAGCTACTAATCATTACTCCGGAGTGATTTTGATTAAAGATGATTAGTTTTGAAGTAATATGAGCTGAAAGAACCAAAAATAATTTCGACAAGCTTGCCAAAAGTCCTGTGGCTATGACCCAGATGTCATCTCGCGGTGACCACGTGATGTGAGATGACCTGGAACCTTACAGGACTGTAGGTAGGTATTCCTGGTTGGGTCGGTAACATTCTGGGAATGGATTAGTGACATAGGCCCCTGGCACTAGGGCTTTAAAAAAAAAATGTGTGTCTGTTGTCTGCTTGTGTCTGTCTATGTATGTCTGTATGTATCTGTGTGTGTGTCTGTCTGTGTGTATGTCTGTGTGTGTCCATCTGTGTGTTTCTGTGCTGTGTATGTATGTGTGTATGTATGTCTGTGGTGTATGTGTGTCTGTGTGTATGGATGTGTCTGTCTGTGTATGTCTGTATGTGTGTGTGTCTGTGTATGTATGTATGTGTGTGCATGTATATGTGTGTCTGCCTCTGCCTGTGTGCGGCTGTCTATGTGTTTCTGTATGTGGGTGTGTCTCTCTCTCTGCAAAGTCAGGTCAGGTGTATGTGTCTGTGTATGTCGGGTGTGTGCATATCTGTGTGTTTGTGTGTCTGTGTGTGCTGTCTATGCATGTCTGTCTGTGTGTGTCTATCTATGTGTGTCTGTCTGTGTGTGTATATGTATGTGTGGTAATGTCTGTGTGTGTATGTGTGTGTATGTATGTGTATCTATGTGTGTCTGTGTATGTATGTATGTATGTGTGTATGTATGTGTATGTATGTGTCTGTGTGTGTATGTGTGTATGTATGTGTGTATGTCTGTGTGTGTATGTCTGTGTGTGTCTGTCTGTGGGTGTCTGTGTGTGTCTGTGTGTGTGTGGCTCTCTCTCTGCAAAGTCAGGTTGGGTGTATGTGTGTCTGTGTATGTCAGGTGTGTGCATGTGTGTGTTTCTGTGTATGTCTGTGTATGTCTGTCTGTGTGTGCCTATCTATGGGTGTCTGTATGTGTGTGTATGTCTGTGTATGTATGTCTGTGTGTGTATGGCTGTGTGTGTATGTCTGTGTGTATGTCTGTCTGTATGTATATGTATGTGTGTCTGTGTGTGTATGTCTATGTGTGTATGTCTCTGCATGTCTGTATGTGTGTATGTCTGTGTGTATGTCTGTGTGTGTATGTCTTGTGTGTGTATGTCTGTGTGTGTGTGTCTGTGTGTATGTCTGTCTCTGTGTCTCTGTAAAATCAGGTCAGGAAACACACAGACACATACACACACATCCACCTCATATCCCCTTCCCCTCTATGACCCTGCACAGCAGGCCTACTTGGTTGGGGGGGCTAATGGGGTCACGAGATTGGCCTAATTGGTTAATGGCCTTCCTGCATAATGGGTGTTTCAAACTGAGTGTTCAAAGGGGTGAGGTTATAAACTCACTGGTTATTCTGTATATACTGTCCCAAATCATTAGCTAATAGACCGATATCTAAGTTGGATATATAGCATCAAATGTAAGTAGTTGTTTTAATTTTGACCAAATTATATTTCATCGGACCATGCAAACCAATGAATTACTTCTTTTTTTTCTTTCTTTTTTAATCGACCCCTCAGCACAAAAAGTAGACATCGGTTATTGGTGGTCAAACCAATGATGTATATAATTGATACTTGTTGCTACCTGGCCTGGCACTCAGCATTAATAGGATAGGAAAAGGACTGGTTTGCACAGTATCGGGATACTGTAACTGAGTGGGATATTAGGTCATGGTAGTTTACTCAGTACCAGGATAATATGACTGAGTGGGATATTGGGTCATGGTAGTTTACTCAGTATCAGGATAATGTGACTGAGTGGGATATTGGGCCATGGTAGTTTACTCAGTACCAGGATAGTATGACTGAGTGGGATATTGGGTCATGATAGTTTACTCAGTACCAGGATAATGTGACTGAGTGAGATATTGGGTCATAATAGTTTACTCAGTACCAGGATAATGTGACTGAGTGGGATATTGGGTCATGGTAGTTTACTCAGTATCAGGATAATGTGAATGAGCGAGATATTTGGGTCATGGTGTCAGTGGCTTCGTCTCCCAGCAGTGCAGCACTATAAAGTCACCATGAGCGTGCACAGTCACAAATCGGTATCCATCCTGATATGACCTTTGATGTTGTTTGGGTGTAAAATTCCCTAACAAACAAACTCTCCCCACCCTCACTGTCCACTAACTGTGCTCTCAGCATGCGTGACCCAGTTCCATGACGAGTCCACTAAGTCCAGTCTCCCAGACCTGTGGGGCGGCGGTCAGCCTAGATTTGATTAGGGAGTCGGTGTGTGACCGGTCGCGTCGGCTGTCATCTAGTGTCGTAAGGTCCTGCCGTGACAGCAATCGAATCACCGACGGACGACGCGATGCTAGTTAGTTTACCTGTCTGCAGCCCCGGCTCGCCAGACTGCCCAGCCCGCCGTCGCCGTCGCTGTTCCCGTCGCTGTTCCCCCCGCCGCCGCCGCCGCCGCTCCTGCTCCCGCATCCGCCGCCCCACCTCTTCCTCCTGTTCCGACGCCTCGCCTCCGCTGGTGTGGGGCGTGGGTGTGGGGTGTAGGTGTGCGCGCGGGTGTGGGGAGAGGGTCTTCGAACTCTGGGCGAGTCAAAACAATGACTTTAAAATGTATACATATCGCTACCGAGCCTGGCACTCGGCATTACTAGGATAGGGCAAGGAGCAGTGGAATGAGGGCGACCAATTATCTGCGATTGGAAATTGTCCTGCTTAATCAATTAATTAATATACCAGGGAACCAGGGAATACAATGGCCCCCATAAGCACCCTAGCACCCTCAGTCTCATGTCTCTGTTAGTACCCTAACCCAGCCACCACTTACCGGACGCGGTGGCCCAATCGGTAGAGTGCCGGATTCTCATGCGGAAGGTCGAGAGTTTGATTCCTGGCCAAATCATGCCAATGACTTACAAAATTGGTACTTGTCGCTTCCTAGCCTGGTGCTCGGCATTAATAGGATAGGGGAAGGACTGGTTAGCTCAGTATTAGGATAATGTGACTGTGTAGGATATCGGGTCATGGTGCCAGTGGGCCTGATCTCCCAGTGGGGCAGCACTATAAAGTCGCCATGAGTGCGCGCTGTCACAAGTACTTTCCCACCCTGATATGACCTTAGATGTTGCTAGGATGTAAAACACACAAAAAAACACCCAACCCCTTAGTCTCATGTAATAATTTTAATATCACCCAGACATCACTTCCCAAGCCCCACCCTGTGACATGGTACAGTAAAACCTCTCTAACCGACCACCTCCACAGATCGACCACTCCTCTATATCGATCGCTTCATTTGGGTCTCAAATGATCGGCCATACAATGTAACGATAAAAAAACTCCCTAAACCAACCATCTCCCTAACTGAACCATTCAAAGTAGGTCCCATGGTCGGTCGATTTAGAGAGGTTTTACTGTACGCGCCTCAACCTTTAGATCCACCCCACCCGCACCCCCTACACACACCTTTCCCATATCGGCCCTCAGCAGGTCCGTATCCCGGCGCAGCGTCCAGATGGCGGGCTCTGATTGGTTGCGCATCCCCGGTCACCGGCGTCCCGGTCTGCCGCTGGTTTGATAAACACGCTGGACTTTCTTTCGAACCGATTCCACTTCCGGTCCGCCTGCACTGGGCGCTCGGCCGTCAATGTGTCACGGAGAGCGCACTAAATCTAAAAACACGCCGTTCTGGTTTGTGTGTGTGCTGTTATCGTTTGTGTGTGGGGTTGTTTTGGTGTTTTTTTTAGTCTGGTTTCTTTTTTCTTTTTTCTTTTTTCTTTTCTTTTCTGGTGGACCAGACGGGATGACCGAATGAGTTGAGCGTCCGTCTCCCATTTTGGTAGATCGTGAGATTCGAACTGTCAAACCAATGACTTAAAAATTGATACTTGTCATTTCCTACTCCTAGCCAGGCGCTCGCCATTATTAGGTTAGGGCAATATCCACATTTGCGATGGATCCCGTTCAAACGATAACACATAGGCACAATCAGAAGGCCTGCTGCAATCATAGCATTAAACCCAGAAACCTGTGCAATTGCGGCGGATCCCGTCAAACCATTAATGCTCAGGCCAAGCTGAATCATAGAATGTGCAGTTTGTCATAGGTGAGTGTAGAAACTGATATGGTTCTACTACCCCGGGCCGTCCTCCGGCGCATACACTGCATGTGTGTTCTTTCAGCTCAAATTGCTCCAAAACTAGCCATTTTTCATCAAAGTTACTCGGGACTAATGAGTATTAGGATATATGGGTCAACCTGAGCTATTTATCTCAAATCCAACTAACAAATTCAAATGCCATCGGACCATGCAACTTTAAGTCAGTGATCATCCCGACAGTAAGCCAGCCAGACCTCGCCCTGTCCTGGTAATGCCGAACCCCAAGAAAGCTGGTGACAAAGTACACATGGTGCGAGTCTTTGGTTTGACTCGGCTGGGCGTCGATAGCTGGCTACACCGGGAGGTCAGATGGCGCTCTCTACTCAGACGTCCACCATCGACCGTAGACCCAGAGTCGCAACGCAGTAGGTCTTTTATAGCCGTCACGTGATTGTCATTAGTACACACCTCTAACACTTAACTAGGGAACTGCTACCCGAGTATGCCGTGCGATATGACTAGTAAACAACATCCTAACCGCCCCTCGCCCCCTCCCCCTACGCCCCCCACGCCCCCCTCCCGCTCCGGCCCCGCCCCCAGCCTCATCGCCCCCTGGTTAGTTAGGAGTTTTTAGTGGAGCTAATCCTCACTCCCTCACACCCCCAATACTATAGTACTCAATATACTCTCCCACAAAACCAGTGTAGATGGAAGCAAACAGTTTGGTTCCACTACAAATATCCTCATATTGCACATAAAAATTAATTGGACAACGGAAAAAGAGCGTCATTTACATACGATGTCCGCCTCCTCAAAAACACCCCACCCCCACACCATTTGAGCTAATTTGGTTGTTGGAGTTTTACATCCTGGCAACATCTAAGGTCATATCAGGATGGGCAGCAGTTTGTGACAGTGTGCACTCATGCTTACTTTATAGTGCTGCCCCATTGGGAGACCAGGCCGCCAGCACCATCATGACCTGATATCCCACTCAGTCGCATTATCCTGACACCAAGCCAACCAGTTAATTGGCAACGAAAAAAGAGGGCACCTCAAATACACCCCCCCCCCCATCCTAATTTTGCTGAGTGCCTGGTTAGGAAGCGACAAATATCAATTTTGTAACTCATCGATTTGACTCGGCCGGGAATTGAACTCCCGACCTTCCGCACAGGAGGCCTGCGCTCTACCCATTCGGCCATCGCGTCCGGTAATTTACAACAACAAAACGAGGATATTCACCCCCCCCCCTCCCGCATCCCAACATGTGAGCTAACTAACTAGCTCATTGCCATTTCAACTGAGAAGTTATTTAGATGCTTTCATTTTCAAAATATCCAAATTGGGTCTTATTTGGTTTGTCGGCATCGGCTAATACTTGGTAAGCCGTGACTTGCTGGAAGGGAGGCAGCATGGCGGACGCCCGTCCTTATCGCTGATTCCCGGGTTAACTGAGCAGCTCGCCAGTCATTTCCTTGTATCCTGCGTAGACCAGCCGTCTCGGTTCCTGAAGCGGTGGCCGAGTCGGTAGAGCGCAGGCTTCCCGTGCGGAAGGTCAGGGGTTCGATCCCCGGTCGAGTCAAGCCAATGACATACAAAATTGGTACTTGTCACTTCCTGGCCTCACGCTCAGCTTTAATAGGATAGGGCAATAGCTGGTTAGCTCAGAATCAGGATAATGTGACTGCGTGGGATATCCGGACATGGTGCCACTGGCCTGATTTCCCAGTGGGACAGCAGTGTAAAGTAGCCATTAGTGCGCACTGTCACAAGTCGGTACTCGTCCTGATATGACCTTAGATGTTTTCAGGAAGTAAAACTCCAACAACCAACCAACCAACCTGCTCGCCCAGATATAATTCTTTCCTCGCTTAAAGTTGCATAGTCCGATGGTTTTGGTTTGTTTGTTTGTTGTTGTTTTACATCATAGCAACATCTAAGGTCATATCAGGATGGGTACTGACTTGTGACAGTGCGCACTCATAGCAACTTTATAGTGCTGTTGCACTGGGAAACCAGGCCACCGGCACCATGATCTGGTATCCCACTCAGTCACATTATCCTGACACTGAGCACACCATCCTTGCCCTGTACTAATAATGCCGAGCGCCTAGCTAGGAGGCGACAAGTATAAATTTTTAAGTCATTGGTTTGACTCGATCAGGGTTCGAACCCACGATGGTTTTTGAGTTTTTGTCTTTTACTGAGATAAATATATTAGGCTGAGCGTTATAATCTAGCTTCCTTAAGTCTTGAGTAACTTATATTTCAGATGGTTAGCTTTTGAGATATTGGAAATAGAAAGATGCCAAATTAATTTTGGCAAGCAAATCAAAATTCTGATACCATGGGCTTCTCCAGTACAGGTTCTAGTATTAAATAGGCTCAGTATTCCCATCTATGTGGCAACACATGCTTAATAAGCAGATCAATATCTAAGTTATGTATCTAGAATAAAATCTAGATAATTGTTTGATAATTTGATGCTTTCATCGGATTATGCAACTTTAACTGGGCACCGGTAGCAATCACCAGGCGGGAGTAATAAATAATATCTGATATAGGAAGCATGTCGACACACTATATTCCTGCGTTGGGTCCAGAACGAAGCTTGCATAGGATCCCTTCCTTAAAGAGTCATATGTGCCCGAACCACAAACTGTAACAAGCATAGTGTTTGGATGTGTCGACTTTGCCAGCGTGCTCCATTATGTGAGCTACATCCAGAGATGATTCTTTCCTCGCTTAACTGGGCACCGGTAGCAATCACCAGGTGGGAGTAATAATATCTGATATAGGAAGCACGCCGACACACTTTCTTGGGTTGGGTACAGAACGAGGATTGCATAGGATCCCTTCCTTATAGAGTCATATGTGCCCGAACCACAAACTGTAACAAGCATAGTGTTTGGATGTGTCGACTTTGCCAGCGTGCTCTATTATGTCAGCTACATCCAGAGATGATTCTTTCCTCGCTTAACTGGGCACCGGTAGCAATCACCGGGCCGGAGTAATAATATCTGATATAGGAAGCACGCCGACACACCCATTTTCTTGGGTTGGGTACAGAACGAGGATTGCATAGGATCCCTTCCTTATAGAGTCATATGTGCCTGAACCACAAACTGTAATAAGCGTAGCTTTGGGATATGGCGACTTTGCCAGTGTGCTGCTCTATGATGTGAGTTATGCGTTAAGTGCAATTAGAATATGTGCTTGTATAATGTCATCATCATCATCATCATCATCATGCTGTCGGTCACGATGCGACAAAGACTGCTTTCATTACTTAACTGCCGCTCTCCATTTAGCTCTCTGCAGTGAGAGTGATATCCATGAGTCGGTCTTAATGTCTCTCAGCTTCAGGTTTCTCTTGATGGTATCCTTGAACCGGAGACGAGGGCACCCTCTCTTTCTGTAACCAGAAGACAGTTGAGAATAGAGGATCTGCTTTGGTAGCCTGTCTGATGACATCCTCATGAGGTGTCCAGTCCACCGGAGATTCTTTTTGACATTTCATGAAAGCTGCCTGCAAAAGTGTTGAAGTGCTGCTGGCTTTTGCAAGTTACCAGCGGCACTCTCTCGGGGAGCAAATAGAGGTTTCACACCGGCAAGAACATGTCCAGACAGGCGCAAAACTATTTGTCACTGCAGTGGCTGGTCGGGAGATGTTGGGAGTTCCATACATCAACCACCCTTAATGCTGCCATAGTGACATGGTTTTCTGTTTAGGGTTTGCTCCTGTAGCCATCAGTTCTGTCAAGAACCTGTACCACAAGGCAGTGATTTACAACTCTGCAGAGCAGGGGCGTCAAACTCCCTGAGGTATTGCAATACCTAAAATACCTGCATACCCTACATAGGACACATCTATGTAGGGTATCCATGTATTGTATAATGTATTATAAGAATATAAAGGAAGGATGTATCTGATATATATATATAGTAAAGACGTATATATATCTGATAGTGATACATATACAGTAAAACCTCTCTAAATCAACCTACCATGGGAACGACTTTAATTGGTCCATTTAGGGAGGTTTAGAGAGGTAGAATATCCTTACAATGGTATTGTTGGGACCCAAATAAAGCGATCAATATAGGGGAGTGGTCGATCTGTGGAGGTGGTCGGTTAGGGAGGTTTTACTGTACATACTATTGAAGAATGTATCTGATACATATACATGCTAGGTAATCCATTGGGCGAATATAAATAACAAGGTATTCACATATTCTATTTTATAGTCTATTAACTATTAATGCACGGCTGTTTAACACAACATTGTATTTATTTTATTTTATTTCGATTCTCTGGTTTGTTTTAATTTTTGGATTGTTATATGTTTGTTTTGCTAAACCATATTTATAACATCATATTTAAGATATTATGTATTATATATAACGTTATATATTAGATAATTTATTATATTATATATTGTTTACGCTATTCGGACACACCGATAATTCACCTAATGACAAGGTGCTCTCCATGGACAGTAATGCTTAGTTACCAAGTTTACAGTATGTTACTAAGGAGATAATATGTATTTTCACAAAGGTTAAGCTGCCCAGTGTCTCACTTCTTGTTCGATCTTCCAGCAAGCAGCATATCTACTAAAACTAGCCTGTACTAAATTGACTATGTACTGTATACTGTATTCTGTGTACTATATATAATATATGTTATATTCTAAATACCATATATTATATACTATATATACTATATATTATATACAATATATGCTATATGTTATATACTATATGTACTATATATTATATACTATATACTATATGCTATATACTACATAGGCCTACTATATACTATTTATTACATGTATATACTATATAGCCCTACTATATACTGTATACTATAAACCATAATCTATAGACTGTACTATATACTAAATACTATATATTTATGTTATTTACTATATTCTATATACTATACATGTATGCTATTGACTATATACTATATATACTATATGCTATATACTATACATGTATGCTATTTACTATATACTATATACTATACATGTATGCTATTTACTATATACTATATATACTATATGCTATATACTATACATGTATGCTATTTACTATATACTATATACTATACATGCATGCTATTTACTATATACTATATACTATACATGTATGCTATTTACTATATACTATATACTATACATGTATGCTATTCACTATATACTATATACTATACATGTATGCTATTTACTATATACTATACATGTATGCTATTTACTATATACTATATACTATACATGTATGCTATTTACTATATACTATACATGTATGCTATTTACTATATACTATATACTATACATGTATGCTATTTACTATATACTATACATGTATGCTATTTACTATATACTATATACTATACATGTATGCTATTTACTATATACTATTTTTAGTATGTAGTATATAATATATAATTGTGCCGCCAAACAATGTGTGAATAACACCAGCTGTATGTGAGTCAGCCTCACGAAAATGGGCCAATTGGTGGTTTATTTAAGATGTCGGCGTCACAAATCTTAAAGTGTAGTGCATTTCTTTGTTTTATATTAAATTATTCTAGAAACAAATAAGGTTGTTGTATTTTCTCGACCTTTACATTCAGGATAAATTTAAGGACTTTGCAACACCTCTCTCAATGCTAAACTATAATTATGCCGATCGGCGCCGACATCCAATGATCGACGCCGACAGCTTTAACAGATGTCGGCATCGCAATTCTTAAAGTGTAGTGCATTTCTTTGTTTTATATTCAATTATCCTAGAAACAAATACGGTTGTTGTATTTTCTCTACCTTTACATTCAGGATAAATTTAAGGACTTTCCAATACCTCTGTCAATGCTAAACTATAATTATCCTGTTCGACGCCGATATCCAATGATCGACGCCGACAACTTCCACCAATTGGCCTCTTTTCGTGATCCTGATTCATGTACACCTCCCATACTGCCTTCACTCTATTCCTGCCAACGGGAGATAAAATATCATGGAGTACGGCCATTCACATAAAAGTGGAAATATAAAAAGACATGCCTAGCTACGCAGCATTAATTCCTTCTTGAACAGAATATTTGAATGAGGTTGACAGCATATGATACAGGTGCTGTCGTAAGCTAATGGGATTAGCATATGGATTAGCATAGCGACATGCCTGGTCCGATATGCTATGCAGCTTCCTTAAGGCCCAGTCAGACCTTACCCGACTGAGTACCGGACACCACCGGACAAAGAATTGTCTAGTCTGGTGGTGTTCGGTATCAAAATGTACCGAAATGTACGGATGAAACGAACGCTAAACGGACAAGGAACATACATTAACGAATAGCCACCGGACGATAACCGGACGATAACTGGATGACAACCGAATGTCAAACGGACGGACTGAACATATTAAGAATAGCCACCGGACTGTCACTGTGTGGTGTGTGGTGAGTGGTGTGTGGTGTGTGGTGAGGGGTGTGGGGTGTGGGGTGTGTGGTGTGTGTGGTGCATGGTGTGTGGGGTGTGGTGAGTGGGGTGGGGTGTGTGTGGTGTGCGGTGAGTGGTGTGTGTGGTGTGGGTGTGTGGTGTGGTGAGTGGTGTGTGTGGTGTGTCGTGTGTGGTGAGTGGTGTGTGTGATGTGTGGGGTGTGTGGTGAGTGGTGTGTGGGGTGGTAGTGTGTGGGGTGTGGAGTGTGGTGAGTGGTGTGGGTGGTGTGTGGCCAGTGGTGTGTGTTGTGTGTGGTGTGTGGTGTGTGGTGAGTGATGTGTGCCGCCCCCCGGACCGAATTCCCCCAACACTGTCAACGGACTCTTCAGGATACAAACCGGACACCTAACGGATGAGTAACGGACATGCAACGGACAAAACGGACTTAAAACGGACACCAACTGTACACTTCAGGCCGGCGGTGTCTGGTACAAGTTTTGTGCATGTTCAAAACTTGTACCGGACACCGCCATACACCACCGGAGATAGAACGGCCACGCCGGATTGGTACCGTATATAAACCGTACATTGCCGTACTTCACCGGACAGTGTCCGGTTTCTGTCCGGTTCCTCAATCCGGTGAGGTCTGACTGGGGCTTTAGTATTAATGCTATAATTGCTATTTTGCCACGATCCATGTATATTTATCCATATGTATATTTATATATATATACATAAGTATATATATGATGTATAACGTATTATGCGAGTATAAAATACGAAGGGAATTGTTTCCATATCTATATACATATATACCTAAATATATATACATATACATATATACATATATACATATATACATATATAAACATATATATATATATACATGTATATACATATATACATAAATATATATATACATAAATAAATATATATATACACACCTGTAAAGAGCTACGGCAATGTTGGGACCCAGATAAAGCGTTGGGACCCAGATAAAGCGTTCAATATAGGTGAATGGTCGATATGTGGAGGTGGTCGGTTAGGGAGGTTTTACTGTATATGTATATATACACATACATACACGCATGCATACATACTTATATACATACATACACACATGCATAATACATATACATACATATACATACATATACATACATATACATACACATACATACACATACATACATATACATATACATATACATACATATACATATATGCATATATATACATACATACACTAGCATTACTGCTACTGGCAAACCAATTTTATGGATTATTCGGCGCTTTATAAGCTGTTATAAAAAATAATTAAAATAATTTTATTATTTTTCATTGCATGTGTTAAGGGGGGGGGGGGGGGCGGGGCGTGGTTAAAGGGAAATGCTTCCTGATTTCACAACAGAATGGTTTCACGTCGGCAGCCATTCTTATCAAGGCCCGACACACTGGAAGCTTTTTGCCGCCAGACTGCCCTCTGGTGTCACCGGTGTCGCAGTTTTAAAAGGTACCCGGTTTAAAACGGGCCTTTTCGCAATGTGCATGCTCAAAGTCAAATGGCGAGCCTGAAATCTTTTCTGAATTTCTGGCTTGCTTCTATCTGTGGAGGAGCTCTCTGGAAATGTAGGGCGAGACAAGCAAGGATTCCTTCAGGAATCATCGTAGTGACTATTTTATGCTTGATAATGATAGTATATATTATCCTCTGCACTAACAGTAACATGTTAACAAGCAATTAACAAGTTATTAAACATGGGTACAATCTCAATCAGGCAGAAATGTGTGCTCATGCGCATTGTGAAAAGCCCCGTTTTAAACCGGGTACCCTTTTAAACTGCGACAACGGTGCCGATTGCTGCTACCGGAAGTGAGATGCAAACATGCGGAGTTTTATAAACTCGTGGACACTTCCAAGTCTACTGGCGAAATGTTTATTTACTGGATCTGGTCACGTCATCAATCACGTGACCTGTCAATTACCCGTGAGCTCATTACATATGCACACACATTACACCGGTCCAGGCGTCTGCTTATTGTGTCAACACCGGATGCAGTGGCCGAATCAGTAAGAGCCATGGCTTCCAGTGCGAGAGGTCAGGGGTTCTAATCCTGCAGAGTCAAACCAATGACTTATAATAATAACCTTTTACTAGATTACATTCAACATATTAAACATACCTCTAATGTATTGTGTGAGTGTGCAAATTTATCCACTGTTGCTTAGATTCTGCCGTCTGTCAACGATCTTCTCAAGATATAAATAAATAAATAATAAAACATTTATATAGCGCCCGATCCAGCAAGCCGTTCTCAGGCCCTTTACATAACAAACAAATACCAGTTTATATTCGACAGATCCTGTTTAAGCTAGGATTCCATATGTAAAACCTCTCTATACCGACCCCTCCACAGATCGGCCACTCCCCTATATCGGTCCCTTTATTTGGGTCCCACCAATACCATTGTAACGATATTCTACCTCTCTAAACCGACCACCTCCCTAAATGGACCGACCAGACGGGATGGCCGAATGAGTTAGAGCGTCCGCCTCCCGTGCTGGTATATCGTGGGGTCGTGGGTTCGAACCCTGCTCAAGTCAAACCTATGACTTAAAAATTGATACTTGTTGCTTCCTAGCCTGGCGCTCGGCATTATTAGGATAGGGCAAGGACTGGTTTGCTCAGTGTCAGGATAATGTGACTGAGTGGGATATTAGGTCATGGTGCTGGCGGCCTGGTCTTCCAGTGGGGCAGCACTATAAAGTCGCCATGAGTGCGCACTCTCACAAGTCGGTACCCATCCTGATATGACCTTCGATGTTGCTAGGATGTAAAACAACAACAAACAAACAAAAACCCTAAATGGACCACTTAATGTCGGTCCCATGGTCGGTCGATTTAGAGAGGTTTTACTGCACATGATATGCGGTATGTGAATGCAAATGCGAATGTGACAAAAATGCATTCGCACCGATCAGCACATTGAGTGATCCACTTTGTCGCCCATGCATTCGCATTCGTAAATGGACAGATGGAAGCACCACTGTGCATTTACATGCTTTTCCACTTTTGTTGCATTTTCATTTACATACCGGATACAGCATATGTGGAATCTCAGCTTTAATCTGGAAATTTGCATACCGGATACCACCTATATGGAATCTCAGCTTTAATCTGGAAATTTGCATACCGGATGCCGCATATATGGAATCTCAGCTTTAATCTGGAAATTTGTATACCGGATACCATGTATATGGAATCTCAGCTTTAATCTGGAAATTTGCATACCGGATACCGCATATATGGAATCTCAGCTTTAATCTGGAAATTTGCATACCGGATACCACGCATATGGAATCTCAGCTTTAATCTGGAAATCTTGGTATCCGACCAGCACAGCTTTTCACCCTTCACTGTTCAGGGGAAGAAAGGGTTAATTAAGACAGTATATTATGACAATCTTGCTACTCCAGCACTAGGTTCTGGGAACAAGGTAGGATTTACGACGCTTGGTTGACTGGTTACATATTAATAACTATGCTTGCTCACAAAAATATGATGCATACTTTGCCGTCTATTTTTTGGGATTTACAATGTTATGTTAGGTCATAGGATCCTCCCGGTGCAACGATTTCAATTTCCCCCCTTTTCAAGTTCCCCCCGGGGAATCTGAAAACGTTTTTAATTTCTTCCGGAGAAATTAAAAACGTTTTCAGATTCCCCGGGGGGAAATTAAAAACAGTTTTCAGATTCCTCCCCCTATTTTCAAATTCCCCCCTCCGGGAATTTAAAATTGTTTAAAAAAGTTTTTAAAAAGTTTTAAATTTCAGACCTATACTATTTTTTTCTTAGCCATCTTAGAGACTTTTTGTGTCATTTGGGGTGAAATATGTTTTGTTGTATTAGTAATAATTTCCTTTATGCTATTCTCTGTGTATTAACTATTATTATATTTGTCATGAAATCTTTTTTTAAATAACAAAATATAACAAAAATAAAGAAAATTCCCCCAAAATGGGGGAGGGAAAGTTAAAACGAGGGAGAGAACTTGAAAACGTTTTCAAATTCCCCTGGGATGAATTTGAAAACGTTTTCAAGTTCCCGGCGGGTGGGGGGAACTTGAATCAGGGGGGAATTTGAAACCTTTACACCGGGGCAAGGCCCATCAACAACAGCTGCCCTGAGTCCGCTATAAACTAGATCACGGTTCCGACTGCGCATGCGCTGAAAACGGCGTTGGGAGCAAAGCAAAGGCGTACGGCCATTGAGTTTGCCTATACGCGCAGTGAAAAACGTCCGTTTTATTCAGAATTAATAGAAATCCAAAACCCTAGCCATATCAATTTAATATAATCTTTTTGATAAACATGTTTTCTATATGTGTTCCAAGCGGGTTGTCTCTAGGTGGTGTGGTTTTATCAGTATATTACTTTTTCTGTATGGAGATTGCTCACTGCCATTGACAATGCATTGAGTACTCTGGCTATGGCTCTAACACTAGTCTGGGTGCCTAGATCTTTCTAAATCTAAATGCACATGGCATAAGATGTGCTGATTATATTGATGTAAATGCAATGCTGGATAAAAGAGTAATATCTTAATTTATTATATATATTTTTTTAGTTGGTATTCTATGTTTCAAACAAGAGCTGAGATGATCTGAAACTAGCACATTTCATAGCTGCACCCAGTGTATTAGCATGTGCCATGTGCTTTTGGGGGGTATGTTTTGCTCTGATGCATCCCACAATGCACCGCGCCGCTGGAACCGTGATGTAGTCTATTTACTAGTATTAGGGAACATTGTTTCAAGTTGTGTCCAGGTGTTTTCTGTCTTCGTCGTTTCTGTCCCGGGCTTCCCTCACCATACATTCTTTGGACGACCTCATTTCCTCTTGCTCCGATAGAAGGTTAGATTTCAGAGCGACGAAAGGAGCTGACCCAACCAGCTCTTACATGACCACTGGACCGAACAAGCACGCGCTGGTTGGGTCTTCCTCGTTGCTGCGCTGATTATATTTATGACATTTAAGCGTCTGTCTGGTGATACTCGATGCTGGCTGGTTTCCAGAGACAATCACCAATCTTAGTCCTGTCTGGCGAAGCATATGGCCGAATTCAAAATTAGAAAGTAAATGAAATAAGGATCCATAATATTCCTGCGATATCTTTGTCAATAAGCAGATGTAGTGTATAATGAAGATGGTATATATGGAGCAAGTGTGTTTGTTATTTTCATGCACCATGCAACGTTATTTCTTTTTTTGGTTGGGTTTTATATCCTAGCAACATCTAAGGTCATATCAGGACGAGTACCAACTTGTGACAGTGTGTACTCATGACTTTATAGTGCTGCCTAACTGGGATACCAGGCTGTGGCACCATGACCTGATTTCTAACTCAGTCACATTATCCTGATGCTGAGTTAACCGGTCCTTGTCCTATCCTAGTAATGCCAACCACCAGGCTAGGTAGTGACAAGTATCAATTTTGTAAATCATTGATTTGACTCGAACAGATTTCGAAAAAAAACACCAAAAACCATTAATCCTTCCATGTGTTGCTTTAACACGACCCCAGCTCCGACAGCCAAAATCGTGTGGGAGCGATATCGGATTCCGATATATCGCCCCCAATACAGTTGCTGACGTTGGCACAGTATCGAAATGACGTCACAGTGCTGGCTGGTAGGTTTTTCAAACACGCACCGCGTTATGAGATTCTACGGTTAAACCAGCTGAACTATAATAGCACCTCACCAATGATATATATATATATATATATATATATATATATATATATATATAAATATATATATATATATATATATTTATATATATATATATATATATTTATATATATATATATATTTTATACCGACCACCTCCACAGATCGACCACTCCCCTATATCGACTGCTATATTCCGGTCCCAATAATACCATTGTAAGGATATTCTATTCTAACTCCATAAACCCACCACCTCTCTAAATGGACCACTTAAAGTCGGTCCCATGGTCGGCCGATTTAGAGAGGTTTTGCCGTATATATAATTATATATATAATTATATATATATATATATATAATATATATATATATATATATAATATATATATCTTCTTGGAGTTAGATGATTCTTTTTAAAGATCTGCACCACAGGCCAAAAGTGCATCTGGGTCTGTATAAATTGACTGTCTGTTCCATAACGGTTAGTCACTTCTCGGCAATGTGTTTCTATAACCGTAAACGACTGAAATTTTGATAGTGGACAGAGAGTGGTGGCTCTGTCTCTAATAATAAACTCGGTAAACGCCTTGGCATTTCGTGTTGTGTCTAATCGTGGGTTAATTACCGTCCAGAATGCACTCGAAGATCACGCGTCATTTTCCCGGGGTGGAATCCGATAATAAATCAGGAAAAATGATGATGTCCCTTCTTCTTCTTCTTCTTCTTCTTCTTCTTCTTCTTCTTCTTCTACCGGGCGCGGTGGCCGAATCGGTAGAGCACAGGCACTGCGTGCGGAAGATCGGAAGTTTGCGAGTTCGGTTCCCTGTTGAGTCAAACGAATGACTTAAAAATTGATACTTGTCGCTTCCTAGCCTGGTGCTCGGCATTATTAGGATAGGGCAAGGGCTGGTTAGCTCGGTGTCAGGATAATGTGACTGAGTGGGATATCGGGTCATGGTGCCGGCAGCCTGATTTCCCAGTGGGGCAGCACTATAAAATCGCCATGAGTGCGTACTGTCACAAGTCTGTATTCATCCTGATATGACCTTAGATGTTGCTAGGATGTAAAACAACAACAAACAAATCTTCTTTATTTTTATTTTTTTCATATACAAAGTTGCATAGTCCGATGGTTTTAAGTTTCTATAATCTTTCTGAGATAAATATATTAAATTGATTGTTATAATGCATCTTACTTTAACTTTGAAATAATTTTGATTTTAAATGACTAAATTTTGAGATATTTGAAGTGCAAGCATGCCAAATTAATTTCGGAAAGCATGCCAAAACTTTGACAACATAGGCTTCAGCAGTAACACGGTCTATTAAATTGACTCGGTATGCCCTTCTATGTGGCAAAACATGCTTAATAATAATAATAATAAGTGCATAAATATGTAAATTAAATATGTAGAATCAAATTTAAGTCAGTGTTTTGGTTTTGAAAATTTGATGCTTTTATCGGCATATGCAGCTTTAAAATGCAATTTTAATCGTCTTAATTCGGATATAATTTTTCTTAAAGAAAAAATAAGAAAGGGCAGCCAGGTAAGCGCACTGTATTTAACATTATGTTCATTATTTGTTGGGGTTTTACATCCTAGCAATGTTTGAAGTCATATCAGGGCGAGTACGGACTTGTGATAGTATGCACTCATGAAGATGTTATAGCGTTTCCCCATTCGGGGATCAGGCCACTGGCACAATGACCCGATATCCCACTCGGTCATATTATCCTGATACTGAGCTAACCAGTCCTTGTCCTATCCTATTAATGCCGAGTGCCAGGCTAGGTACTGACAAGTATAAATTATGTAAGTCATTGCTTTGACTCGGCTGTGATTTGAACAAATGGGAAGCTTACAGGTTAACTTACAGAGCCTCTTCTGGCTGATCTAGGCATTATTGGGCCTCTAATGCAGCTCGTTATGGAGGGGGGGAAACCCCTATTTTTTGCACACATATGGAGGTTGATGATGCCCTGAATTCATACTTGTGGGTGTCCTCTCCAATGTCTATCTAGCCATCTCTCAAATGCTCCTCTCACTGGTCCGGTGTCGCAGTTTGAGCGCCCTGCCAGTTTGAGCGCCCTGCCAGTGGTTGTATACTTTTTTTTGTAAAATAGATTTAAAAGCTTTCATTGGATCGATTAAAAATATTTTAATGCGCAATTGAAGAGGAAGATCTGAAGTATTTAATGTAACCTAAGAGCAATTTACTCTGAAAGTATTAAAACAGAGATAATAGTGAAAGTTGGGATATTCTGAGTGTCAGTGCCAGTGTTAGCCTTGGTCGTAATGCGAAGCATTACGTTTGATGCGAGGAGAGGAAGAGACCCTCCCCCCCGCCCCGCGCTGTCGCGCTGCTTTCCCATCTCGGCAGACGGCGCGGCGCGCCCCCCCCCCCTCCCCCCCTCCCCCGCGCTCCGCGCGCGGGCGCTCACGCCTCACCCGACGCCGCTGCTCGCCACCTCTCGCCCTCCCCCCGGGCCGGCAGCTTTCACACTCACCTGCTGTCGCCCCTCCCTCTCCCCTTATAAGGCCGCCCCCCGGCCTCCCTCAGGCACTCGCCCTCCTGCCGCCTCCCAGACCTTACCAGATCATGGCCTCAAAAACTATTTTCGCAAAATAAATTCAAGAACTTCCAATTGGCTGATAAAAAAAAAAGCTGAATGTGAAATTGTAGAGAAAGATCTGAACTATTTAATAGAAACAAGAGAAATTTGCTTTCAATACACCACAAATCACAAATTACTGTGATAGTTAGGGTGGTTTTAATGTTGTCTCTATCCGCGCATGCGCAGAAGCAACAGAAGGGCGCTCAAACTGGCAGGGCGCTCAAACTGAGAGACCGGTCATCCTGTCAGGTCACTTAGGGTAGGCCTAATTGATAAGCAAACCTTTCAGAGGCAGGTAGCATAACCCACCCACTGACCCAGTATATGATATACAATATCCGACATCCGCATCCGTTTGTCACATCCCATAGATAAGACATTGGATATTCAATATGCTTAGAAGTGATTTATTTAGGTCAGCCCTTCTTACCCGGATGACCGTGCGCGATGGCCTAACCGGTAGAGCGCGGGCTTCGCGTGCGGAAGGTCGGGACTTCGGTTTCTGGTGGAGTCAAACCAATGACTTTTAAATTGATACTTGTTGCTTCCTACCCTGGCGCTCTGCATTAATAGGATAGGGCAAGGACTGGTTGAGTCAATGTCAGGATAATGTGACTGAGTAGGATATTGGGTCATGGTGCTGGCAGCCTGATTTCCTAGTGGGACAGCACTATAAAGTCGCCATGAGTGTGCACTGTCACAAGTCGGTACCCGTCTTGATATGACCTTAGATGTTGCCAGGATGTAAAACTCCAACAACCAACCAATCTTAGCCGGATGTAAACATTAAGGTAGCGTTACACAATATACAATATGCATTGTGTTTTCATGTTCTACTCATCTGGTCTGCTTACGTGGATCAATTCGATTTTGCACAAATTCTCTGATGTGTACCACAGCTTTTTGAGCCGGCTTCTTGTACCACGGCTTCTTGAGCCATAGACCCACAGCCGTATTAAAAAGTTGCATAAGTTTTGAATTTTTGTTTTCGGGTTGACTATTATACCGACCCACCCAGGGGGGAGGCTAATGACTAACATGTGTATATATATGTAGTGGTCTGCACTGACCTCTCAGGCAAGTAACCACATAGACTAGGTATCCCAAGTGCCTTGCCAATCCACCAATAATCTGTGTGTGGAGGCTTAAAATTAATCATTTTCAATCTGTTGGTGTGTTCTAAGTTGTTCACCAATTGAAATAAAATCTAAAGCACAATAAAGCCTCATATTTCTTCTTTCTAATAGTATCATCCCTATTAGGATATGACTTTGATCAGGTACAGAAAATCAATGCTTTGTCAAGTCCATTTATGTAGAAAATCACCTTGTGTTTCAACTAACTTATGCATGAAATTTTACACTGCTTCTTCAAACCTCTGGTGCCCATTCACCAGAGCTAGTATCATTATGCCAATGATATCATTTTGTTGCCAATACTACAGGCCATATAGTCATATTTTGTCCTTGAATAAATTCTTTGTCCATCTATTTAAAATTGTAATTTAAAATGTTCAATTAACCACCATTTCTGAACCGAATAATGGATAACTGAGGTGTTTACATGAAAAAGTAGGCGTGCGTAGTGTGGTGATATCAGGGAGCCTAGGTGGTGTAATGGTTAGCACACTGGCCCGTAATGCAAAGAGATGTGGGTTCGAGTCTCATTCTAGGCACAATATTTCCCATTTTCATCACCCCCACGACACTAGTTGCCGTGACCATGATCCTATACATGCTACGCGCTGTATGGTTGTTGAACCTGCCCTGTGTATGTATGTGTAAGTGCATTGCCTGTATATATGTAATTGTAAGCATTAACAGACTTACAATTCCAGGGGGACGAGAGTAGTAGGCTGCACATAGACAGGTAGGCATGGGTAGTGTGGTGATATCAGGGAGCCCACGTGGTGTAATGGTTAGCACACTGGCCTGGAATGCAAAGAGATGTGGGTTCGAGTCCTGCTCTAGGCACAATATTTCCCACTTACATCACCCCCATGACATATACATAAACAATACCCATTCTCATAGAGGTGGAACGTGAATTCACCAGAATCCAGAAACTGGAAACAGCTATTTCTGCAGACCTCTGACCAGTTTAGATCAATTCCGCAGAAAAAATACATATATTAATCACCAATGTGGGGGGGGGGGGGTCGGTCCTCAGCATTGCTTATTCATATAAAATCCACAGTCACACCTAGCTGGACGAGCCCCGGATTTTGAGCCAGACCACCCCCGGACCAGTTGCCCGGACTGTCCCGGACAGCCCCGGATAAAATCACTATTTTCATTGTTTTTTGCCTCGCGGTCACACGTACCCGGCCGGTGCGGTCCGGGGGTGGTCCAGGTGGTCCGGGTGTTAACCGGGGCCTGTCTGGGCTGCCGGGGGTGGTCCGGGGCTGTTTCGCTACTACTACTACCATGCCGGATCAAACCCGGATGCCCTGGATGTTTTAAACATTATAAAATATCCGGGGCAGACCCCGGAGCAGCCACGGATCACCATGGACGAGCCACAGACAAGCCACGGGCTACCCCGGATGATGGTCCGGGGCTTGTCTGGCATCTGATCCGGATAGGTGTGACTGGGGCTTTACTTTCTCTACTCTATTTTGGAATGACTTAGATGAGAACTAGCTAACTTTGGCAACATTTGAAATGAAGGCTGGCTAAGTGATTTTGGCTAACAGTAACACTCCAAAACAAGGGCTATCCTAGATTGTCATCTGGCCATGGTCACGTGATACAGTAAACTCCATACCTACATGTCGCCTGGGCCGCGTTCAGGGTCCGTCTCAGAGGTGTCTCGGCGACGTCTCGGCGATGCCTCCCTTTTCAATCAGGAGACAAAAAGCGCCTCGAAAATGGCCGCCGTCTCCAGTGGTTTCAGCCTATCACAGCACAGCTTTCCCATTGCAAATGGCCACCTTATTTGCGTTCAGGGTGCGTCTCAGCGACGTCTCGGCGATGCCTCCCTTTTCAATCAGGAGACAAAAAGCGCATCGAAAATGGATGCCGTCTCCAGTGGTTTCAGCCTATCACAGCACAGCTTTCCCATTGCAAATGGCCACCGCCTATGGGGGTGGCCATTTTC
This sequence comes from Branchipolynoe longqiensis, assembly GCA_030323885.1. Lineage (NCBI taxonomy): Eukaryota > Metazoa > Annelida > Polychaeta > Phyllodocida > Polynoidae > Branchipolynoe > Branchipolynoe longqiensis. The sequence goes on from CM059188.1 coordinate 40,348,616, forward strand.
GAGACAACAAACTGCCTTTGCCATTCAGACTAGCATGACGTCAGGCCCGTTGCCGAGGCGCCTCCGAGACGGAGCCTGAACGTGGCCCTGGTCTCCTATTCCTTTGGACAGAATTGCCAGTAAACACTGCCAAAGGCAGGACCCCATTAGATGCACTGAGGAGTCATCAACTACATGTAATGTACCGGAACCTGCCTAAGTTGCACCGGTGCTTGGAATGGGGTCAACACAAAGGAGAGGTCACGAGATTAGCTTACTTTTTGAGCAGCTACCCAGCTGTATGGCCCACCTCAAAGTAGGTGGGCCAAAGGATGTTCGCAGTCACTTCTTATTCCTTTGTTGCGGCTACAAATCATCGAGGGAATGCACCAATATTCCCGACCCCCGCAAGGGGGAGGCTAAGGACTAACACGTGTACATATATACATAAACAATACCCAGACTCCTAGAGGTGGAACATGAAATTACCAAAATCCAGCAAACGGAAACGGAAATAGCCCTATATGGGCACTGCCATTTGTATATTTGTGTTGAATAAAAAATCTAGCAAACGGAAACGGAAATAGCTCGTCGAACTTCGCTACGCAGCAAGCAGGGTGGATGACAGCCGCAGAGTAGCGCACGCCGAATCGAGGAAAAACTACACGGGTTCTCGCTACAGATCTTCCATATATGGTGCGATGACGTCACGGGGACCAGTGTATGTGTTCCTCTGCACGTTACTCTGCAGCGAGGCTGTCAGGGCATTAAGTCCATAGGGCCAATTGACGGTAGAATTTGCTGATACGTGCAGTGCAAAACTTTGATTTTATTCAAAATTAAAAGAAATAAAGAACAATTTGACATAAACATGGATATTAATAGTTTATTCCACGGAAATGACAGCCGCGACTCGGGTCACTCGAGTTGCTAGAATGTCAAATCGAAACCGCGAGTGGGGTAAAAAATACTTTGCTGTAGTTATATCGAGGGAGTGGGGGGGAGGGGTGGGGGTCGGTCCTAAGCATTGCTTATTCATATTAGATGTTACATACAGAATATACAATCTATAGCTGTGTTTACACGGGCGAGTTAATTCGCTTCATATGAATCGCCTTGCCTAGTTCGCCTCACATTCGCCGTGTAAACGCACCGCTTAAGCGGATTAGGGCTGATTCGATTCATATGATTCGCTTTTGTAGATCGCCTCGGGAGGTGGTTTATATGAAGCGATTCCACTGGTTCCCGGGCGGCGGTAGTATAAAATAGTAGTGCGTGCCGGAAACAGGGGGAGCAGTAACTAATTGCTGGTACCCGGCAGTGTTAGGGCCCGATTAGGCCGAAATCTATTAAATGCGATCATATTTAACAGAATTACATACTCAAATAATGAAATTTAATTAAATTAACCCTAAATTCCAAGCGATATTAACGTAGCAGCTACATCTGCGTCGAATCGACGTGTGTAAACTAAACAAATAGCAGTGCTTGCCGACTACAGGCGGAACTAAGGCCGCTGGTTCCCGGCGCCGAAACACTTTCAAACTCGCTTCGTGTAAACGCGCCGCTACTTCGCTTCATATGAATCGCTTTGTCTAATTCGCTTCACATTTGCCCGTGTAAACACGGCTTAGGTAAATTACAAAATATATATGTATTATGCTTTCGTCGGACTATGCAGTTTTAACATCTGGAAGCATTTGCTTATTATCATCAACATTTTGTATAAATCTTACCATTTCCAAGATAACAGATCCAATGATATGCAGACATGGAATTTCCCTTCAGAAAATCAGCCACCATTGTGTTCTTCATCACAACATTGTTCACGGTGTGGACCAAGGTGGCTTTCAAGCTTCAGCATCCCCAATTGCATTTAAAACCTGGATCAATAGCTGAAAGTCATTACAAAAATGAGCTTTTAACCCCCTTACATTTGCCGACCCGCTCCCCCCCCCCCCACACACACACAAAGTAGGAGTTTTACGTCCTGGCAACCTCTAAGGTCATATTAGGACGCCCAGAAAGTAGAGCATAGACAGGTCGGGATACGTTTATTTTATTGATAATTAATTGCATTGTTACTATTATTACAGAATGACACTACACTAAAAATTCTCTGAAATTAAGAAGGAATGCTTCTTAATTTATTGGTTTCTTTACTGCCTGTCACGTATAACATTAATTAATTAAAGTATGTATATACGTCTCACGGTGATGTTTCAGATAGTTGTCCCGTAATGTATTTATTTATATTGCAATTGGTGGAGGTATTTTCTAAATACCATTAATGACCTTGGTTATTTTATGAGATACTCCAGTCCGCGGTGTGACATTATTTAGGTTCGACAGCAGCACTCGAGTCAAGTGTGGCATCAAGTCCCGATGTCGCTCCAATAAAAATGTTGGCTGTTGGAATAAGCAGGTTGGAGAGCTTACCTCGTTTGGGCTACGATGGTCAGTGGATGTCCGAGTCAATTACCAAGGTAGAATTATATATAAGATTGCGTAGTGAAATGACATAAATGACTGTGGCACAATGAGTTTAGGCTAGTTTGACTATTGGGACATATCACGGGAAAGGATTTTTTTTTATGTATTAAGATCCTGATTAGTGTCAGGATATTTAGTTATGGAACTAATGTGTAAAACAACATTAAAAGATTAGAGCTTAGTGGTTATGGACCAGGTTCCCTGTGTTAGTTACTGTGTCGGTATAACCAAACAACCACATCACAATAGGGGTACCTCCAGTTAGCCATGGATGTATATCCTGGTCAGTTGCAAACCCTGTGTGATTGGCCCCCCACACCCACACCCACACCCACACCCACACCCACACCCACACATACTCCTTTGAAGTGAACCAGTGCTCTTCCGATTTGACTTGAGGACATGCAAAAAGACTTTTAGTGTGCACACTGAAATGTCGGACACCATAAGCTTCAGCAGTAACATATTATATTAAATTGACTTAATATTCAATTTTTAAGTGGCAACAAATGCTTAATAATTATAAATTATAATAAGTATCTATGTTGGATATGTGCAATCAAATGCACATCAGCATTTTGGTTTAGAATATTTGATACTTTCATCGGACTGTACCGTGTTAAGCAGGGGGAATTCCAATGGCGGACCACTGGTCTTCCCCATTCTACCGCTTCTTTCGCTACCTCTCCTTATCCCAGTCCTGCCCAGTGCCATGCTTGGTAGCGACGACTATTAATCTTTAAGTCATTGGTTTGACTTGGCCAGGGTCTGAAGCCCATGATTTGCCAAAACGGGAAGTGGGCGCTCAACCCATTTGCCAACCCCATCTATATCAGTCGTTTGTTGTTTTTTGGAGTTTTACATCCTGACAACATCTAAGGTCATATCAGGACGGGTACCAACTTGTGATTGTGTGCACCCATGGTGACTTTTTAGTGCTGCCTCACTGGGAGACCAGGCCGTGGGCACCATGACCTGATATCCCACAGTCACATTATTCTGATACTGTTCTAACCAGTGCTTGTCCTATCCTATTAATACTGAAGCTAGGCTAGTAAAACTTGTTTTATTTAATGACACCTCTAGAGCGCAGTGAATCCTCGACTATTGGACGTCAAACATATGGCCATTCTGACATATTTCTTTGGAGGAAACCCACTGCCGCCACATAGGCTAGTCTTTCCGATAAGCAGCAAGGGGTCTTTTCTATGCACTTTCTCACAGACAGGACAGCACATACCACAGCCTTTGATGAACCAGTTGTGGACCACTGGTTGGAACGGAAAATAGCCCAAACTGCAAATGAATTCAGCCACTGCATCCGGCCGTCTATATAGAGGGCGTGTCACACTACGACGTATAGCCTTAGCATATGCCGACGTATGTGATTTTCGATCAACACATTGGCATACGTCATCATATGTTACATATACGTTCGTCATACATTGGGTATGTTATGGGTACATTGTCATATGTCGTCTTATGTCGTGTGCGTCGAGGCTCCAAAAAACTTTTGTGCATGCTCAAAATTTCGAAGGTGTGTCGACGTGTGTTGACGTGTGGCTCGTATGTTCAACGTACGCTACGTGTATGTTTGGGATGTGTCGGCATACATTGGGAGTACGTTAGGGATACATTGGTATACATTGCTGCATGTTAGCCGTACGTTCAGCCAGTGGGAACGTGCAGTCCGCGTACAGTCCGTGTACTGCCAACGGATGCATTACGTACTTCTAGCGTACTTCAAACGTATGCCTGTCGTATCTCCAGCGTATTTAACATATACACCCTACTTCTAGCGATGGAGTAACATATATGAAGTTGGTCAGCATTCCATGAGCGTATGCGAGCATTTTGCAAACATTTTGCAAACAAATATGCTAGGTCAGAGATACTTTCTGCATACGTTACATACGTTGTGTCTACGCCCATTTTTCTCCCCCGCCACTGAAAAGTTTGACGAATTCCGACGTACTGCCAAATTTTTTAACGTTGAGCACGCGCTGATGCCGTATGTCGTAGTGTGACAGGACCTTTAGTAACATAACACTAAAGGAGCCATCTGTATAACATCTATGGACCAAATAGGGTGACAGTAATGAGGTGAGATCGGTGACCTTGAACTAAGCCACCTCCAGGGCCGAATGGCGTGGTGACGTGGTATCTTATTATTCTTAATGACAGCCTACATTGAGAATGCCTGTCTCACTTGCACCTGTAACACTACACTGGTCCTACAGCGGGTCCAGCAAAGGAAGACCCTTTGTGAAGGGTAGCACGAAGCACCATCGCACCTGCATTCTACTCTTTCTATCAGTATCACCCCTCCACCTCCACCTCCACCTCACGCACACTCCCATCCATCCACAATCCTCAATCAGCAAAGTACCACCTTGAAAGGTAGCAGGAACCCACCCACCCCTGCCATGCCCACCCTACAAACATTATTACTCTCATTATAAAATCATCATTTTAAATTAAAATCCAAGAATGAGGGGTACAACTTTCAAATGTTATGAGTGAGCATGGTTGCATTCGGAAACAAAGTTACTTAATTAATCCGGGCAATAATCTGAGTAATAATGACTTATTCAAATTTAACTAGTGTATTTCGTGGGCTTCTGTATGCATATATTATATATTTTATTATTGTATATATTGTATATATTATGTATATATTGTATTATATATATTATATTTCAATTATATATATATGTATTAACTATTATATATATATTATTATGTATATATTATGTATTACTGTATATGTTATTGTATATAAAGTTGGGCTACGGCAAGAGAGAGACAAGAGGCGGTCATGGGTAGGCGACTTTATTTGTGTCAGGGCAGCAAAATATAGGCTACCGGTTATATTGTATATATTATGTATATATTGTATTATATATATTATATTTCAATTATATATATATGTATTAACTATTATATATATATTATTATGTATATATTATGTATTACTGTATATGTTATTGTATATAAAGTTGGGCTACGGCAAGAGAGAGACAAGAGGCGGTCATGGGTAGGCGACTTTATTTGCGTCAGGGCAGCAAAATATAGGCTACCGGTTATATTGTATATATTATGTATATATTGTATTATATATATTATATTTCAATTATATATATATGTATTAACTATTATATATATATTATTATGTATATATTATGTATTACTGTATATGTTATTGTATATATATATTATTGTATATAATTATTATATATCGTATTATATTATTTAGTATATTATATATATATTCTTATTTATTCATTTATATAAAATAATCAATATATGTTTATTATATATAATAAGACATGCCAACCAACAGGAACAGCCTACCTTGGTTTGTTGGGGTTTTATGCACAAACAACATTTGAGGTCATCAGCATGAGAACCAACTTAGGATAGGTCACACTAATGGCGAATTTATAGTGCTGACCTACTCAGAGACCGAGCCGCCAGCACCATGACCTGATATCCCACTCAGTCACATTATCCTGATATTATAGAAACCACCCCTTGCGCAAATCCTATTAATGCCAAGTGGCAGGTTAGATAGCAACAAACATTAATTTTATTGGTTTGACTCGGTCGGGTTTCGAACCCACAACCTCCAGCATGGGGAGCTGGCCAGCGCTCTTAACGATTAACATATGCTGGAATGCAGACAATCAAATAACTTATCAGCAGCTACTGCTTGGTAAGACAGCACCAACACTATAGCTGGCCAGCATTGAAAGCAAGCCTGGTTACCCGGGCTTACATGCTATGGAAAGTATAAATACAGCCTCAATAAAAAAAATATATAAAAAAATAAATATAAAAAAATTCGGCCACCCTGTCTGGTGTATGGTTCCGGAACAAGGCTATTATTATATACATCACGTACGCCTGTGTGGATATGAACACCCTGTCAGGTATTCCCTCTGGTGGTGATTATAATCATACAAACATGTCGCTGATCCCCCACCCCTCCACCCTCATCCCCACCGCACCGGGCCCGTTGGCCTAATTGGTAGAGCGCGGGCCTCGCGTGCGGAACGTCGGGAGTTCGCTCCCCGGTCGAGTCAAACCAATGACTTTAAAATTGATACTTGGCGCTTCCTAGCTTGGTGCTCGACATTAATAGCATAGGGCAAGGACTGATTAGCTCAATGTTAAGGATAATGTGACTGAGTAGGATATCGTATCATGGTGTCGCAGGCCGGATTTCCCAGTGGGGCAGCACTATAAAGTCGCCATGAGTGCGCACTGTCACAAGTCGGTACACATCCTGACATGACCTTAGATGTTGCTAGGATGTAAAAACATCAACAAACAAAACAAACCCCCCATCTTTTATCCTCACCCTCACCCTCACCCTCACCCTCACCCTCACCCTCACCCTCACCCCCACACCCGCCCAGTGCCATCTCACTTTGGTAAATACATGAAGGTTCAAAGATATCTGAACATCGTTATGATGTCTCGATGTCTGACAGTGCCTAGCTACTAATGCTATTTGTTCTGCCTATAACCTATAAGGCAAGCAATTTCAAGTCTGTGTCACATAGAGAAAGCGCGGCAGTGTGGCTACACTGCAGGTGGTTGGTTGTTGAAGGTTTACGTCCTGGCAACATCTAAGGTCATATGAGGACGGGTACTGACTTGTGACAGTGAGCATTGACTTTATATGCTTAACATCTTTTATTTCTTGAAGATTTATACTGCCTATCATGGATAAGTCTGAATAGACTTGTTTTCACCATTAGACAGTTTTTCGATAGAAAGCCCGAGCCTACAATTTCACCGACCGAAGGGATTTTTATCCTCCCACACCACATAGATGTTGGTATGAGAGCAACTGGCCTTTGATGACGCTGTAAGTTATATACAGCGGTGGAAATCTAAATTGGCAGAGGTGGGGGCACAGGGAATCGAACCACTGACCTTCAGATTAGGAGTCTGACCTAGAAATATACCCTTCTAAGTTCTATGCAATGACAAATGCTTAATAAGTGCACCAGTATCTAACTTTTAAGGTTAATATGTAGACTCAAATGTAGATAAATATTTTGGGTTGTAATTATATGGTTTAAACAAAATGACCCCCCCCCCAAAAAAAATTTCCGACCAGATTATCAAAATCTTGATATTTTCTATGTTTATCTCAGAAGATTATCTGGTTTAGCTAGGGTAGCGGGACAAGGCTCAGGTGGTAGAGTGTCCACCTGTGAGGGTGTCGATGATCCTAGTAATCCTGATCAGTGGACCCATTTGCAGTTTGGGCTATTTTCCGTTCCAACCAGTGGTCCACAACTGGTTTATCAAAGGCTGTGGTATGTGCTGTCCTGTCTGTGGGAAAGTGCATATGAAAGACCTCTTGCTGCTTATCGGAAAGAGTTGCCTATGTGGCGGCAGTGGGTTTCCTCCAAAGAAATATGTCAGAATGACCATATGTTTGATGTCCAATAGCCAATGATAAAAATTAATGTGCTCTATAGGCATCGGTAAATAAAACAAGCTTTGTTTTGTATCTGGTTTATCTAAGGGATATGTAATAAATCATCCCACCACCCGCAATGCCCTTTTACATTGGATTCCAGTTCATCCCAGTAACCTGTGCTCATCAATATAGTTCTCTTGGTCGGGGGATGGGGTGTGGGTGGGGTCGGGGATATGGACTTACCAGGGTGACTCTTCCTTTGAAGACCTTATGAGGCATAGTTGTGTAATAAAATACACTTTCTGAGCCAGGATCTGTGAATGCCAGGAAGACCAAAACAATGGTTATAAGTAAAAAGACAGATAAACCAAATGTCAATATAACCATAGATGGCACAAACATAGAACAAGTATCCGAATTCATATATCTCAGACAAAAGATTACAAAATGATGGGAGATGTGAGGAAGAAATTAAAAGAAGGATAACAATAGCCCGAACAACATTCTCCAAAATGTATAGAGTGTTAACATCAAGTAAGATATTAATACAAACAAGGAAGCGTATTCTTCAGTGTTATGTGTGGTCTACTCTAATGTATGGGGCAGAGACATGGACAATCTCTAAGAAAATGTACAAACGTTAGCAGCATTTGAAATGTGGACTTATCGAAGGATGATGAAAATATCATGGACAAAGAAGATCACCAACAAAGAAGTTCTCAGAAAAATTAAAAATAAGAAAAGCTTGTTTGCCACTATACAGACAAAGAAACTTATTTATTTTGGCCACATCATTCGTCAGAGTTCAATATACCGTACATTGTTGGAAGGGAAGGTGAATGGCAGCAGAGGGAGAGGGAGACCAAGAACATCATGCTTTACAAATATTTCACAGTGGACAGGCTTGAATTATTCACAGTCTATCAGAACAGCACAACATCGGGACAAGTGGAGAACCATTGCATCCAACCCTCGACTAGAGGATGGAACTGTTGATTGATTGATTGAGAGGATCTGTAGACTTTTGGAGATATCCCAGAGCAAGCTCTGCCTTATTTACTATATTGGAAAATGGCTTTTATAATCATATATATCTTCTCTGTGGGTGTGACCAGACAGGATGACCGAATGAGTTGAGCATCCGTATCCCATGTTGGGAGGTTGATCATGGGATTACAACCCATGGGTTTGAATCCTGTTCGAGTCAAACCAATGACTTAAAAATGTATACTATTCGCTTCCTAGCCTGACGCTCGGCATTATTAGGAATGGCCAAGGAGTGGTTGGCTCAGTGTCAGGGTAATATGATATCAGGATATCAGGTCATGGTGCTGGTGGCCTGGTCTCCCAGTGGGGCAGCACGATAAAGTCACCATGAGTATGTACTGTCACAAGTCGGTACCCATTTCTAATGTGACCATAGATGTTGCCAGGGTGTAAAACTCCAACAACCAAACAACCAACTAGATCGTTGGGTCATGGGTTCGAATCCTGGTCCAGTCAAACCAATGACTTAAAAATTAATACTTATCACTTCCTAGCCTGGCACTCGGCATTATTAGGATAGGGCAAGGGCTGGTTGGCTCAGTGTCAGGATAATGTGACTGAGTGGGATATCAGGTCATGGTGCTGGCAGCCTGGTCTTCAAGTGGAGCAGCACTATAAAGTCGTCATGAGTGCGCACTGTCACAAGTCGGTACCCGTCCTGATATGAACTTAGATGTTGCTAGGACGTATAACAACAACAAACAACAACAACCAACTTTGTGGGTGGGCTGGATGTATTTTACCGGAATGGCTCCAGTTACAACTAGGTTGTTTCTAACTGGGTGAACGGACCTCGCCCCCTCCGCCCCTTCCTTCCCCCCCCCCCCCCCCCTACCCCCCAACCGTAGGCGCAGCTTCTGTTTGTGACAACAGTTTAAACTGCTTCTTAATGTATCGATTCCGTTATCAGTTCCGAACAGTGTTCCCAAAAGCCGAGGAAACGCTTCCAACTGGTCCATCGCGTGTCACGTGACCGCCTCAGAGGTCACGTGGTCTGAGACAGTCATGATGCAAAAGTCACATGTTCTTTCCGTCTCCCTACGTAGTCATGTAGAGAGTGAGTCTCAACCGGCGGGAGGTTGTGGGGTTCGAATTCCGACCGAGTCTACTAGCCAAGGACTTACAAAATTGATACTTCTCTCTGCCGAGTTTTGACAAGCATGCCAACATTAATTTTGCAATGTTTTCACAAACATATATCGCCGGAATTAGTTATTTTAAGTCAGTTACTTCCAACTAAAGTAAGGTAGTTCAGAGCACTTGTTCATGTTGCTTCGGCCGTTTTGGTAGATTGTGGGATTCGAACCCACGGGTTCGAACCCTAGTCGAGACAAACCAATGACTTAAGAATTGATAATTGTCGCTTTCTAGCCAGGTGCTCGGCATTATTAGGATAGGGCTAAGACTAGTTGGATCAGTGTCAGGATAATGCGACTGAGTGAGATATCAGCTCATAGTGCTGGTGGCCTGGTCTCCCAGTGGAGCAGCACTATAAAGTTGCTATGAGTGCGCACTGTCACAAGTCGATACCCATCCTCATATGGCCTTAGATGTTGCCAGGACATAACAACTCTAACCACCAACCAAATATTGCTAATGAGACAGCTCGCAAGCTCACTTCTGGGACAATGGCTTTCCCAGGGGTTGCAAGGGGAAAAGTGGATCACATGGGCCCATAGTGTTCATTCCCACAGCCTAATCGCATCAGTCGCAGAAGATGGCGGGAGTTTAAAGCTGCATAGTCCGATGAAATATCAAATTTTCAAAACCAAACCAATTATCTAGATTTGATTTTACATATCTAACATAGAATCTGATGCACTTATTATGCATTTGTTTCTGCATTGAAGGCAATCTGAGTCAATTTAACAGAACTTGTTACTGCAGAAGTCTATGGTGTCAGAGTTTTGGCAAACTTGCCAAAACTAATTTTCCATGATTGCACTCAAAATATCTCAAAAGGTTACCATTTAAAGTAAAAGTAACTTTGAACTAGTGTAAAGTAGATACTAGTGATCGATCTAATATATTTATCTCATAAAAAATACAGAAATTCAAAACCATCGGACTATGCAACTTTAATGACAGCTCCGTGCCATACAGGGGGATGATGGGTTGGTGTGGGACTCTGTCTGTGGGCAGCGACTAGTTTAGATCAGCCATTACCACCTCAGCAGACGGGATGCGGTGGTCAATTTGGTTAAAGCCGCAGGCTTCGCCATGCAGAAGTCAAGAGTTTGAAATCCCAATCGAGTTAATGGAATTACTTACAAAGTTGATACTTGTCGCTACTTAGCATGGCACTCGACATTAATGGGATAGGTAACAACATCCAAAGTCATATCAGGACAGGTACCGACTTGTCACAGTGCGCACTCATGTTGACTTTCATACTGTTTCACTGGGAGACCAGGCTGCCCACACCATGACCCAATATCCCACTCAGTCACATTATTGTGATATTGAGTTAACCAGACTTTGCCCTATCCTATTAATGCCGAGCGCCAGGTTAGGAAGCGACAAGTATACATTTTTAAGTCATTGGTTTGACTTGACCAGGGTTCAATCCCGTGGGTTCGAATCCCACGAAAACGGGATATGGATGGTCAACTCATTCGGCCATCCTGTCTGCTCTATGTATATATATGCTGTATAAGAATTATACGAGTATAATAATCCCGAATTCTATACGATCCTAACATCCACCCATCAGTGATCGGGTGGTTGGGCCTCGGACTACTACTCATCTACTGCTTAGGCTTCAAGCCCGACGGCTCACCTGCTCACTATCCTCCTCACTTAACACCAACAATTGTATATGTATATATGCTGTAGAAGAATTATACAAGTATAGTAACCTGGAATATCCCTCCTTTCCCTCATCACTCACTCAGCTCCATGGACTGATGGAGTCTGTCCTAGTCATCTACTGCTCCAGCCTCCCCAACCCCAGCTCCGATCGTAGCGCCACCACCCCTGCACACTGTAACCGACACTCACCGTACTGCTGAAAATTATATATAAATTTCATGAATAAAAAGGGCCAAACTGATGGGTGACTCAGTGCATTTCGTGCTTGGCCTTTGCTGCAGCTGATGCGTGACCTTGACATGAAACAACAATGTGCATTATGTAATCAGATGCGAAGTTTTATGTGCACTGTGTTCTGTGGCGTGTGGATGGAAGGTCAAAGGTGAATGAATTGATATTAGTGGATTAGTGCGTTGATTTATGGTTGTTTTCTATTAAGTTCCTGGCAACTTGCCAACTAGAGGGAGTCTGGTAGAACTCAGTATTCTTTTTACTTGAACCCCTTACTTGAACCCCTTCCTGATATGATGACCGTAGATGTTGCCAGGACTTAAGACGCCAACAACCAACCAACTTTTACTTGAACGATTTCAGATGCTCTATTTAACAGGACTCGAGTTCAATTGTCGCGTTGTGTGCGACAGCCTTTCCTCTAAATTATCATGCCGGGGAAGTGGTTTTTATTTGAAGTTATAGATCTGTAAGACTCCTGTGTGCTGCCATATTACCTGTAGGATATGTCAATAGGCCAAGTACAGGTACACTGATATCAGTGTCAGCACCCAGGTATCATACCGGGCGCAGTGGCCTAATCGGTAGAGTGCGGGCCTCGCGTGCGGGAGATCGGGAGTTCGGTTCCCGGTCGAACCAATGACTTTAAAATTGATATTTGTCGCTTCCTAGCTTGGCTGTCGGTATTAATAGGATAGAGCAAGGACTGGGTAGCTCAGGGTCACGATAATGTGACTGAGTGGAATATTGGGTCATAGTGCCGGTGCACTGTCATCTGCGAATAGCAGCTCTCTCACCAGTATCCGAGTAATCTTGAGCCGTGTTCACACACGGGAGTTAAGTCGCCTCAACTAATTCACCTTGTCTAGTTTGGCTTACATTCGCCATGTGGACGCGACCCTAAGGCGGATTAGGGCTGATTCGCTTCAAGTAAAACGCGTCGCGAGGTAGCTTATATGAACCGAACTAGCTTAAGTCGGCCCAACTTCCTAATGTGAACGGTATCGGTTTACTTGAAGCGGCTTAAGCATGTCACACGCATGCATAGTCGAGACCTGAGTTTGGTGATTTTCCGGTCAATCAAAAGCGCATATTATATAATTTGGTCTATGAAACCGCTAGCTGTGCACAGATATTTTTTTCATCATTTATTTTTAGGTTTTCACTGCCCAGCAGAAGTTTTGACCATTCCAAAACAATACGACTCAGTCTATACATATCTAGGTCGAACCCACACTCTCTCATGGCGACGTCGACTAACCGAAACTGGCGCTGGTTAGTATGGACTTGCTCATGCGCAGATATCGATTTCCACCTTAAACCGCCCCGTGTGTGGACACAACACTAGTTCGCCTCATCTAGGTCGCCTTATCTAGTTTGGCCTAAAGTTGTGTGTGTGAACACGGCTTTGGTCTTCGCTCTGAAGTGTGCGACGTTGAATAGGTCAGCGCTGTGTCTGGACTGTATATATACCTTATACCCTATTATACCTTTGTGTAAATAAGCCTGAATTGAAAAATTGCTGGAAGACCAGTGCTCCGGCACTGACAAAAGACTTATTCAGCAGAATAAACATATTTACTATATATATATATATATATATATATATATATATATATATATATATATATATATATATATTTTACCTCGGTACTAAGCATCTGGCTGCTCGTGGTCGAGGGAGAAGGAAGCAACATCCGGGTTCAGCAATTAGCATATTCCGCTCATAACTGGAGGAACGTTAGGAGCAGCTCAGCAGTTTTTACCACGGATTACTCAGTTTCTACTGTAAATACCGGAACATAAACTGTCATACTTGTTTATGAATACTTATAGCACTGGGTGGGCGGCTGAGATATATATTTATCTCAGAAAGTGACAGAAACTCAAAGCCATCGCAATATGCAACTTTAAGCTTAAGGAGTTAAATTGGAAATGTGTGCCTTCAGCGGCGCCTCTCAGTTACAATAAAATGGCCGAAGAAAAACTGGGGAGAAAAAAGAAAACAATAAAAATAAACAAAGGTAGCGTTACCAGAGTTGTCGTTCCGTACTAAAACTAACGGACCACTCACTCTCCATGCGTAATGTCACTGCGCTCTCCACCCGGCCAGGTAGCAAGCAATAGGTCGCAGCAACAGAGTGCTTGGAGAGTTCCAGAGGCAATTTGTCCGACTTGGGATTGTCTGTCCTGGGATTGAACCATTTCACCGTCAAGTTAACACGCCGTCTCGCCAGTCGGAGTGTCGAACGGCTCACAAAATAGTCACAGTCCAATAAAGATCGCCCTTTAAGACGCATTTCTCCGCAGCTGAAGCCATGATAGGTTTATGGGAAACAAAAAAAAAAGATTTACTGTGTGTGTTTATTTTTTGTTTGTTTTTAATATCGGGAAGTGTGAGCTGTGCTGGGACCTTCTTCCTCTGAAACCGGGTAGACTGTTAATTAAATTGATGGTGTGTCGTTCAGCTCGGGCTGCCTGACAGATGCCTTTTGTTAGTAACCAGGAGGGCTAATTAACAACGCGGACAAAGGAGTACATGATATGGAACTTTTATTTTCACCAACACATAAGCCAATAATGTTATGGTGCAGTCACACTACAACGCTTCTCTCCGGCGTGCCGCCAGCGCACAAAATAACTTCTACGCGTCGAGAAACGTCCAACTTTTCGGCAGTTTGGGGGAAAAGATCGGCGTCAGGGCAGCATGTTAGTAGCGCGCGGCCAACGGGTGTCGACCCTTTGGGGGGAAAAAAAAAAAGGTTTCGCGCGACGTCTTCATCTAACCTTAAATGTTGCTAGGGCGTAAAACAAAAATGCCCCAGTTTGTCGCAACGTGTGAGCAACGACCCTCCCGCACGCGCGCCGTCTTCCTAGCATTCCCATAACGTTATTCCGGCGCGTCCAACGCATCGCGACGCGCGCCTAACGTCCTTACCCATATATTTGCGCGCGCTGCCGGTCGTTGTTGTTTTTTTGACATGCTTAAAACCTTGGGCGACCAATAACGCGCGCCGGCGTTTTCCGCCGACCGTCAATGTCAAAGATAGTGTACCGAAATGTACCGACGCCCCCATAACGCACCCCCAGCGCGTCCCGACGTTTCACTTATAATCGCCCAAAAACACCACACGTCGCCGTGTCGCCGGCGAGAAGCGTCATAGTGTGACTCCACCATTAGAGTGTAGTTTGTCAAGGAATCAGGCGCTTAACTCTTGCGAGTCTCTTGTTGTGGTCTTGTCTTGTGATTGTCCGGTCTGGGTGGGCGGCTGAGAAAGCTGGCTTGTGGCGAGTTTGGTGGCTGGAGGTGAAGTGATTCTGGTAGAGGGTTGCGGGTTCGAAGTCGGCCGCCGGTGACGTCACGGTCTCGCGCCAGAGGATATATATATATTATAGAAGTAAACAATGTGCTACCAGTCCGTGGGCACTATTAGTTAGTTATGTCATGGGATTAAACTAGATAGGTAATCTTCTACATGTATGCTAGTACATATGTTGTAGATATTCTATTATATATGTTGTATATATGTGCTGTATATATGCTATATATGTTGTATGTTGTAAATATGCCATATATAGCTATGTATTATACATATATGCTAATTATCCAAGTTAATCATGTGACATATACGAGATATATGCGAGACATGTAATCTATGTTACATATTTAACCGATGTAAGGCTACACAGGACAATGCGAGGAAAGACTGGACAATATAGTTTATTGACAGTCAACATATGTCAATCGACATCAATATGAATAATCAAATAATCAATCAGATAATCAATCAAACAATCAAATGGGCTGGACAACACGCCAAACGAGCAGAGCAAAACCAGCCAACCAACTAAAACAAATCTGAAAGGGCTGTAGCTACCCGCATATCGAATAGTATACGTTCAGAGATAGGTTTAGAAATATATGTGTACACAGTATCTCATGTC
The DNA here is from genome assembly GCA_030323885.1 of Branchipolynoe longqiensis. Classification (NCBI taxonomy): domain Eukaryota; kingdom Metazoa; phylum Annelida; class Polychaeta; order Phyllodocida; family Polynoidae; genus Branchipolynoe; species Branchipolynoe longqiensis. The sequence continues at coordinate 40,364,562 of CM059188.1, forward strand.
CAATCCTCCTGGTCTTAACTTTTGTCGATGGTAGCTCCCTGGAGAGCCAGATAGGTGTAGCCACCTCTGCGCAAGCAGTGACCTGCAAGGGAAGTTACATCACCAGGATAATTAGAAGGCATAGGACAATAGACATGTTCACTAGCAAAATTATTGACAGCTGAACTGGCCGTCAGCTGCGGTTGGCAATCAAAGTCAGAGTCAGAATCAATTTCTGCATTGCCAGCAATACTGCTGTATTCAAATACAGGGGCAGTCACCTGCACTGGCACAATCTTGGCGCCCTCTGAAGACGAGTCCTTCACACAGTCAGTGGCGCATGTAACAACGAGTAGGTGCGTTCGCAGACCCAATCTGGGGTGCCCCGCACCTCGCCAAACTTCAGTCTCGGTGACAGGTCACCTTCTTGTGCGCTCTACTCCCACAGTGGGAACACCAATGTCCAAATTCAGTGTCTTTACTGTCAGCAGCACATCCACTCTCTTTATTATAATTGTAACAGGGGCCCTACCATCCCGGATGAAGGGTCTCTGCGCCTGGCCAGACCCTCGGGCTCGAGAATTGTTCGATCTATTCTCAGACTTAAGGGCCTCATAGGCATAATGTTCAAGTGCTAACTCCTGGTCCCCACCTGTAAATGCTAGGAACCCTTCCTTCAATGCCTTCTTCCTTACTGCCAGGTCATAGTCTACATGTGCAGTATCCAGATACCTGTCTCCCCCGCCTTCCCAGACATATAAAGCCGAGACAATCCTCCAGACACAAGTCTTTTTGGCCAACTAACCACATGCATGAACTGCGAATGAGCTTGTGGCAGGATAATTTCCTCATATCCTTCCTGCCAACAGTATATTTTTTGATAGCCCACTTACTTTTGCGTTTCCTCTCACTGCTGGGAGTGCGTTCCTCCGAAGACGAAGAAAAACTCTGGCGCCTGTGGCACCGGTGCCGGTCACATGACATGCTCCGCCCCCTGTCACGCACACCAAGCTTGAGATTGGCCATGACCTCCTCCAAGGCTCGCTCCCACACCAGCAAGCTAGCCACATGCTTATGCCTCTCCAGTCGGCGTACGCGCTCCTCCTATGCCGCCTCATCGTCCTTCGACATGCACTCGTCGGACTTGTCGTCTGTCCCCGAATGCACCTCCTGCTTTAGTGGTTTATGAATTCTCACCTCCGCCATAGCCGCCGCATGCCTCTGTCTCGTTATCGACCGTTTTCCCGGGCACTTGCTGCCCCCTTTTCCACATTGCAAAGCCCCGCACACAGAGCAATACTTCTCTGCCATGCAGTGTAGCAACGTAATGGAAGAAAAATTTCTAACAGTAAGGTCTGCCAATGGCTGCTCAGAGGTGCGTGCGGCAGCAGAGGCTAGGCAAGCACTATCGACTGCACCTGGCAAAGACTGCCTCGGCTACAGAACGCAGTGTCGCCAAATGGATAGTAAATGAACCAACTGTATTTAGACTGTCTTGCGTACCGCAAGAGGGGAGCACCATGTGCCGCCCCTTACTCGATGATATACAGAGTATATCCAGGCTATTTATTTTATATATGCTATATATGCCATATGTTAGATGCATATTGTATATATTTTCCATATATGTGCTTTATATATATTATATATGCTTCATATACTATATATACGCTTGATAGATAAACGATACATGTTCTATATATGCTATGCATATGTTATAGATATTCGATGCATATGGTATGCTAGATAAAAGATTCACCCCGTACTTCCAGTACAGGGGTGAACAACAATGTAGTCTAAATACAGGCGAAAATAGCTTTAGTATGGAACAGGAAGTATAATGCCTGGCACCAGTGTCAAATAGTTACTTATATCAGCACAGAGTTGGTGAAATGGGAGAGAATGCAAAAGGACAAGATGGCGGCCAGAGAACGCAGTCGATTTCACTTTTAAATTGCATTAAAGTATATGTTTTATTATATTTTCGAACTCAAAAGTAGGGGGTAAATATGAAGATGTACATAACGAATATATTGTGCTTCTTAAATTAAGAATTTACCAGCTCAGTTAATTAACCCAGCATGTCGAAATTCTTCGCCAGCTTTTCTAATGGGTTGGTTTTCACCCGTGTACTGGAAGTACGGGGTGAATCTTTTATCTAATGGTATGCATATGAGAGGCATATTCTCTGTTATGTATGCTCTATAATGCTATATATTCTATGTATATGATATATATGACAATATATGCTATATATGCTTTATATGATAGACTATATATATACAGTAAAACCTCTCTAACCGACCACCTCCACAGATCGACCACTCCCCTATATCGATCGCTTTATTTGGGTCCCAAACGATCGCCCATACAATACCATTGTAATGATAAAAATAACTCCCAAACTGACCACCTCCCTAAATGGACCATTTAAAGTCGGTCCCAGGGTCGGTCGATTTAAAGAGGTTTTACTGTACTATATCTATATCTCCTATATAGATGATATGCATATATGCTGAGTATATGAGAGGTTCAACAAGTGTATTAAATGCATTGAAACTCAAAACCGTAAGAGTGAATAGTAGATTAAAATTCCATTGATACAATGACACGCCCAAAACTATGCATTCACTTGTAAGTGGTTGTCGATTGTTATATTATGTGGGTCAATAGTTGACCAATTCAAAGCAGGTGCGTGTTAGTAGACTCAGACTGGGTTAAAGCTGCATAGTCCAATGAAATATCAAATTTTCAAAACCAAACCAATTAACTAGATTTGATTTGACATATCTGACTTAGATACTGATGCACATATTAAGCATTTGTTTCTGCGTAGAAGGCAATACTGAGTCAATTTAACAGAACCTGTTACTGCAGAAGTCTATGGTGTCAGAGTTTTGGCAAGCTTGCCAAAACTAATTTTTCATGTTTGCACTCAAAATATCTTAAAAGTTTACCATTTAAAATAAAAGTAACTTTGAACTAATGTAAAGTAGATACTAGTGATCGATCTAATATATTTATCTCAGAAGAAATGCAGAAATTCAAAACTATCGGACTATGCAACTTTTAACCTGGACTGCAAATGAGAGGGTTTGTTTTGTTTTGTTGAGGTTTTACATCCTAACAATATCCAAGGTCATATCAAGACATGTACCGACTTGTGAGTGTATATTACAAGGGTGACTTATAGTGCTGCCCCACTGGGAGACGAGGCCGCTGGCACGATGATATAATTTCCGAATTAGCCACATTATCCTGATAATGAGTTACCCAGTCCTTGTCCTATTCTAGTAATGTTAAGCGCCAGGATAGGTAGTGGCAAGTGTAAATGTTGTAAGTCATTGGTCTGATTTGGCTTGGATTCGAACTTCCGACCTTCTGTGCGGGAAGCTTCTGCGCTCTATTCGAGTCAGCCACCGCATATATGGTTCAGATGGGATATCCATGACAGGGAAGTTGGTTATATGGAAATACCTGCCCGGGACACCTATGACAGGGAAGTGGTGCAAAAGGCACTTGTTCCCTGCTATTCGGTATTGTTGCCAACTTCAACAGTATATTTTGACACTGATCGAATTTCCTATGACTGAATGCCACCTAATTAATTTCCCTGTCACCGAGTTCCCCCTTGTTGAACGCCTCATTAACTCCGAGGAGTCTTTAATTTAAAGCTGCACAGTCGTATGCATATATTATATATATCATATATCATATATATATATGATATATAATATATATATGATATATAATGATATATATGATATATATGATATATATGATATATATGATATATTGATATGGATGATATATATGATATATAATGATATATATGATATATATGATATATATGATATATATGATATATATGATATATATGATATATATGATATATTGATATGGATGATATATATGATATATAATGATATATATGATATATATGATATATATGATATATAATGATATATAATGATATATATGATATATATGATATATATGATATATATGATATATATGATATACATGATATACACGATATCCATGATATACATGATATACATGATATATATGATACATATATGATATATACGATATATATATGATATATGTAGGATATATATGACATATATGATATATATGATATGTGTGATATATGTGATATGTGTGATATATACGATATATATGATACATATGATATATATGATATATATGATATATATTATATATATGATATATATGATATATATGATATATTGATATATATGATATACATGATATATATGATATATATGATATATATGTCGTAGTCTGCACTGGCCTCTCAAACAAGGAGCCTCATAGACAGGTAAGCCTAGATAGTCTAATAGTTATCATACTATCCCCATAATGGCAAGAAGTGTGGGTTCGAATCCCGCTCTAGGCACAATGTTTCCCATTTTCATCATGCGCAAAACACCGGTTGCTCTCACCTGGCTCCCATACATGCTATGTGTTGTATGGTTGTTGAACCCACTTGCTATCGGGACCGTACTTCATCCACACCTCGCTTTATCTCCTCTCCGCTGGCCATCCTCCTCCTTGATAATGTCTGAAAAGAGTTCCAGGAGGGGGAGCCCGCCAGCATTTCACTTTCTGCTCTTACTCTGTCCATGTCTTTGGCTCGCTGGCTGGTCACCATGGAGCAAATAGACACGGTCCTTTGACTCAACTCTCCTCATTTCTCTTTCCTACACTCTACCCTTTTTTTTCTTTCTCCCAGGCTTACTTCTCCCCCTGATCAAGGGAGTTGTTTGCTTGGGTGGGGCCCTTTACCTTATCATTTCTCTCACTTTGTTCTTGTTGCTGGAACCGCTGGACCCACCTTTACCCATCCCTTCCTCCTAAACTTTTGCTGCTGTTGACTGGATACGAGTGCTGTGCTACCGCCGGACCGGAGTGATTCGGGGCCGCCCCAATGATTCATTGTTTAATTGTTGTAAAGACATCCCCAGCTTCTACAACCATCCCACCAGAAGATTAATCTTCAACCAAACATTGGACCGATTTATTGGTGCCTCTCTCTATTGCTGCAGTTCTGCTGCCGGTAACCGTCAAAAGGTTACGAACCCCCCAGGGGCCGTATGTAGGAGTCAGTGTTAGTGAGGAAAAACGGTGTTTGGCGGGAATTCCGGTTTATCGGCGAAAAATGGTATGCACGAGTCAGTGTTAGGCCTAACACCAAAGGCTTAACCGGTGTTACCTTACCCCTAAAAAATATTAGGTTTAGCGAGTTTATTAGGCCCAAATCTATTCAATGCTGTCATATTTAACAGAATTAGATACGCAATAAGTGAAATTTATTCAAATTAACCCTAAATTCGAAGCGTTATTAAGGCTACCGCCGCATTGGCGGCGATATTAATAGTTATATTTTCGAATCGACGAACGTAAAGTAAACAAATCGCCACCGCCGCCGCATCGACGTCGCTTTCCATACTGGCGGTGGCGGCGGTTTGTTTATCCTACGCTCGTCGATTCGAAAATATAACCATTAATATCGCCTTAATAACGCTTCAAATTTAGGGTTAATTTGAATAAATTTCACTTATTGCGTATCTAATTCTGTTAAATATGGTCGCATTGAATAGATTTAAGCCTAATATATGGGTACAGACGCAGAGGGATTTCCCAAATCTATAAATATATTCACGTTTAGCTATAATGAAAGTGTTACGCGCTCCTGCATACGACTTGACACAGGTCCCGACTTCGGTGATAGCTAAACGGTAACAGGCTTTAACACCAAACACCGCTAACACTGACTCCTGGATACGGGCCCAGAAGTCAGAGTTGTTGAACCTACCGTAAGTATGTATCATAAGTAAGTGCTTTGCCTCTATGTATGTAATTGTAACCATTAAGTAATTTATGGACATAAATCATAAGTCGAATCACTAAGAGTGCTGGCTTCCCATGTAGTAGGTCGGGAGTTCGAATCCCAGCCGAGTCAAACCAATTACTTACAAAGTTGCTCCTTGTGACTACTTATCCTGATAGTAATACTCACATTACTACGATATAACAAGGATTGGTTAGATCAGTATCAGGATAATGTGACTGGGGGGAGCATCGGGTCATAGTAATAGGTTGGAATGACTTCGGACTCTTCTTCATGATCATTATGCTGGGGCTAAAGGAACCGCCAAGCACCGCTCCCGCCCCGAGGATGCCCCCCACCCCCACCCCCTTTGGGGGTGGGGGTGGGCTGCCACTCACACACCTCACTCCATTCACACTCTGGTGTGTGTCCTTTCGTTCGTTTTAGGCGTGCGAGTAAGGAGAACCGCCCTTGTCACTCCCAATAGTGCTTCGCAGTCTGTGTTTATTTTACCACTCAACCACAGAAGAATGTAGTGTTGTGCCTAAAATAATAGCTCAATTAGAATTTGAAGACTATGTAGCAATCAAGGGCTCATGTCCTTAATCTAAAGACCACACAGGTTGTAGAGATTGGCCTACTAGTACCCCCCCCCCCCCCCACACACACACACCTCCCAGTCCTACCTCCCTGATCTTGCCCGATAGCTTATTATATAATATCTGAAAAGAAAGACAACAATCTTTGTTTGTTTGCCGTTGTTTTACATCCTAGCAACATCTAACTTCTAAGATCATATCAGGATGGGTACCGACTTGTGACAGTGTGCACTCAGCTGACTTTTTAGTACTGCCCCACTGGGAGACCAGGCCACCAGCACCATGACCCGATATCCAAGACAGTCATGTTGTCCTATTAGTTGTACTAACCAGTCCTTGTCCTACCATATTAATGCTGAGCGCCAGGCTAAAAAGAGACAAGTATCATCTTTATTTGTCATTGGCTTGACTCAGCTGGGATTTGAACTTCCGACCTTCCGCGGGGGAAGCCTGCGCTCTACCGATTCGGCCTTCGCATCCGGTGGACAAATAGGTTCTGATGAGCATTTTGATTGGAGCATAAAGATTGCATGCACGTGACAGGTAATTATTAAGGAGAGGAAGCGCCCTCTATCTGGGTTGTCCCGGTGTAATAATAATTTACCGATATTACCTTAACCCTCCCCATTTAATAGTAAGGTGGTGCTTACTTACATATATAGCATAGTTTTAACTGTTACGATGCATTGTGACGCGATTGCTGCATTCTAACACAAATAGGAGCGGGATTTAGCTCAGGTGGTAGAGTGTACACCTCCGAAGGTTTGGATCATTCGATCTATCCTGCTCAGTGGATACATTTGCAGTGTGGGCTATTTTCCATTCCAACCAGTGGTCCACAACTGGTTCATCAAAGGTTGTGGTATGTGCTGTCCTGTCTGTGGGAAAGTGCATATAAAAGACCCCTTGCTGCTTATTGGAAGGAGTAGCCTATGTGGTGGCAGCAGGTTTCCTCCAAAGAAATATGTCAGAATGCCCATATGTGTGACGTCCAATAGCCGATGATAAAAATCAATCTGTTCTAGATGCGTTGTTAAATAAAACAAACTTTTAAATTTTCTAACACAAATACAGAAGTTTATGTGACCACTCATGTCAGTGCTTTAACAATTTTGACTTATACTATTTTAAAGAGCAAATCACACACAAATGTATATATATATGTATATATGATGTATAAGAATTATGCGAGTATAAAGGCGCAGAAGGGAATGTTCCCTCTATTATTATCACCCATATGTTGTGTACTACTTTATGGGTGACCCATTTTTACAGTTGGGACAGGGAGCGCCATCCCCCACAACCCCACCAGGGGCGCGCGAAATACTGTCACTCGCGCATATATATGCGTGATTATGTACGTTCTGAGGTGAGTGTCCTACCATTGGACCTCCTAGGCTCCTTGATGCTATCAAGATTCTCGTGCCGACATGTTCAGTCTGTTCATGCTGCCATCTTGCCTGATGAGGCGAGTGTTACCCACGTGACACTTCACTCAGATTAAACTGTCCTGCACATGGCAGATTATTAAATAAGATGGCGATGTGGAACAAAACTTCATCTTCAAGCCAGTCGTTTTCAGTTTGTTTGTTGTTGTTTCACATCCTAGCAACATCTAAGGTCATATCAAGGACGGGTACCGACTTGTGACAGTGCGCACTCATGGTGACTTTATAGTGCTGCCCCACTGGGAAATCAGGCCACCGGCACCATGACCTGATGTCTCACTCAGTCAGATTATCCTGACACTGAGCTAACCAGTCCTTGCCCTATACTATTAATGCCAAGCGCCAGGCTGGGAAGCGACAAGTACCAATTTTAAAGTCATTGGTTTGACTCGACTGGGAACCGGTGGAGTGTAAGCTGCCAGACAGCAACTTTAAGACCCCTCCTCCCCACTACCTCCCAACATCACCTCCTCCAACCGCCGAATCGGCAACCACCCTCCCACTAAAAGTAATTAAAGATTTGTTTATTTGTTGGGGTTTTTCCGTGCTGAATCGGTATAGTACAGGCTTCCCATGTGGAAGGTCGGGAGTTCGATTCCCGGTCGAGTCAAACCATTGACTTAGAAAATTGATACTTGTCGCTACCTAGCCTGGCACTCGGCATTAGTAGGATAGGGCAAGGACTTGTTAGCTCAGTACAGTACAATCCCGTTAAACCAAGCTCGGTTAAACCAAACGATCGGTTAATCCTAACTTTTTTCGGCGGCCCGGCAACATACTACCATTTATCATATAAAAAAGTTGGTTAAACCAAAGTCAGTTAATCCAAATTATTGGTTAATCCAAACAAAATTGTCGGCCCCAGGCCACTTTCGGTACAGTTAAACCAAACTTTCATGTGGTTTTAAGGTCATCTGACTCTTTCTTTTATGATAAATGGTAGTATTTTGCCAGGTCGCCGAAAAAAGTTTGGACTAACTGTTCGTTTGATTTAACCGAGGTTGGTTTAATTGGGTTAAACTGTATATACATAAAAAACAATAATCATAGTGTCCACATACACCACCCCCGGTTTTGCCAAAGTCAAGTCAAAGTCAAAGCTCGGTTAAACCAATGATCGGTTAATCCAAACAAATTTCTAGGGTCCCTTCAAGTTTGGTTTAACGGGGTTATACTGTATCAGGATAATGTGATTGTGTGGGATATCGGGTCATGGTGTCAGGCAGCCTGGTCTCCCAGTGAAGCAGCACTATAATGTCATCATGGGTGTACACTGTAACAAGGCGGTACCCTATCTGATATAATCTTAGATGTTGCCAGGAGGCAAGACCCCAACAAACCCACATTACACACATTAAAGGGCATTCAATTATGTTTGATTCCAATTACACTATTATCTTTTTTCTTTCTTTCTTGAAGATTTATACTGCCTATCCTGGATAAGTCTGAATAGACTTGTTTTCACCATTAGACAGTTTGTCGATAGAAAGCCCGGGCCTACACCTTTACCGACCCAAGGGATTTTTAACCTCCCACACCACATAGACATGGCATGACAGCAACTGGCCTTTGATGACGCTGTAAGTTATACACAGCAGTGGAAATCCAAATTGGCAGAGGTGGAGGCACAGGGAATGGAACCACCAACCTTCAGATTAGGAGTCTGACCTAGAAAAAAATCAGACACTCTAACCACTCTGCCACAGAGAACACCACGCCAAAACTATACGAGTTGAGGTGTTTGTCTGAAGTGACTTGTACAATGAAAGCAATACGTCAGACTCTACTGTACATCCATTTAAAGTCTGAAGAGAAGCATACAATATTTTAACCAGTAAAATTACCCAAATTTGATCCTGCATATGCAACTTGGATACTGACACTTATTAAAGTTGCATAGTCCGATGGTTTTGAGTTTCTGTCTTTTTCTGAGATAAATATATTAGATTGATCGTTATAACGTACCTTGTTTTAGTTTGTAGTAGCTTCTATTTTAAATGGGTAACTTTCGAGATATTTGAAGTGCAAACATGCTAAATTAATTTTGGCAAACACGCCAAAACTCTGACACCATAGACTTTTGCAATAACAGGTTCTATTAAATTGCCTCAGTATTCCCGTCTGTGTGGCGATACATGTTTGGCGATACATGTTTAATAAGTGCACCAGTATCTAAGTTAGATACTGGTGTTGGTATGCAGGTATTGTTGGTATGCAGGTATAGCAATACCTCAGGGAGTTTGACGCCCCTGCCTTGCAGAGTTATAAACCACTGTCTTGTGGTACAGGTTCTTGACAGAACCAAAGGCTAAGGGAGCAAACCCTGAACAGAAAACCATGTCACTGTGGCAGCATTAAGGGTGGTTGATGTATGGAACTCCCAACATCTCCCGACCAGCCACTGCAGGGACAAATAGTTTTGCGCCTGTCTTGACATGTTCTTGCCGGTGTGAAACCTCTATTTGCTCCCCGAGAGAATGCCGCTGGTAACTTGCAAAAGCCAGCAGCACTTCAACACTTTTGCAGGCAGCTTTCATGAAATGTACAACCGCACAAAGGAGAGCGGCAGTCAAGTAATGAAAGCAGTCTTTGTCGCATCGCGACCGACCGCATGATGATGATGATCTAAGTTAGATATGTAGAATCAAATCCAGATGACTGGTTTAATTTTCAAAAGTTGATGCTTCATCGGACTATGCAGCTTTAAGTGTTTGTTGTAGCATCTACGGTGATACAAAGCCAATTTAATCCAACCTCTCACTGATGGAACCCCCTATTGTGACAGAGTGTTAAGTTGCCTGGCAAAATTAAAATGACATGTTTGCACTTCAAATATCACAAAAATTAGCAATTTAAAATAAAAGTTAGTTCAAACTAAAGTAAAGTAGACCAGAATCATCAATTTTATATATTTATCTTAGAAAATGGCAGAATCTCTATAAGGATCGGACTATGCACCTTTAATTAACATTTCACTGCAATGGACATCAGACAAAACATCCTTTGAATGTTGGTCATCAGTAGGCTTGTGATTACAGGTACAAAGTGAGTAAAAAAACATTATAACTTAATATAACCCTCTCTGCCCGACCTTTCTAAAAAGGGGTTTTCAAGGTTTACATATAACATGAGCCGACTGCGATCTGACTACTTGGATTTAAGTGGTCTGGAAGATGTCTTTTCACAACACATTACCGGCAAAAAGCAATGTTTTGCTTAAGTGTCGATACAATTATTCAGAATGTTGAATCGTTGATAAACTGTACCGCCCGTGACCCCCACCCCATCCCACTCCACCCCACCCCGCACCACCCCGCTCCACCCCACCCCACCCCACCCCACCTCACCCCACCCCACCCCACCCCACCCCACCCCACCCCACCCCACCCCACCCCACCCCACCCCGATCCACCCCACCCCACCCCAGCCCTCCCTGAACCACCCTACCCCACCCCGCTCCTCCCGCCCCGCCCCGCCCCGCCCCGCCCCGCCCCGCCCCGCCCCGCCCCGCCCCGCCCCGCCACCCCTCTCCACCCCCACACTACCACCTCCACCCCCCTCCCGCCCGCCACGCTCTCCACCGCCGTTCTTGCACACTGGTACATGTGTTATTTTTGTCCGGGTAGTTTTACAAAGAACACACTGCCCTGTAAATATGTTGTACCGGATTCGTCCCTGATTGGTTTCCAATTACATGAGGTCCCCAGCGTGCAAGAGTAACATATCCGAGATTGGGTGGGGATTCATAGGGTCCAGCTTACCTAAGTGGGCATGCATATCAACTGCATATACAATTCTCGGGCGCAAGTGACGGTGTGGCGTCCAGTATAGAAGCCTGCCGGCGGTGGAGCCACCGGTCACGTGGTTGGGGGGTGGGGGGTGAGGGCATACATCAAGTAATGCTAGGTACACACATAGCGTATAGGATTCGCGCACTAAAACTCCCGATCAGCTTAAAACTGAAGTCGGGCCAATTCATTTTTCGAATCGGGAATCGCAATCGTAGTGCTAGCGCACACCTACCATTTTAGCCCTAAAAATTAGTTTTTAGTCGTGAATCGCAATCGGTAGGTGTGCTAGGGGAGTGCACACCTCACGATTTTTGGGCAGTTTTAGATTGTATACGCTAGGTGGGTGCGGGAAAACGATCGTATACGCTAGGTGTGTACCGGGCATAAGCCACCCCATCAGTAATAAGGTAGGAAATAAACATATAATCCCTTTCGTGCCGTTATACTCACATAATGCTTATACATCACATAATATATCAAATATATAGTAGGCTAGATATAATATATACTTATGTAGTCATACATCATCAACAGCATGATGATGATGTATGAATGACTATGACTTATGAGGCATATGCTGAGGTAAGAAATATACGTTATTAGTCTGTCACTCCGTATATATATATGTATATATTCAGGTGGCTGAATACGAGTTATATATATATCCTCTACTATATATATATGTATAGTAGAGAAGGCGGGGAGGAGAGAATGCCCGCTCCACAGTGAATAAGATGGAAATTTAGGTGGTTAGAGAGAAACATATGGGGGCTGCCGTTATTTATATCCGCATAATAAATGATATAGTTCACATATGAGAAAGATTTGCTTTTTATTTTAACTTGACTGTTAATGTCTCAACTATATTATGTCGATGGTGATATCGTCCATCTCTTATCTCAGCACATGTTTCATCTTCCCAAACATAATATTGATTTAAATTGCATTTCTGCGATACTATCTTAATCTGAAACTACAGTTACTCGGTCTACGCCATTACCATGCCAGTGTTCAGCCGGATATAGCATAACGGTATATATATAGCTGGGATATATACATATATTTTACCTCGGTATATAGCCTCAGGCTAGCCGCAGGCTAGGGAGAGATAAGCACATCCGGGTCCAGCAATTAGCATAAGCAGCTCACGGCGGGAGGACGTTCGCTGAGCTGCTCTGGCAGGATTTAACTACTACAACACTTTAACTAACTGTAAGTAGTGCAACATTGCGATAAACTTCCTAAGGATGGTTTATAGCATCCAATTATGAAAGCTTAGAACTTTCTCAGGTCCGATTTGGACATGTTTTGGGTGTTATAAAAAACACAAGGTTAGAACACTTATGTACAGAACCGAAACCGATACCGCTTGATAGCGCAACCTGTATACAGACAGGCAGAGATGTTAACCCGAGTTGCATCTCCTAAGGAAATTCCTCCGAACCCTAAAAGAGGGTTTTGTTGGGGATGATCCTGGGTTTCTTTTATAGACTCCCCAGACCGGTTTTTGAGGCGAGCCTCCGAGTTTCGTAATATTTTCTTCAACTTGCTGGCGCAGAATGCCGCGGGTGGGAGAAGTGTATGAAACAGAGAGAGCGGGCGTGCCAATGGCCGACCCCTCCGTTTGGTTGGTTTCACTACCGATAAAACCTACGGCATACCATTAGCTTAACGCCTGTATACAGAACGGTGTAAACACGTTACTCTATACCATACGAATAATACCTCAACCCAGTTTGGGGCTCACTTTGTGACCATGTTGAGATGATACCGGTATTAAGTAACTTTTTTGTTACAGAAACCGATGGCCACCAAGCGCAACAAAGTTCCGCCGGCAGCGGCAGAAGGCCGCGTGCCCTCAGGGTACGATTCGTCGCCGCCACAGACGCGGCCACCGTCCCCACAGCCAGGAGCTGGTCCTTCGGATAAGGATAGTGGAGATGAGGACCTAGAGGACAAGATCGTCAGGCTTATGGAGAAGTACAAACATACGCAACCCGTTACACGGGTTCCCTCTCCTCCTATCCCAGACGACGACTGGGAAGACTTTTCGGATGATGAAACTGAATCAGCATTTGAGGTTCCGAAACTGAAAGTCAAGAGGCTCAAGAGACCCGTGAGTAGCTCAGGTGATGAATTCACCAAAGTCAACAAGAAGCGGGTTAAAAAGACCAAAAAGAACAAAAAGAAGAAGAAGGACTCATCATCTGATGATTCAGATGACTCGTCCTCGACGGGGTCTGACTCAGACACTGAAAGAGCGGGTGTCTATGCACGGATCGGGGCAAAAATTAAAAAGAAATGCCCGTTGGCGAAAGCAAAGAGGTTGCGTACCACAACCATGATGAGGGAAACGTTAAAAGGACATTTCCACACATTTAAACCCGCTGAGGTGATCAGTAAGCCAGTCGAACAAATCTCAGGAATCAAAGGCGTTCCCGAGTCCATCAGCAAGGAAATAGATGCAGGTATCCAACTCTCGGACGAGAGACGGCGTTACGAGAACGCGTTGTGTACCATCCATAGAGCAGTGCTCGGAGCTCTGACTTCCATAACTCCGGTAGCAAACAGAATGCAAGCCGAGAATAAATTCTCGTCGCTTGCTCGCACCATGGATAAAGGCATTGCGCTGCTTACCGCAGCGTCCAACTTTATGACGTTTCGACGTTTCGAGAACGTCTTTAAGTCGGTGACCACAGATGCTGGCAAAGAAGTTGCCAGGTCTAAGAAAGTTACGGACAATGACGGTAAAGAATACACACTTTACCTCCCACCAAAGCCAGTGCTAGGTAAGCCGCTGGACAACACCAAAATGTTTGGGGGACAGCTAGCGCACCTCTTCAAAGCAGTGGAGGTAGACACGAAAAGCGCTAAGAACACTGACAGGGGTAAGAAGTTCGACAACCCCGGAAAATTCCGACGCCCCCGCTCGGATTTTCGCTTCCACCGAGGAGGCAGGCCAGGACGCGGAGGTCCATCCTTCGGGTTCAGTCCCAGGGGACGCGGCAGAGGAGAACGACAGACCACGGGGTGGAACGAGAACCGCGGGTACAAAAGGGAGTTTACACCCAGACCCCAGTTCCCACGGCCAGGAGCAAAGTAGAGTCGACAACACAGACTTCTACCCTCAACACGGTGTCTGAAGAGACACAAACATATGTAAGCACTTTTAAGGCAGGAAATATCCTGAACTGTTTACACAACTGGTGTAATATTACAAATGATAGCGAAATTTTGGAAATTGTAAAAGGGGTTCAAATACCCTTCACAGACATACCAAAACAGAAAAGAGTTCCGTTCCCATATAAATTTAACGCAGAAGAAAAACTACAAATTGATTTTCAGGTTTCTCTTTTTGAGACTAAGAGAATTATTGAACGAGTACACAACACAGAAGGACAGTTTATTTCTAATGTGTTTTCTAGGCCGAAACCAAATGGCGAAATTCGCATGATTTTGGACTTAACCAAATTAAATGAGTCGGTTACATACAAACATTTTAAAATGTTCTCATTAGAAACGGCGAGAGATTTAATTACGCCGGAAGCCTGGCTCGCCAGTGTAGACTTAAGAGATGCATATTACACAGTCTCCATTTGCAAAGAACACAGAAAATTTCTGAGATTTATTTGGAACGGTACCCTCTTCCAATTTACATGCATGCCTAATGGTCTAGCTTGCGCACCGCGACTGTTTACCAAATTGTTAAAACCTGTTTTTGCAGTCATGGGTAGAATAGGACACACAATGTTCCCATACATAGATGATTCATTTATTATGGCAGAATCCTTTGACAAATGCCAAACGGCAGTTACTGATTTGTGTGCTTTATTAACAGATTTAGGTTTTTACATTCATAACAAGAAATCTGTTTTCGTCCCGAATAGGGAATTAAAATGCTTAGGGTTTCTGATTAACACCAAAGCCATGACCGTATCTCTAACGGAACAGAAACTACAGAAGTTTCACGACACAGCCTCCCAGCTGCTTGACATATCCAGGCCAAAGATTAGACAGGTCGCAGTCCTTATCGGGATAATGGTCTCGTATGCACCGGCTGTTCTTTATGGAGCCGCGCATATCAAATCTCTAGAAATAGACAAGAATAGAGCGTTAGCACGCAAACAAGGTAACTTCGAAAGACCAATGAACATTTCCCGAGACGGCTGTAAAGACATTTTTTGGTGGATCGACAATATTGATAACTCCCCCAATCCCATTCGAATGGGTCAACCCAACACGGTAGTTACTACCGATGCTTCATTACAAGGTTGGGGAGCTCATCGAAATGATGTAGCCACAGGGGGTAGATGGTTAGATAACGAAAAATCAGACCATATTAATGTTCTTGAGTTAAGAGCGATTTACTTGGGCCTTTTGAGTCTAATTAAAATACCTAAAAGACGGTTCAACTTCTGACAGATAACACCACAGCTATGGCATATGTCAGGAATATGGGAGGTACAAAGTCAAAAGAATGCAATAACTTGGCACAGAGTATTTGGAACTGGGCGCAACAACATCAAATATGGTTAACCATATCTCATATCCCAGGTTCGCAGAACGTCCTGGCTGACAAAAAGAGCACAGTCTTTCACGATCACTTAGAATGGAAATTAAACACAAAAATTTTCAACAAAATTTGTCAACAATGGGGGTCACCTACGGTAGACTTATTTGCATCAAGAAATAATTTCAAGATTAACAAATATGTGTCATGGCACCCAGAACCATTTGCTTGGCACATAGATGCTTTCTCACTGATTTGGGAAAATGAATTTTATTACATTTTCCCCCCCTTTAATCTCATTACCAGAGTGGCACGAAAGATAAAGATGGATCGGTCCCACGCCATTCTGATTGACCCCGAATGGGACACAACCGTGGCTAGCGGGAATAGTCTCGACAGCCAGCGACTGCCTAAGATTCCCAAAATCCCAAGGAAATCTAACTCACCAAGGCCCTCTGGAACATCACGGCAACGTAGCAACAACACCATTGCTTGCATTCCTTTTCTGAATAAATACCTAGAACAATTTGGTTTAGACAAAATTACACAAGAACGGTTGGTGTCGCATGCGTGGAGAAAAGGAACAGTTAAAATGTATACCACATATTTGAAAAAATGGGGCGTTTACTGTCTTATTCAAAAGGTTAAACCGATGGATCCAACCATTGCCCAAGTGTGCAGATTTTTCAGGATGTTAGAACAAGATGGCCTCGGTTACGGCGCAATTAATGCGGCCAGGTGTGCTCTATCGATCATTCTCCCCAGGTTAGGGGGAGAAACAATGGGTAAACATCACGTAATACACTGGGTACTAAGGGGGATTTATGAACGAAACCCACCTAAACCAAAATACGACCGATTTTGGGATGTGTCACTGGTCTTCAAACTGTTTAAGGATTGGCCACATAATAGATTTCTAGACATAAAACAATTAGGGTTTAAGTTAGCACTTTTATTACTGTTAGTCACAGGTCATCGAGGCCAAACTATAGTGGCACTTTCACTCGATGGACTGGAAATAGATAGAAGGCAAGCCACCTTCGATTTAACAACATTGTTAAAATCTAATCGCATAGGCGACCCTTTGTCATCAATTGATGTAACGCAATTCAAGGACAATCCAAAACTGTGTGTAGTTTCTGCGATTAGAACATATATATCCAAGACACAAGGAGTTAGAAACTCAAGACTATTATTGATAAGCTTTATTAAGCCACACAAGGGCATTTCAAGGGACACACTCGCCCGTTGGACAATTAATGTGCTAAAGCTGGCAGGAGTGAATACGGACAAATATGCGTCACACTCAATGAGAGGAGCCATGGTGTCAAAAGCACGCCTCCTAGGAATTTCGGTCAAGCGCATCCTAGCGCATGCAGGGTGGAAGACCGAACGATCGTTTGCTAGACATTATAACAAGCGTCTGGAGAAGCCCAGTGGTGTCGCACAACGACTGCTACAGCATTAAAGGTCAAAAGGTGAGAACATAAGCATAGTCACAAATAGTGATTTTAACAATGTTCCATACCAAACAAATAATCAGAATAACATAACAATAACAATGAAATATCAGGATAAAATGATATTACGTAAAGTCTCCCTAGCCTGCGGCTAGCCTGAGGCTATATACCGAGGTAAAATAGATTAGTTAGACGAATCTTACCTTGGTATAGATGATGGATAACTATTGTTTTCCCGAGGTATAAGCCTCGGCTAGACGTGGGTGAGGGCCCACCCTCCACACCCTACCACGTCTAGTCTGTTGCTTGTACAAAGGAAAGCATTAGTTTTTTAAAGAATTTATTAGAGATCATTTTATCCTGAATTAGTAGGTAAAGATTGCTGGACCCGGATGTGCTTATCTCTCCCTCACCCACGTCTAGCCGAGGCTTATACCTCGGGAAAACAATAGTTATCCATCATCTATACCAAGGTAAGATTCGTCTAACTAATCTATATATATTGCTAGTTCTTAAGTCTTGTTTATATATATATATATATATATATATATATATATATATATATATATATTGCTAGTTCTTAAAAGTTTGTTTTATTTAAAGTTGCATAGTCCGATCGTGTTTGAATTTTGTCTTATTTTTTAGATAAATATATCAAATTGATCGTTATGACCTAGTAATCATTAGTCCGGAGTCATTTTGATGAAATGTGGCTTAGTTTTGAAGCAATCTGAGCTGAAAGAGTCCAAAATACGTTTTACAAGCTTTCCAAAAGTCCTCTCGCTATGACCGGTATTGACATCTCGCGATGACCATGTGATGTGGAATGACCTAAATAAAAAATAGCCTGGTCACCTCGCATGTTCTACTGCTGGCGCCATTGCACCATCATTTGTTTTTTGGCATGTGATGCGATGTGGGCTGACCTACATCGGTAGGATTTGAACCCATGAATTCGAACCATGTTTTAGAGCTGCATGGTCTGATGAAGCATTTCGTTTTTCAAAATCAAACCACATACCTACATTTTATGTCATATTTCCAACTCAGATGGGACAATGTTAGACTGAAAATCTGAAAATACTCAGGGGCAGGGGAAATGAGGTGGATGTTGTCCTTCCCCTCCATGTTGGATATTCAATGCTGTTTGGTCAATTCTATAAATATAATTAATCAATTTGGGTAATTATATTTTGAAATTTCTACATTTGGCAATTAAAATTGCATCTGCCATTGGGACTATGTATGGTATGAGGGAGGATGAGACATATGGATGACAAAACAGTAAATAATAACACTTTTTAAGAGAGCAAAAATATGTACATGAGAAATGCAAATTCATTGGATAGCAATATGAAATGTTAAAGGGAATCGGTCTACCTGTCTGGGAAAACAAACAAACTCGGAATAGTTCTAATTTGTGCCACATATGCCATGCATACAGTATGTGAGCAGTACGCATATCCTTGGTGGTCTAATTGTATGTGAGGATGGGCACGCACATGTTTTGCGCGCATCGGTTTGAAATTTGTCAGTTACACTGTATATAAAAGGAAAACATTTTTTTGTTATTGAATGTAAAAAGGAGTGAACCATATGGAGTGAGATATGTGCATTTGAAAGTTTTTGACTTTCAAATCTTTTGTGTTAGCTAATGCAGCAGCCATTCCATGCTGGCCATATCAGCCAGACCTGAGCATTAATAGTTTGATGGGATCCGCCGCAAATACACAGGTTAATGATATGATGGCAGCAGCTGTTCTGGTTGTGCCTATGCATTATCGTTTGCAACGGATCTATCACAAATTCGCCGGGTTCTGCGCTTAATGCTATGATGGCAGCAGCCATATGCTACAAACCAGCCGGACCTGAGCATTAATGGCTTGACGGGATCTGCCACAAATGCGCAGATTTCCAGGTTTAATGCTATGATGGCAGCAACTGTTCTGGTCATGCGTTATCGTTTGGATGAGATCCATCGCAAATGCCCTGGGTTCTGGGCTTAATGCTATGATGGCAGCAGCCATTCCGCAGCACATGCACTGGCGGATGGCTCGGGATTGCAGAGCATGCAGTTCGTTATAGGTGAGTGTAGAAACTGATAGGCGCTACGACCCCAGGCCGTCCTCCGATGCATACACTGTGGAACGGCGCATTTGCGATGGATCCCGTCCAAACGATAACACATAGGCACAACCAGAAGAGCTGCTGCAATCATAGCATTAAACCCAGAAACCTGCGCAATTGTGGCGGATCCCGTCAAACCATTAATGGTCTTGCCCAGCTGAATCATAAAATATGCAGTTTGTCATAGGTGACTGTAGAAACTGATATGGTTCTACTACCTAGGGCCATCCTCCGGCGCATACACTGTGGAACGGCTGCTTCCATCACAGTGTTAAGCCAAGAACCCGGCGCATTTACGACAGATCCCATCCAAACGATAACTCATAGGCATGGCCAGAAGAGCTGCTGCCATCATAGCATTAAATCTGGAAACCTGTGTATTTGCGGCGGATCAAATTAATCTTTCTGTAAATTAAAATTTGGTTAAAAACCCTAGTGCTACGGGCCTATGGCACCAATCCATTCCCAGAATGTTCCCACCCCAAACAGAAATACGTACCTACAGCCCTGTCAGGTTCTAGGATTAGTAGGTCATCTCACATCATGTGGTCATCGCGAGATGTCCATCTGGGTCATAGCCACAGGACTTTTGGCAAGCTTGTCAAAATTATTTTGGGTTCTTTCAGCTCAAATTTCTCCAAAACTTATTCATGGATATATATATATATATATATATATATATATATATATATATATATATATATATATATATATCCATGAATAAAAAATAAAAGCCTAATTTTGAATTAAAAGTAACATTAATGCTTAAAATAAGACATTTAAAAGAAAAATTACGAAAACGATCATGAGAGGCCAATCTCCTGGTCCCCACCCCCTTCCTTGCATTCTTCCATGTCTTTTCCTAGTTCTCTTCAGAATAAATCTATCAAATAAACCAGTTAGCTGTCCAACCATTCGATCTAACTACCAACATTGCTGTAATTAATATTTTTGACCACACAAATGATATATTGTATCTTAAATTTCAGAAAATTATTCAAAAAACCAAAAGTTACCCTGTTGCTAGATAACTGGCAATTTGTTTAAAAATGCCTGGCAACGGAGCTCAACTTGTTGACATACATAGCAACTAATGATACTTACTGGTTCTGAGGTTCTAAATTAAATTCAACCGAAATTTTCAAGTAAACTCCCCAAAATATGCTATTTAATATCAAACAATTGGATTAAGTGTTTATATATATTATTTTAATAGTCATGGGAATCAGGAATATCACCTATTATTCCGATAATTAAGTGACAGACTTAGCGATTTCGCCGCCGTTTAAGCGACTCAGCTGCCAATGCTGAAATACACCATTACATAATTATTATTATTATTATTATGGTGCCAGCAATACTACTACTGGACATCCTGGAACCTGACTAGGTACTTGGAATGAGGGTCAAGGCTAATGATGCCATGATATTGACCTAATTGGTTAATGGCTTCCCTGTGTGATGCCTTTCTCAAAGTAGGTGTCCATAGTAAATCATTGATTATTTTATATATGCTGTCCCAAATCACTAGTTAATGCACCAATATCTAAGCTGAATATATATAATCAAATATAGATACATGTTTTGGTTTTGACAAATTAATATTTCATCAGACCATGCAACTTTAACGACACCTCTAGAGCACATTGATTTTTATCATCGGCTATTGGACGTCAAACATCTGGTCATTCTGACATATTTCTTTGGAGGAAGACATTTGTTAGGGTATCCATTTGCCCGCTAAAGATAGGTATTATGGACAAGAAATGTGATTTTGTTTTATTGTATTTTATATTTGTGGCCTTTTTGGATGGTGAATTGGTAGGTAAATAGTGTCATTGCAATTTGCTTACCCAATTTATGACGTCACATGTGTCATCATGCTCCGATAGACGCTACCTCCTCCTGATTTATTTGTCAGCCCGAGACATTGCTGGTTCCTGCGTCTTGCTGAAGCTGAGAGACATTAAGACCGACTCATGGACGCAACTCTCACAGCAGAGAGCTAAATGGAGAGCGGCAGTCAAGTAATGAAAGCAGTCTTTGTCGCATCGTGACCAACAGCATGATGATGATGATGATGATATATAGTTATATATACATATATATATATAACTATATCGAGTTTATTTATATTGAATATATATATATATATATTTATATGCATATATATATACAAGAATAAACTAGATGTAAGAACAAGCAGGGGAAGCGGGACGTAGTTCATGTGGTAGAGTGTCCATCTGTGAAGGTGTGGGTCATGCGATCAATCCTGCTCAGTGGACCCATTTGCAGTTTGGGCTATTTTCCTTTCCAACCAGTGGTCCACAACTGGTTCATCAAAGGCTGTGGTATGTGCTGTCCTGTATGTGGGAAAGTGCATATAAAAGACCCATTGCTGATTATCGGAAAGAGAAGGCTATGTGGTGGCAGCATTATATATTCATTGAGTTGATCTGGTAAATATTTGTAAAACATGTAGCAGAAACAAGTAGAGCATGCATTGACCAATGTAGATACCAGTACACTTGTGTGAAGCTGCTTACGGAATACAGTACTGTTGTACTGGTCTGTAACCACGGTTACACCACCTGACACGTTTTCCCCAGTTTTTATAGATCCGAAATAACTAAGAGACATTAAGACCGACTCATGGATGCAACTCTCACAGCAGAGAGCTAAATGGAGAGCGGCAGTCAAGTAATGAAAGCAGTCTTTGTCGCATCGCGACCGACAGCATGATGATGAAATCCTAGAACCAACTCGCAGATTTAGATTATAAAGGCCCTGTCACACTACGACGTAACGACGTCAGCGTAGAGGAATATGAAAAACATCGAACTTCTCGGCGTCGTATGCAAATTTGGGCACAAGTTGAACGTGGATGCAGCGTAGTTGACGAGAGTGTAACGTCGGTAAAGTGTAGTGATAGCATCATTCAACGAGAGAGGACAACGTAATGACGCTCACGGAACGCTATGAATGTTATTCCATCACCAGAACTATGTTGGTTTACGTTAAGTGATGTTACATACGTCATGACACGGTGGCGAAACGCTTAACGTACGTTGGACGTACGTTCGGCATACATTCTCCTGACGTTCTCCTGACGTTCTCCTGACGTTCTCCTGATGTTCTCCTGACATTCCCATTACGCCGCGTGGATGTTTCCACCGGCTTTAATGTGGGTCAACGTAGTGGAACGTAGTCAGCAGCATTTGACTAACGTCCGTTTAACGTCATTGACGTTCGCCGAACGTGTACAGAACGTACGGTGAATGTAAACCCTTATGTTCGAGTTACATTGATAGTTTTGAACAGGTTCAAAACCTTGATGCGCGCCGACGTAACACGACGTAACATGACGTAGCTCGACGTCAGTCTAGCGTTATTCTGACATCATCATAACGTAACCCAACGTACATCAACATAATGACGAAATGTGAGCACGTCAGACTTACGTTGGCTCATTACGTCGTAGTGTGACAGGGGTATAACAGTCAGTTTGTGCCCGACTCATGTGGCAAGCAGTGGCTCAGTATGCTATTTTTACCCAATGGGATGGCCAAATGTGTTGAGTGCCCACTTCCCGTCTGGCGGGTCCTTCGGGGGGGGGGGGGGGGGATTCAAATGTCACCGGCCGAGTAAAAAACAAATGACTTGAAAAATGTATACTTCTAAACTATCTGGTCTCCCATTCGGTGTATTACTAGGATAGGGCATGGAACAGTGGAATGGGAAAGACCAATTTGTCTATGATTGGAATTTAACCTGCTCAATCAATTAATGTAAAAGAGAGGAAAAACATTAAGCAGGAGGAGGGAGTGGAGTAATAGAAATGAAAATGGCGGAAAGCCAGCAAGAGTGTCACAGTCTGTTAATCAGCCAGTCAACAGGAACAACTCTATGGAAAGGTGTTATATATATGTTGCCACATATATACATATATATTATACATATATACAGTAAAACCTCTCTAAGTCGTCCGACCATGGGACCGACTGTAAGTTGCCCACGCTTCTATACTCGATGCTACACTGTCACTTGCGCCTGAGAACCACTACTTTGTCTTGTCTTCTTCATTTGTATTGTAGTCAGTATATATATATATATATATATATATATATATATATATATATATATAATTCAGCAGTACAGTGAGTGAATGCAGGGGCTCTCAGGCGTGGGCGAGTAGGTGGCACCACATGCTCAGTTCATTAGGAACCATTAGATGACCTAATGAGTAGGTGACCAGCCGATGACTTAGTGGCTGGGGGAGTAGATGAATCTTCTGGCTTATTATACTCGTATAATAGTTTACACAGCATATATATAAGATGTATAACGCATTATGCGAGTATAAAGGTGCGGAAGGGAATTAATTCCTTATTATTATTATTGTGTTTATTATTAATATTATTATTACATGACATACTGTACTGCCGCCTTCATGTTCATGACTTGTGGCGCCACCTCCGGCACTCCCAGGTACCTTCATACCCTAAACACATCACTCGCGTCAGAGGACATATACATATACAGATCCCTCTACATTAATATGTGGGTACATATACATACATAATTCCCATTCAATCACCTGTGAGCAGGATTCCGAATTGGTCAAGGCTTTGTGATATATGGGTGTATATAGTATACCCCTTGCATTGCTTGGCTCTCTCCCAAAATATTACGCATATGTATAGAAACTACGTGGACAGAATATATATTATATATACATGTATATATATAAATGAGTTGATTACCAACACGCTAGAAGCACTGTCCTCCTTGTCAACAGTTTCCAAGGCAACTTAGTAACGCATGCACATCTATCACCAATCGCACTGTGTAAGACTCAAGAGTCTGAATTAAATCTCTGCCACATATGTGTATATATGTGTGTATATATGTATATATATATATATATGTATATATATGTATGCATATGTGATGGCCCACAGTCTTCCACACTGCCATGCACTCACGGAATAATGCCAAGATTTAGTTTGATTGATTGATTGATTGATTGTTGGTTGTTTTACGCCGTGTCAGCAGCAAAGGCCATATTCACGGCGAGAAATGTTTGTTTTTTGTTCAAACCATCGCTTTTACATGTAAAAGCAGACAATCAATTATGTGCCAATAGACACTCATTAAATCAGAAAGCTCACAATCATATATTTGTGGCCAAGGGAAACAAATTCCCATGGAAAAAGAAAAGTTTGATTAATAATTGATAGAATCTATTTAGTAAACTATATGAGGTGGTACAGTCCAGCTGCCCTCAAAAAGGCTCAAATGTTTTCATGTTTTACCTTAGTAAAAAGGTCATGCATACTGTTTGCAGTGTAGAACTGTTGGCGCAGGGCCAAAAAATCAACGCAACTTAGTAAAATGTGTTTGAGTGTCAGCGGGGACTGACACCCAATACATTCAGGGGGAGGTTCCCCCTTGAGCAGAAAAGCATGTGTAAGCCACGAGTGGCCAATACGGCAGCGGCTAAGGACCGCTTGGTCCCGCCGACCTCCCGCATGAGTCTGTGGTGGCTTTCCCACAGATGGTTCAATTTCTTTAAGTTTATTAATGTTTTCATCCCACTCATGTTGCCATTTGGATTTTATGTGCGTGGCAACTCCCAACATCTCCCTACCAGCCACTGCAGGGACAAATAGTTTTGCGCCTGTCTTGACATGTTCTTGCCAGTGTAAAACCTCTATTTGCTCCCCGAGAGAGTGCCGCTGGTAAGTTGCAAAAGCCAGCAGCACTTCAACACTTTTGCAGGCAGCTTTCATGAAATGTACCATTCAATCATGAGGCTAACCTGGAAGGACAAAGTGACAAATAAGGAAATACTCGAACGGATGGGGCTGCCCTCTATGGAAGATCTTCTGATCAAAAAGAATCTCCGGTGGACTGGACACCTCATGAGGATGTCATCAGACAGGCTACCAAAGCAGATCCTCTATTCTCAACTGTCTTCTAGTTACAGAAATAGAGGGCGCCCTCGTCTCCGGTTTAAGGATACCATAAAGAGAAACCTGAAGCTGAGAGACATTAAGACCGACTCATGGACACAACTCTCACAGCAGAGAGCTAAATGGAGAGCGGCAGTCAAGTAGTGAAAGCAGTCTTTGTCACATCGCGACCGACAGCATGATGATAATGATGATGATATATACATATATATATGTATATATATGTATATATATGTATATATATGTATATATATATATATGTATATATTTATATATATGTATACATATGCATTTGGATTCGCCATGATAAGGAATGAGATTGAATCCTGCATGGTCCGTCTCCTCCGACCTCCACTTAAAATAGCATAGTCCGATGCCTTTGAGTTTTTGCTATTTTCTGAGATAAATATATTATACTAATCTTTATAATCTACTTTACTTTAGTTTGAAGTAACTTGAATTTTAAATAGCTAAGTTTGGAGATATTTGACGTCAAAACATGTCAAAATAATTTTGGCAAGCATGCCAAAACTTTGACACCATAGACTTCAGTAGTAACGGTTTCTATTAATTGACTCATTATGCCCTTCTATGCAGCAACAAATGCTTAATAAGTGCACCAGTGTCTAAGTTGATTATATAGAATCAAATTGAGATAAGTTTTTTGGTTTTGAAAATTGTATGTTTTCATTGGACTATGCAACTTTAACATATGCACGGACCATGCAGCTGTTTTAACTGAGCCTTTTCCCAGCATGCATCACACATATAGGGTAGGGTACCAGCTCTTTTGTGTTTTTGTTTGTTGGTACATTAGTTGTTTAAACAGGGAAATTTCAGTCGCAGACGGCTGGTCTTCCTCATTCCACTGCTCCTTGCCCTATCCTAGTAATGCCGAGTGTCTTGCTAGGAAGCAACAAGTATCATTTTTTAAGTCATTGGTTTGACTCGACCAGGATTCGAACCCACGATCTACCATATGGGAGACTGACGCTCTAACTCATTAATTACCTCTCGCCCCATGCATATTTCAATGGGAATATTATAATATAATTAACCAACTGGCTTCACAATTAAAGATTCGAAACTACTACTAATAATAATGATGATAATAATAATGATAATGAGGAGGAGGAGGGAGGAGGAGGAGAACGTTGATTGATTGATGGATCGATTGATTGCTGATGGTTTGATACCATGTCATCAGCAAGAG
Source organism: Branchipolynoe longqiensis (assembly GCA_030323885.1). Classification (NCBI taxonomy): domain Eukaryota; kingdom Metazoa; phylum Annelida; class Polychaeta; order Phyllodocida; family Polynoidae; genus Branchipolynoe; species Branchipolynoe longqiensis. The sequence goes on from CM059188.1 coordinate 40,391,521, forward strand.
CCATGTTCATGATGACAGCTAGTGGTATCTATTCCGTCAGTCTTGTTAATCGGTTGCGCATGCCTACAAGTACATAAAATTCCGAAATGGTCAGATCCATGTCAAGGAGAAGGAAGAATAGGAAGGGAGAAGAAGGAAAAGGAGACCAATACTAATAATGATGATAATAATAATAATAAAATTAAATAAACAAAAAGACAGCAATACTAATACACACAAAATTAAAAAAGAAGACACTGCGATAAAGGACACTACCATTGTACCTGTATTCTTTTATTTGACTCTTTTTTCTGGTACATTAGTTGTTTAAGGAGGGGAAATCTCAGTCGCAGACGACTGGTCTTCCTCATTCCACTGCTCCTTACCCTATCCTAATAATGCCGAGCACCTGGCTAGGAAGAGACAAGTATCAATTTTTAAGTCATTGGTTTGACTCAACCTGTTTTTCGAACCCACGATCTACCAACACGGGAGACGGATGCTCTAACTCATTCGGCCATCCCGTCTGGCACTCTTCAGTGCAGTCTCCCTAATACTACTTAAACGATGGGAATTCCATAAAGCTTTTGGTTTAAGAGAACCCTTGATATTATTTCTGGTTTCATTTGGTTGAATCGTCAGCTGTGTAAAAACCATCAGGTTAACGATGCAGGGTGCCCCTTTGACTAATGTACGCTTGTTACTTATTGTCAGGTCGGGATCTTAGGTTCCCAGACAATTTAAATAATGATTCATTGATTATGTAAATCACGTTATAGAACTTAAAGCTGCATAGTCTAATGAAGGCGTCACATTTTCAAATGAAAATACTCACCTAGATTTGATCCTACATATCCAACTTAGATCCGGGTGCACTTATTAAGCATTTGTTGCTGCATAGAAGGGAATAAATACTAATGTAAAATATTCCGATTAACTGCATTGGTGGGGGAATGCAAATGTTCTATTACTGATCGGGTATACGTGACCAGGTGCATGTATGTGTATATGAAGGTGCTGGTGGTGCCTGAGTGAGATGTATATAGACATAGTGGTGCTGGCAGGGGTGTGTGTAAGGGGCACTCAGAGCCTACACCCTCCCCCCTCTGCTAGTTAGGATCACCACACTCAGGCTCAAGGCAGGTGGTGGCCAGGGGAGCCACACAGCTTGGTGGTGGTGGGCAGATGACTGGTAACCATGGGGACCAGGAATGCTGGATCCCTATTGGTAGAGCTAAGAATGCTTGTTTCCCATCGGGGGAAAAGGGTGGGGGTGATACTCTACAATGAACCCATGTACCATATAAATAATAAACCAGAGGGATTGACTGTCTCTCTCTTCTTTCACCGTTTATACTCTTCCTTTCTCTTTGTCTGTTTTGATTTCACTATAGCCTGCCTACACAACCACAAATTATCGAGCTTTAGCCATTCTACACTAATATTATTACTAAGCTAATATAATTGAACATGTTACTGCTTAAGACTATGGTGTCAGAATTGTGGAATGTTTGCCAAACATATTTGTTCATGGTTTCACTTCAGATGTCTCCAAAGGTAGCCATTTAAATTTAAAGGCACTTCAAACTAATGCCAAGTACACACCTACCGTATACGATTCGCGCACTAAAACTCGCGACCCCATCCCGTCCCGCTTACGACTGAAAACGGGCCGATTCATTTTTCGAATCGCGAATCGCAATCGCAAGCAAGCAGTTTTGGCCCGAAAACTGAGTTTTAAGTTGCGAATCGCAATCGGTAGGTGTGCTAGAGGATCGCACACCTAACGACTTTTGTGCGCGAAACGGGCAGTTTTAGGTCGTATATGGTAGGTGGGTGCGGATAAACGGTAGATGTGTACCTGGCATAAAGTATATTGAATTTAAACGATCAACATAATGTACTTACCTCAGAAAATAGCAGAAACTCTAAACCACCGGACTATGCGAGGCCATCCTATTCACCCCCTTATCTACCCCCCCCCCCCCCCCACACACACACGCACACTCTCTCTTCACAACCTGGATTGAATAAATTCCTCCCTCTTTTAGTCAATAACCCCCCTTCCCCACCCCAACCCCCACCCCCACCCATCGCTTTCCCCCTTCCCCATCAACCCAATCCCAACCACCCCACAAACACACTCCACACCCCCCCCCCCCTCCCACACACACACACAGCTAAAACATGAATGCACTCATTCCTCATACTAAGTATTTTTTAACCGGTTTCTTTAAATATGCTCCCCCCCCCACCCCGCCCACCACCGCCAATGGCGGGTCGCAGCCCCCCCGGTATGGTATGAGACAAACTACCTAAGCCACCAGCGGATGTACGGTCCCTTCAAAGTAAATCAATGCCCTCTGCATCCGCAGCACCTCCTAGTGGCAGGGTTGGCTGTACACAAATACCGTATAGTATAATCCTGTGCGCACACACCCTAGTATACCCGAAGACAATGTACGACAAGACGCGCCACTCAGCGCTTTCATATAGGAATTTCTGAAATAATCATGCGGTGGCGCCACCCCATGGCCAACAAGTAAAGGTGCATTGTCCTTGATCAGGTGTAGTAGTAGTTTTCTTACTCAGACATAATCACACATTTTATTCATGTATGACACAGATTAAAGTGTTTAAGGTATTACTATACAATAATATTGTTTTCATTTCATTATTAATATTAGGAGATAATACATTATAATTGTTATACATTGTCTTTGATGGTACAGCAGTCAGGGTGGGCTAGGGAACCTGTCCCCTTGTTTCAATGGTACAGCAGTCAGGCTGGGCTAGGGGACCTGTCCAATTACCTTGTTTGCTGTATTTCATGGGAAAGTGCTGAGTGGTGGGTCTTGTCATACATTGTCTTTGGTATACCGGATGTGGTGGCTGAATCGGTAGAGCGCAGGCTTCCCGTGTGGAAGGTCATGGTGCTGGCGGCCTGGTCTTCCAGTGGGGCAACACTATAAAGTTGCTATGAGTGCACACTCTCACAAGTCGGTACCCGTCCTGATATGAACTTAGATGTTGCCAGGACGTAAAACCGCAACAATCTGTACGTCACTCACCACCCATCTCTAAATACTCACATTGATCTGACTAATGTTGATCTAGTCATATAACACTACTGTTGCCATATTGCTATGGCACTTGCGGGTTATAGAATTTCCTTGTATTATATGCTGCAAATTGTGTATTTAACAGTTACTGTATGTATACCTTACTCTATATACATTTTTGTGTGTAAATAATCCTGAATTGAAAAATGGCTGGAAGGCCAGTGCTTCGGCACTGACAAAAGACTTAATCAGCAGAATAAACATATTTACCAAAAGATTATAGTTATAGTAGTACACTTGCAGTATGCACATAGGGAAGGTTCAGCGCTATACATAATGCAGTGTGTACAGAATCCCAGTCACTGCTGCAATGATTTCTTGTTATGTTTTTATACTAAATTGTAGTTTATTCATTGAATAAATCTTTTGTCATCATCTGAACACTGGTCTTCTGGCTGTATAGTACACTTGCTTGGTGCATAAATGAAACTATCAGTTGCAATAGTAACTGCATCCAAATCATGTTCGATAATACAAATATTATACATAATATAAAATAACTATCATTAACATATAATTCCAGTTCGATAAAAAGTATTATTCATTTGGTGAATATTCAGGTTCTAGAATTTTCTTTAAGCGTTCCCCCCCCATTTCTTCGAACAATATATATATACACAATTTTCAAATACATATATATATATATAAATCAGTTGATTTAATCACAAGTAATAGGCAGGTATCTAATACATAGGTACATTGGTTTGCCCATAAATGTAATCTATTATATACTGAAGGATAAGGTATGATGGTGACAGAGGAGAGAGTTAAGTAAATCAGAACAGGGGATGTTAGTGTGTTGTTAATATGATGTTGATTCTTTTGCAATACTGTTTGAATAATTTAATTAGTAAATTGTTAGTGTTTTGTATCGTATGACGAATGGATGGGAAGTGGCGATTGCAGTGGGGACTTATATCTTCTCCTGGGGAGGTCAGTTCACCTCATTCGACTGTTACTTTAGATAATAGAAAAGAAGCATGCCGTGCTTCATTGAGCAATCCTAGCTGTATTGTGCACCCGCCCCCTCCCCCAACCCCCTTCTGTCCACAGCCATTACCATAACAGCTTAGCCTGTTTTTTTTGTTTTTTGTTCTTGAAGATTTATACTGCCTATTATGGATAAGCCTGAATAGACTTGTTTTCACCATTAGACAGTTTGTCGATAGAAAGCCCGAGCCTACACTTTTACCGACCCAAGGGATTTTTAACCTCCCACACCACATAGACATGTTATGAGAGCAACTGGCCTTTGATGACGCTGTAAGTTATCCACAGTGGTGGAAATCCAAATTGGCAGAGGTGGGGGCACGGGGAATCGAACCACCAACCTTCAGATTAGGAGTCTGACCTAGAAAAAAGTCAGAAGTCAGACACTCTAACCACTCTGCCACAGAGAACACCTGCATGGTTCGATCCTCTTTGGTTTCTACCTCATTTCTTTGCGATTAATAATATTATATTGATTGTTATAATCTATTTTATTTTTTATTCGAAGAGCGGCAAATTCGAAGCAATTCGAATCCGCGTTTTCGAGGAAATTCGGCCTGATTTCCACGTTTTTTGCCGGATACCACTTTCATATTATATGCAACAACATATGCTTAATGAGTGCACCACTATCTAAATTGGATATGTGGAGATAAAGTCTAGATAAGCGGTTAGGTTTTGAAAAGGTTCCCTTTTCACCAGACTATGCGGCTTTAATCAAGCTCACATTATCGATGGCGTTTCGCCATGTCAGGAAAATGCCATGTCAAGAAAACCGGAAGTCCTTGAGGAGGTCACATATTTATTGTGCATGCCGGGTAGCTTACAGATTACCTTCATGGTGTTTTCCTTTGGTGGCTTTTATTTTCATGGTGGGGGAGGGGGGAGCGGTCAGCTGTTTGCTGATGACGTCACTAGGGAATTGGTGAGCAGCTAGCGCCTGACTAGATAAAAGATTCACCCTGTACTTGTAGCACACGGGTGAACGACAACGTAGTGTAAATACGGGCTAAAATAGCTTTAGTATGGGACAGGAACTAGAAACTGTGGTTCCAGCATCAAATGGCTACATATATTGGCACAGATTTGGTGAAATGGGAAAAAATCAAAAAGACAAGATGGCCGCCATAGAACGCCGTCGATTTCACTTTTAAATCTTATTAAACTAGATGTTTTATTATATTTTTCAACTCAAAGGTAGTGGGTAAATATATAAAGAATATATTTGGCTTCTTAAATTAAAACATTATTCACTCAATTTATTTCCCTAGCATGTCGAAATTCTTCGCCAGCTTTTCTAATGGGTTGGTTTTCACCCCTGTACTGTCAGTATGGGGTGAATCTTTTATCTAGCGCCTGACCACCTTGACGCCGGTCCACTAGTACCGACTTGGAAATGGTTTTATTTACACACATGCTTCTTCGGCATCTAGGTGTGACACTGTGGCCGAATCGGTTAGAGTGCAGCCTTCCCATGCAGAAGGTCGGGAGTTTGAAATCCAGCCGAGTCAAACAAATGACTTATATAACATTTATACGTGTCGCTACCTAGCCTGGCGCTTGCCATTAATAGGATAGGATAAGCACTGGTTAGCACAGTATCTGGATTTATGTGACTGTGTGGGATATTGGGTCATGGTGCCAGTGGAGTGGTCTCCCAGTGGGGCAGCACAATAAAGTCACCAGGAGTGCGCACTGTCACAAGTCGATACCTATGCTGATATGACCTTAGATGTTGATAGAATGTAGAACAACAAACAAAACAATATGTACTTAGATAAATATACATATATACATGTTACATGAATACATACACCGTTTTGTTTGTTTTTGTTTGTTTATCGACCCCCCCCCCCCCCAGCACAAAAAAAAGTAAAGATTGGCTAAATACATATATATATATATATATATATATATATATATATATATATATATATATGTGTGTTATAGGTATATCACTATATGTATGTATGAAGATATGTACATATCACTAAATGTATGCATACGTATATGAATACATGTGTATATATTGGTTGTTTTGGGGTTTTACGTCCTGGGAACATCAAAGATCATGCCAGGATGGGTGCCGACTTGTGCCAGTGTGTACTCATTGCGACTTTATAGTGTTGCCCCACTGGGAGACCAGGCCGCCATCACCATGACCTGATATCCCACTTAGTCACATTATCCTGACACTGAGTCAACCAATGCCGAGCACCTGGATAGGAAGCGACAAGTATACATTTTTTAAGTCATTGCTTTGACTCTACCAGGGTTCAAACCCATGGGTTCGAATCCCACGATCTACCAACACGGGAGACGGACGCTGAACTCATTCGGCCATCCCGTCTGGTCACATACATATACATATCTAGTTATATTAATACATATTGTATACTGCATATATGTTACCTAGTTAATGTGATCACGTGTCTTACATCTACGTATATGTATATACCAATATATATATAAGAATATATATGACATTACCTGTCCACTACATTGCTGGATGTCTCGGGTAATTGTGTGCTTTGTGATGGCAGTGGCCGCGCATTGACTGAGTGGGCGTTGAGGTTGACCTTTGCCCTATGCTTAGAACCCACACAGGGAGTCGTTCACTATCACACCCCCTACCAACACTTCATCCATTTCCACCGAAATAAAGCAAGGCGAGCAAAGGCAATCCTCATTCGATAGGTTGTGAATACACCTCTGAAATAATTTTAATTTTCTTTCGTCATGCTGCAAACAACTTCATCTATGAGTATCATCAACCACAGTAAACAATTCTTTTTTAAATGGTTTAAAATGTTCTGTGTATGATTTCGTGAGGTGATTTGTTAGTGAGAGTGAATTGGTTGCTACCTGTCCTTCCGGCCCGGTGAGCAGCTCATATTGGTCTCTTTAGTGTCTACTGTGCGCATGTGCACAGCTGTGCAACTCTGTTACCAAATGGACACCACAGCAGCTCACCGTCATACGCACAACCAACATAATTCCACCTATCGAGAGATATGTGAACTAATGCCACTCGCACACAATTATCAAAACATGTGTGTAAGCATGATTCAACCTGTCAACATATATGTGAACTAATACCACATACACACACTTATCAAAAGATGTATGCAAGCATGATTCCAGCTATCGACAGATATGTCCTAATACCACCAATTATCAAAACATGTATGTAAGCATGATTCCACCTATCGACAAAAATATGAACTAATATCACTTACACAATTATCAAAACATGTCTTCAAGTATAATTCACCTTTCGACAGATATATGAACTAATATCACTTACACACAATTCTCAAAACATCTATACCAGTATATTATATTTCTATCCATCTAGTATATTTTTAATTTGCATTACTTGGAGTCAGGTATAAGTGAAATAATTGTATTTGGATAAATTTGACATAAGCAAAATAAAAGAAAATAAATCATGCGCAGGAGCCTGGTGTGAATGTCATTCGTGATCAGCGCGCTGTACGACATGTTTGATTGGAAGCCGGGCTTCGGGAGGACATGACAACCTGTAATACCCCTGTCACACTACAACATAATGCGCTAACGTGAGCCAACGTAGATGAATTTTGGTCATTACATTGAGGTACGTCGGGTTACGTTACTCGTACATTAGGCCTATGTCGAGTTATGTCGAGTTACGTTGAGTTACATCGAGTTATATCATGTTACGTCGACCCCCATCAATGTTTTGGACATACCCAAAACTTTCGACGTACGACAACATAAGACAATGTGTGGCTTATATGATAGCATATGCTATGTATACGGTAGACATATGTTGAGTACCCTAGATGTATGTTACACATACATTGAAATACGTCGAACTATGTCAGGTGTAAGTCAAGCCGGGTGAAATGTACAGTCTGCGTATTGACAACATATTGAAAACGTATGGATAACGTAGTCTACCGTATCTCTAACGTACGTTTAGCGTTTCTCCACCATGTTTTGACGTATTTAACATAAAATTAAAAGGTGTGTTTCTGGCGATCGAATAATGTATATAACATTCACAGGCGTTCTGCGAGCATCCCGTGAGCTTTTTTTTAATGTTGACATGCGTTACCGCTATGTTGGATCGACATTTTGCCTACATCTACTACGTTGCACTGACATCCAACTAGGCCCTGAAACACTGAGAATTTCTATGTATCTCGACGTAAATAAGTGATTTTTACGTTGCCCACTCGCTGGCCTGTTATCTCGTAGTGTGACAGGGGTATAAGACAGGTGAATAGCTCTGGTTGACAGGATGTTGGTAATTCGTGGTCAGGGACCTGTACGACAGGTGAATGACGCGAAGTCACAGCATGGAGGTCATCAGTGTTCGGTAACATGGAGGGCAGGTCTGAGTTGAAGCCGGGATTTTGGAGCAAACAAGATGGTTTGGGTTCAACATAAAGGCATCTCTGGAATTTAACTCAAATGATTACACTATCAGGATGCGATAATTAATAGCTAATGAATAAGCAGATAAGCCAAAGTACTGATAACACATGTAAATGTGTGAACTTCGAGAGGCAAGTCTAGCTCGATAAATATAGAAATTTACAAGCAAACCAGTTCGTTGGCTATATTATAGTTCTATTCCATATATTACTTTTCCATGCATCTCTTATATTTAATTAATAGACCCCTCCAGTTAAGCTGGAAAGTACCTGAATAGATTGGTTCCACATTCTGCCGATAGATGTCGCTAGCTTAACTGGAGGGGTGTAATACATGAAGAGAGCGGCTATGAAATTCCAGAAGAAAATTACAATATAGTTGTCTTTAATTTTTTTAATATATATTACAAGGATAAGAGCTTGAATCCTGTTGCAATATGAATATCTGAATACAATCAAGCATTTTATTAGTTTTCCAGGCATTCTTTACAGAGTTATATCGCATGTGAAATCATATGCACTCGGGGAAAGTACCCGAATAGAGTGGTTCCAGATTCCGCCGATAGATGTCACTAGCTTAACTGGCGGGGTCTATTGTACATAAATTAACATTATTTACGCAGTCTCCTCAAAGAACGGACAGGATAGCTGTATCAGTAAGAGCATTGGATTGCTTCTGTCGTGGGGTGATGAAAATGGGGAATATTGCGCCTAGAGCGGGACTCGAACCCACATCTCTTTGCATTCCGGGCCAGTGTGCTAACCATTACACCACCTAGGCTCCCTGATATCAACCCACTACCCACGCCTACCTGTCTATGCGGCTCCTTGCCTGAGAGGTCAGTGCAGACCACTACACTTCCAATGCCAGAGGTCGTGGATTCAAACCCTGTCCACGTCAAACCAATAACCTACTAAATTGATACATGTCGCCACCTACCGTGGCACTCAACATTAAGAGCATAGGATAAAGGACTGGTTTGCTCAACAATATCAGGCTAATGTGACTGAGTGGGATGTCGGGTCATGGTGCTGGCGGCCTGGTCTCCCAGTGGGGCAGTACTATAAAATCAACGTGAGTGTCATCAACTACAGTTGACCTGACATGACATTAAATATGGCTAAGACGTAAAACCCCAACAAAGAACGGTTCCCGAAAAGCATTTCTATGAGTATATTATATGTTTAAAATAAAATTCATATTGCTGTTCCATGCATACCTTTTATATATAATTTTAGTGTTTTTTTTAGGGACCTTGACTTCTCCAGTTCATTGCTGAATGTAACTTAGAGAAGGGGTCGATGGCCTAATCGGTAGAGCGCAGGTCTCCTGTGCGGGAAATCGGTAGTTCAATTTCCGGTCGAGTCAAACCAATGACTAAAGGGTACATCCCTTACACGCGGCATGCGGCATGCGGTATGCGAATGCAGCAAAAAATTGAAACTCCTTGAAGCCTATGGGCTACATTCCTTACACGCGGTATGCGAATGCGACAACTCGATCGGTCCCTGTAGCGATCGGTGCGGCATGCGGTAGCGATGTTGGCGAGGTGAGACGTGCTCTAACGGTCGGGACAACAAAATACGGCAAATTAAGCATGAAATAGCTTCAAAACCACAGAAACGGCACCAACACGGCAAATTAAATACACAAGGAATACTTTGAATACATCTGAGAGTGCCACCACATCACACTGACAAGTTAGTTCCAATAACTTGGTGCATTCACTGTCTTACTGACTGTGGTTGTTGGGAACTTCACTTATTATCACTCACAACAACATTCAACAGTGTGTCAGTGGGCACACCAAAACAGAATGTACACCAGCAATCTCAACAAAACGGCAAGTACACCAAACAGCACGTAAAGCAGACAGGGAGTACAGTGAGTGAGCTGATCAACTGAGAGTATTACTGCATACACATACAAGTTGGTTCCAGTGGCTTGGTGCATTCACTGTCTTGCTGACTGTGTGGATATTATCACTCACAACAAAGGTACTGCAGTGGGCACACCAAAACGGAACGTACACCAACAAGCTCAGGGAAGCGGCGGGTGCACCAGGCAGCACACAGGGCAGACAGGGAATAAGGTGAGTGTGCTGTCAATCTGAGAGTGTCACTGTGTTACACTTAAAGTGACTTGGTGCATTCACTGTCTCACTATCAAATTGACCGAGATGTCGCAATGCCAGATGACCGATGTCCGGGGAAACCGGTCTGTGAGATCAACCAGGGTCAACCCTGTTGACCCTGCTCAGTCTCCCCCTGTCTTGAAACGATGCTCAACAAGCCCAACCACAGACACAAGAAGTGATGAGGCTGTCACACTGCAGGGGATCATGGTGAAGCTGAAACAGCTGGAAATGTCACCACTGGTCATCAACCGAATAGATGGGTTGACGGACCAAGTAGCGGCCATGGAAACGAAAATGGATAAGATCTTGGCTGCAAACACAGAACGAGTAGACAGAATGACTGTCGAGCTGGCTGACACCCAAATCCGCCTTGACCAGGACCATCGGCACTTGTCAGCGGTTAAAGCTGAACTGCATGCAGTTAAATCAGAGAATGTCAAACTCACAGCTCGAATGAATGACATTGAGAATAGGGCAAGGCAGGCCAACATGAAAATTGAAGGAAAAGACGAGCAACACGGTGAGGATTTACGGAAATATGTAGTAGGACTGGCAGCGGATGTTGGTGTTGTAGACTTCAGGTCTGACCAGATTGAAAGTGTCACTCGGATTGGAAAACAGCAGACAGCGGCACATGGCAAATATCTCAGACCCCGCACAATACTTGTGACATTTCGGTCAGCAGTGATGCGAAATGAGATATACTACCGGAGGGCCCAGCTAAAAGATCGGGCCGAGTATAAAGGCATTTACCTGAATGACGACAGTACACCTGAGACCAGGAGACTACGGGAAGACTACCGGTCAGTGGCTGCAGTGGCTCGTACAAAGGGACACAACATAAAAGTGCATGATGATGGTATAGTGATCGACAACAAAAAGATACGACACTCAGAGCCACACCGACTCCCAGAGGGCTGTACACTCGCTGATGCCAAGACGATAAGTGTGAATGGTGAGATATATTTCCACTCCGAACATTCATATTTGTCTAACTTCTACCTGACACCAATCTTTGACAATGACTTGACGTACAGATCGGCAGAACACATGTATCAAGCAGCAAAGTGTGATCTGGCAGGCAGACAAGACTTGCGCAATCAAGTTCTGGCAGTGTCATCTGCACTGGAAGCCAAACGTATTGGTGATCAGGCTGAGGAAAATGCAGAGTGGAGATCAAACAGGGAGAGGATACTGGCAGACATTGTTGAGTTAAAATTTGCACAAAACATGAGCCTACAGGCGAAACTACTGGGAACTGCTAAAGTCAAGTTAAATGAGGCAACCACTAACACATTCTATGGAATCGGCGCTACATTGAACAGCAGAGAAGTGCGCGACAGGACCTACAAGGGTCTAAACAAGTTGGGTCTGATGCTCCAGGCAACGAGAGATAGACTGCAACAAAACAAAGCATAATTTTTATACTGTATATCCAGGATACTGTATGTCGCATTTGATTGCTGAACATTGATGGCGATTGGTTCAGAAATTTCTTGTTACATTACCCCTCAAAGTGTTCGGTTGGGTTGGTTGCCTGGCGGACTGTCACTACATTAGCTGGCCCCATTGCCTCATTTGATGGAACTAGTCGTCCCTGGTGTCACTATTGAACATAAACACACTAAGGTAGATTTGGGTACCTGAGTGATTGCCAGCTAGTCAATAAGGACAGAGAGTTTGATGCATTACAGGCATACATGGGGCAGGGACTATCATTAATGACAAGAGTCACAACAAACTGAAATACAGAGAGTGACAGTTTCCAGGTTGACTGGCCTACTAAAATGCTTTTCCTGATCTAACCTTGCCTGCTAAATTTAACTGCATGGTATGTGGATGAATGTCTTCTGCTTTCTGTTTGCTTTTTCTTCCTTCCCGACTTTATACCATAGGTAACAACCCACAAGAATGAAAATAGTAGTCAAAGATGGCCCAAACCATAACATTCTCTGCAAAATCACAAATGCATGGCCATGAATATATGTCTACATATATTTCTGTGTCTGCATGTGTGTATATGTACATGTATTGGTAAAAATGCACTATTTTTGCAATGATGACGAAAGCTTCAATTTGAGTATTTGTTGCAGTATTCAAATGTCCATGTTATCAATGAGAGATATTGATTGTAGATATCTGCTGAAAACTGTTTTGTTGTTGATATGTTGTTTTTTCCAGTGGTGCGCATGGTTGTAGTTTTGTGAGTGTGACCATGGGGTTTCTGGACTGAACATAGGAATTGATAGGTAATTTCACTGTAATGACTACGGAGAGGATATTGCGGAGTGGTCTGACTGCCTGCCTCTCACCCTACAAGGTATGGGACTTCATTTCTGGTCCCACCATGTGATCAAGGTGGGGTGTCAATTGCCATGGGTGAACATTACTGTCTACTGGGATATGTATCTGATGATAGAGCACCACGTGCTCAGTTGTACCTGCAAATCTTAGTCAAGGTGATGACTGAGCCAAATTTTCCTGAAATTATGAACAACTGGCCGGCCTGAGGCAGATAAACAAATTTAACCATTGGACTGCGGCATACAGCTAGGTCGGTCCATAATTCACCTAGCGCGCATGATTGTACCATTGTACACTGGGCAGGATAGCCGTATTTAATGCTCGGTTTGAAACCACTGACTGCACTGACATTTGCAGAGCATTGGCACATGTTGAGACATACTTGCAGGAATGTTGAAATATTGGTTCTCTCAAAAAGTACAATGTGGAATATTGATATTTTCTGATTGTTCCTTCACCCAATCATACAAGGTTATACTAACATGCTACCAACCAATAAGCTATCTGCTGAACATGCACTAACCTGATAAATAATCCATGAATATCTGTCCTGACCAAAAAGGAGCACAATGTCTGACATCATAATCATGTCTATGACATTAGTCAACACAAACGGGGGCATATGTATTCCCCCCACTAACTTACACAACAAGGAGTCCAACCCACCAGAAACACTGGGTCATGAGCCCAGGGTATGGTGGGTGAGGTGGTGGGGGAGCATGGGGATGGCAGGGACTGTGTGGAAGGCATTACACTTCCTCTAGATGAAATCAAAAGCCAGGCTGGTTTCAAAATAGCACACCTTAATATTAGAAGCTTAATTAACAAAATTGACATGCTCAGAGTTGATCTGCCGTGGTCAAATATAGATATATTCACAGTATCTGAAACTTGGCTAACAAAAAGCACTGAAGATAAGCTTGCATCAATTAAAGGATACCAGTTAACAAGAGCAGATAGAACCACCAAACTACCCAATGGAAAGACTAAGATAGGAGGGGGCTTAGCAATATACTCTAAATCAAACATTGATGTGGATGATGAGACATTGAAACACTTAAACCTATCTAACGCTACAATTGAAGCCCAGTGGGTTATAATTAAACGAGACAACTGTAAGCGCATTCTATTAGGGAATATATATAGGATGCCTAATGGCAGCCTAGATACTGCATTAGACTTATTAACTAACTCTTTGGACCAGATACCAGACTTAGACAAAATGGAGACACTGGTTATGGGAGATTTTAATGCAGATACAGCAGATCCAAGCACACAGACAGCTACAAAAGTTAGTCATTTTGCAGTTTCACAGGGATTGGAGCAGGTCATCAAATCTTGCACTAGAATAACCCGAAAAAGCAAAAAGATTCTAGACCTAGCCTTCACAGACATGAAATACTGTACTACTACAGGGGTAATTAACTATAATATAAGTGATCATAGACCAATCTATGTTATCAAGAAACAACCTAGGGATGTTAGGGGTCTAATAGAGTTCTGGGGTAGAACTTACAGTCAATACTCTACTGATAAATACTGTGAAACTCTAAGGCAGGAACCAATTGAAGACTTTCTCCAAACAGAGGACCCTAATGCATGTTGGCGACTATTATTGGATAAAATAACGCTAGCAGCAAACGAGAATGCACCTATGCGACTCTATAAGGTTAAAGAAAATCGTCCCAAATGGTTATCTAATGAAATCTTAGAGCTACAGAAAGATAGGGATTACTTTGCGCAAAAATTTGAACATACTGGCAACCCTGAGGATGAATTCATAGCCAAACAACTAAAGAATAAAGCAACGGCAACCTACAGAGGTGCAAGGGCCAAGTTTCTTAAAACAGGAATAATTTTGAATAAAAATAACTGGAGGAAGGCATGGAGGGTAATTAATGATATAGCTCCAGCACCTGTACTGTCAGTGGGAAATCTAACTGATGAATTAATTGGGGATAAAATACCTAGGGGAGAGTTAGCAACTTTCATAAATAACTACTTTGTCGACATTGGTGAAAAACTAACAAATCAATCAGAGGATATACCACTAAATGACAAAAAATACCACCCCAAAGTTAATACTCATAAATTTGAACTGCACCCAGTCACAGAGCAAGAACTTATCAAGAAAGTGAAGTTACTCTCTGAATACAAGTCATCAGGGCTAGAAGACCTAAGTTCCAGGCTCATCAAAGATGCCATGCTAGCACTGGCTACTGAATTCACATATCTAACTAATCTAATTATTGATACAGGTATCTACCCAGATGCATGGAAAAGGGCAATGATTATGCCAATCCCGAAAACGTCGAACCCTAAAACGTGTAATGAACTAAGACCTATATCACTTCTTCCAATACCAGGCAAAATAGTTGAGCAACTAATCCATGACCAAATAACAGAATTTTATGAAAGTACAGGTTACCTAGCAATAGAGCAAAATGGTTTCAGGAAGAACCACTCCACAACCAAAGCAGTGGCAGGTGTGCTAGACACACTAATGACAGGGATGGATCAAGGAAGATTATCTATTGCTGTCTTTATAGACTTTCGTAAAGCATTTGATACTGTAGACCACAAACTTTTAATAGAAAAAGCAGCAAATAGTGGTCTGGGCACAGGGACAACTAAACTGCTAAAAAATTACCTACTAAACCGTTCACAGTATACTAGACTTGAAGGTGTTAATTCCTCACTGAGAGAAGTGAAGACAGGGGTACCACAGGGATCTACCCTGGGCCCACTATTATTCTTAATCTACATCAATGACCTCCCACTAGTACTTGAAAAAGTAAAGGGAAGCATATTTGCTGATGATGTGGCACTGGTAGCTACAGATGTTGATGTGAAAGTAGCTGAATCCAAAATGAATCATGATTTAGAAAGAGTAAACCAGTGGAAAAGGGAAAATAAACTATCCATAAATATTATAAAAACTAAATATGTAATATTTGCAACTAAAACTAAACGTTCCAGTTCACCAATTGTCAGTATAAAAATAGGAGAGTGTATACTTAAGGAGGCTCTAAGTTATAAATATTTAGGTACTACACTTGACCCTACAATGTCAGGAACCAGTCAATTAAATAGAATTACCAGAACATTGGCAGCCAAAATGAACACCTTCCGGAAAATAAGGCATTATATGAGCGAAGAGACTGCACTTCTATTGTACAAAACCACAATACTGCCCATCATTGATTATAATGACATAATATATAATATACTAACTAAAAAGCAGCAAGCAAAGCTCCAAACTATTCAAAATAGAGGTTTGCGCACAGTATTTAAAGGAAAAACACTACATACCATTGAGATGCACAATAAAGCTAAACTAGATGTCCTAAATATTCACAGAGACAAGCACCTATTAGGCCTAATGTACCACCGCGCGAAAGACCCATATTACATAGACACACCTACACAAGCCACACGTGCAGCACAAGCCACCCTCCTGAAAGTGCCACATGTTAAAACTAGTAAAATGAAAAAGTCACCGGTTGTTCTGGGGGGAGCACTCTGGAACCAACTACCAGCACGTGTCAGGAACAGTGATTGTTACAAAACTTTCAAGATAAACCTCCATGCACATTTAAATCAACCAGCCTAGGCCAAAGCAGATCAATGATACACTGGGTCGGTGTTGCCGTTCCTTTCCCTGTCCCCCCGCTCCCCCACCCCCAAACAAACACTGTAAAGCCAACCAGTAGCGGCCAACTAGACCAAAAACCCATCTACAATGGAATGAGCCTGGAAATGATTGTAGTTGGATCCTACTGAGGTACATGATTAATCAATATTAACGTACTTACTAACTCAATAGGCCCCACCTGAGATTACCATGAACGTAAGTTCAATCACAAAGGCCCACCCTACATCCCCCATCACCCTTTCAAAGAGTATGTTACTACTAGAAAGATAACCAGCTGTGCCCCACCCCCTACTAACGCTTACCATACTGGTCTAACTTAGTTACCTCCCCGCATGTGTTTCTATTTTTCTTATCTTGTTCTTTAACTATCATTCATGTAACGATGTTTTGCTTATTTTCCTGTAATTGTCTATTTGTATATTGTTGTAGATTTGTTTACTGTGTAGAGGCAATTGTGATTAGGGCTGGAAGACCAATGCATTAGCACTGACAGCATGTTATTCAGAGGAATAAAAACACTTGAACAAAAAAAAATAAAATAGAAACCTCAGTCGCACTTGTCCATTAGTTTTAGACTAGGAGAGGTGACTGATCATTACGGAATGGTCACACACAGGGGTGCGGAGGGGAAACATATGGTAGTGGTGTTGGTGGGGGTTTGGGTCGGTAAAAATGCTACCATAGCCACAAAAATATGACTACTTATCTATAATTTGGTAATTATAAAGGTAGGAACCCCCATGTGACGTACCAAGAGGTATATATATATAAATGCCATATTAGGTCATATACAGTGCAGTATTGAGTATACTTGTTTATTTTTATTTTTTAAATATAGCCAGTCGTGTGCCGCATGCCGCATACCGCATAGAAGGAATCATGCCATTCGCATACCGCATACCGCATACCGCATGCCGCATGCTGCATACCGCGTGTAAGGAATGCACACTTTATACATTTGATCGTTGTGGCTTCCTACATTGGCACCCGGCATTAATAGGATAGTGCAAGTTCTGGTTAGCACAGTGTTAGGATAATGTGAATGAGTGGGATATCACGTCATGGTGCCGGCGGCCTGATTTCACAGTGGAGCAGCACTATAATGTCGCCATGACTGCGCACTGTCACAAGTCAGTGCCCGTCCTGATATGACCTCAAATGTGGCTAGGACGTAAAACCCCAACAAACAACGATTCCTGAATAGCATTTCTATGGGTATATTATATTTTGTATATATTCATATTGCTCTTGAATACATACCTCTTATATTTAATTTTAGTTTGTTAGATTTGCGATGCCTTTGCTTCTCTAGTTCATTGCTGAATGTAGCTGGGATGCCCATGCTCTATCGCAGATTGGGTGGATTTGATCACAGCGCCCCCTACCCCCGATACCCCCCCCCCCCCCACACACACACACACTCACACACCTCACACACACGCATTCGCTCAAGCATAGCTTCTGTGGGAAATCGACCCTGCAGTAGTTGGTGTCTTGGAGTTAATAAGTAATAGACCTGTCGAAGCATTCATTACCTGATGACAAATGGCGGCTGCCATATGTATGATATACAGCGCCTTTATCAACTGACAGCTATTGTTCACGGGGAGTACTGACTTGACAGAAACACGTGCCGGGTTTGTGTTGTTGTTATATCACGGTGGAGGTTGCCTTCTATATGTCGTCTTTGTCTGCAGCCGCTATGACTATGACTGAATGGAGGAAATGCTTATGGCCCGCATTTGATGTGAGTTGCTCAGTGGGCGTTGAGAGCACTCAGTCAGTCATGTGCCAGTCGCGCCACCGTTATATTAGCCCGTCGACTGTCTGTCAGTGACTGGCCTTGTCAGTCACACTGACAACAAGCCAGTGACAGCAAGCCACTGGCAGCAAGCCAGTAACAGCAAGCCAGTGATAGCAAGCCAGTGACAGCAAACCAGTGACAGTAAGCCAGTGACAGCAAGCCAGTGACAGCAAGCCAGCGATAGCAAGCCAATGACAGCAAACCAGTGACAGCAAGCCAGTAGCAACAATCAAGTGACAGCAAACCAAGGACATCACACCATGGACAGCAAACCAGTGACAGCAAGCCAGTGGCAGTGTTTGTATGCTAGTCAATGATTATGAGCCTATACAACAAAATGGTCGAATGAGTAGCAATAGCATGTTTGTTCCCTAATGCGACAGACATGTCATGGGTTCGATTCCCGGCTGAGTAAAAATGTATGATTATCACTGCATTGCCTCGTGCTCGACATTGCTAGGATAATTAATATCTGGAGCAGTAGAACGACGAAGATCAATTGTCAGCAATTGAAATTCCACGTGATCAATCAAGAAATGTAAATTCTTTTTTTTTTAAGTGCTGAATTGCATGTGGGCTGTTTTGTGAATATGAGTATGTATTCCAAGTCATTTTTGCAACTCAATAGAAAGTAACATATTTTGATATAGTTCCAAAGCTCTTACCAGGAGAAGTAAAATGACACAAAGTTCATTAAAATCGGATGATTACTTAAAAAGTAGCACATACATTACATTAATATACACCAATTAGATTAGTGCAGAATGAAAAAACACATTTTAAGCTTCAAATTGGTCTATTTCTTTATTTAATATAACAACAATTGTGCATATTGGACAAGTTTGAAAACACCCTTTCTGTTGATGCACTGACCCAATTCCAGTGCCTCGGGTGACCTGTATTGGGATACCTACTATGAGTGCGAGTTGGTTGCGGGAGGGAGCTGGTTCTTGTCGGTTTGTAGCTGAGGACTTCCTGGTTGTTGTGAGCTGGTTGTTGATGGCTGCAAACTGCATTGTGGGGTTTTGTGTGCGCAGGCTGGTTTGGTGAGGAGGTGTGTCTTGTCTTACCGGTTCAACCATACATTGCAATTCTTTGGCCGTGTTATCTCAGTGTTCGACGTTAACTGGGTTAGTTATACCGGTGTCGTATTTTCAAGGCCCGGTCATTGTCAGCGGCCTGTCGTGGCTTCTGCGCATGCGCGGATTTTCGCATGTTGCGGCGATCACTGCTATTTGTTTTGTTTACACTCGGCGATTCGACGCTGATCTAGCGGCTATGTTAATATCGCTTGTAATTTAAGGTTAATTTAATTAAATTTCATTATTTGAGTATGTAATTCTGTTAAATATGATCGCATTCAATAGATTTCGGCCTAATCGGTCCCTAACACTGCCGGGTACCGTGGCTGAGCTTGTAGCCGGCGAGGGCATGGGTGTTTTGCATATGTCTTAAAATCTGCGCATGCGCAGAAGCCACGACAGGCCACTGACAATGACTGGGCGCTGAAAATACGACACCGGAACAGAGCAGTATTCGATAGGTTGCTGAAGGGTACATATTTGTGAAAGTATTGAAACATGCTAGTTGGTGCTTGTTGGGTTGGTTGGTTGATTGCTAATCCAGATTACAGTATATCCCCGTTAATCCAAACTTGAAGGGACCCTAAAACTTTGTTTTGATTAATCGATCATTGGTTTAACCGAGCTTTGGCTTCGACTTTGACTTGGCTTTGGCAAAAACGTGGGTGCATTATGAATGTAATATACAATGTATCTGAATACTTTCTTTGTTTTTTTAATGTATATACAGTATAACCCTGTTAAACCAAGTTCAGTTTAACCCAACGATCGTTTAATCCAGACTTTTTTCATCGGCCCGGCAAAATACTACCATTTATTATATCAAAAAGTCTCAAATGACCTTATAACCACATGAAAGTTTGGTTTAACCATACCGGGGCCTGGGGCCCGACAATTTTGTTTGGATTAACCGATACTTTGGATTAACCGACTTTGGTTTAACCAACTTTTTTATATGATAAATGGTAATATTTTGCCGGGCCGCCAACAACAGTTTGGATTAACCGATCGTTTGGTTTAACCGAGCTTGGTTTAACGGGTTGTACTGTATGCGGAGTGGAAATGCTATCTGTTTGTTTGTTGTTTTACGTCCTACCAACATCTAAGGTCATATTAGGATGGGTACCGACTTGTGACAGTGTGCACTTATGGGAACTTTATAGTGCTACCCCATTGAGAGACCTGGGCCGCGTTCAGGCTCCGTCTCGGAGGCGCCTCGGAGGCGCCCGTGACGTCAGGCTAGTCTGAACAACAACAGCCAGTTGGTCGCCTCGAAAATGGCCGCCCCCATAGGAGGCGGCCATTTGCATCGAAATGCTGCGCTCTGATTGGATGAAACCACTGCACGCGGCGGCCATTTTCGAGGCGCTGTTTGTCTCCAACCTGAAAAGGGAGGCGTCTCCGAGACGTCTCCGAGACGCACCCTGAACGGAAATAGGCCAAAAAGCATCGCCGAGACGTCGCCGAGGCGCCTCCGAGACGGACCCTGAAAGCGGCCCAGGCGACTGGCACCATGACCTGATATCCCACACATTCACATTAACCGGATACTGTGCTAATCAGTCATTGTCCTATCCTGTTAATGCTGAGCGCCATGCTAGGTAGTAACAAGTATACATTTAATAAGTCATAGGTTTGACTCAGCTGGGATTCGAACTCCCGACCTTGTGATGGTCTTTACAGGAGTATGCTTGCTCCCTGTCTTCAGCAATCCTCGACCGGGCGCGGTGGCCGAATCGGTAGAGCACAGTCCTCCCGTCCGGGAGATTGGGAGTTCAATTCCCGGTAGAGTCAAACCAATGCCATGCAACATTGATACTTGTTACTTCCTAGCTTGGCGCTTGGCATTAATAGGACGTGGCAAAGACTGGTTAGCTCAGTATTAGAATAATGTGACTGAGTGGGATACAGGGTCATGGTGCTGGCGCCCTGATTTCCCAGTGGAGCAGCACTAAATAGTTGCCTTGAGTGCACACTGTCACAAGTCAGTACCCGTCTAGATATGACCTTAGATGTTGCCTGGGTGTAAAACTCCAACAACCACCCAACCAAATCAGCAACGGTCTGTGATTGGTGAACCTCTTGCCTTGTCCAATGCACAAACACTTAATCACCGTATGGGCCTGGTCAAAGTGGTATGAGCTCTGGCTGGCTTTCTATGCAGAAGGTTGTAGGTTCGAAACCTGGCTGAGTTATTAAAAAAAGACTTAGAAAATGTATACCATTAACAGCGCAGGACCAGAACTGGTTTGCTCGATATCAGGATAATGTGACTGAGTGGGATATCGGGTCATGATGCCAGCGGCGTAGCCTCCCATCCCAGTAGGGCAGCACAATAAAGTCACCCTGAGTGTGCACTGTCATAAGTCGATATCTGCCATAATATCACCTTAGATGCTGGCAGGATGTAAAATCCCAACAAAAAATATTTAAAAAACCCACCTTGCTTTGTCTCAATTAGCCATCGCTCTGCTGTGGTGACCGGACACCCTTTATGTCAAGACTTCATTGGTCTGGATGCAGATTTGTGCACTAGAAAGTAGAAAACAGATACCACTATTAAGTTACACCTGATCTGATTTGAGAATTTGTATTGTAACCTGACAGTCGACGTTAGAGGAAACTCATCCCAGCGACCGCTGGGAATGAAGCTCTTCTGTTCCGTGGGCGTGGGCGTGGGCGTGGGCGTGGGCGAGATTGTGGGCGTGGGCGTGGGCGAGGTTGTGGGAGTGAGCGTGGGTGTGGGCGTGGGAGAGGGCGGGGGCGTGGGGATGTATGAGTGTTCCTTGCTCGCTAGCGTCGTACAGTTGCCTGCTGACACCGGAAGTCACAGATCAGGATGTCTACTTCCGGTATCCGCCGAGGTAACTTCCGCTGCAGTGCAACCATGGGAAATTAGCGTCCAGCGCTGGTAATACCCGCTTCCTTCTCGTTGCGCATCACGCTAGCTTTTTGTGGTGTCGTTCATGGTTTTGTCATCTCAATAAAAAAATTCCTCGCTTTGTGGTGTCAGTAAATCTAAAGCTGTGTAATCCGATGAAATAATTAAATAATTATATTTATATTTTAACAAAAAGGCAAACTCAAGCCATCAGACCATACAACTTTAATAGCGGTTAACAATCAAATATATTTATCTTTAAAAATATGACAGAAACTCAAAACCATCAGACTTTAATTGCGACAACTGTAATAGCGACACTTTGCAGCAGTCCTTAATGCAATGTGCTGACTGTTTTTATTCTGTGTGTGTGTGGGTGGGGAGAATGGCTATTGTGCTGACTGAGGGATTGCATTATTCATTTTCACCGCTTTGGAAGGAAATCTTATTTTTTTTAGCTCACAGGAGGGCTGCACCTGAACAAGTTTCAAACCCTGGTCGCATCAAACCAATGACTTAAAAATGGATACTTGTCACTTCCTAGTCAGGCACTCGGCATTATTAGGATAGTGCAAGGACTGGTTGGCTCAGTGTCAGGATAATGTGACTTAGTGGGATATCAGGTCATGGTGCTGGTGGCCTAGTCTTCCAGTGGGGCAGCACTATAAAATCGCCATGAGCAACACTGTCACAAGTCGGTACCCGTCCTGATATGACCTTCGAAGTTGCTATGACATAAAACAACAACAAGCAAACAAACTTGAACAAAGTCAATGAAGGCCTGGTGGCCCTTATTGCCTTTCGTGTTTCAGCTACTCCAGTCAGCTTGTATTGTTTTGCTTATATTTTATTTCCTCCTCTTTATCTTCTCCAATCCCCCCCCCCCCCCCTCACACCTCTTTTGTCGCCCAGATCCATTTGATTGACTTATTCTAAAACCTTGTGGCATAGTGTGTTTCATCGTGGTGTTTTTGCTTCCGATATGACCTTAGATGTTTCTAGGACGTAAAACAACAACAAAACAAAGAAGCTTCTTTTATTTGGCACTCATCCTTTCTTGGTTTCTGGACTTTTACTTCAAATTCACGATATTCTATTATGTTTCTCCACACATCTTGTGATACCACAATTACATTTTGAATTTCGCTCAGATGATGGCTGAATTGGTAAGAGTGCTGCTTGGCTTCCCTTGTGTAATACCCCTGTCACACTACGACGTAACGAGCCAACGTAGGCCTGACATGGAGATTTTTCATCATTATGTTGACGTACGTTGGATTACGTTATGATGACATCAGAATGACATTAGACTTACGTCGAGCTACGTCACGTTATGTCGGTGTGCGTCAAAGTTTTGAACCTGTTCAAAACTTTAGACGTAACTAGAACGTAAGGGTTTACGTTTGCCGTACGTTCTGTACACGTTCGGCGAACGTCAATGATGTTAAATGGACGTTAGTCAAATGCTGGTCACTACGTTCGACTACGTTCGACTACGTTCTACTACGTTCCACTACATCGACCCACATTAACGCCAGTGGAAATGTCCACATGGCGTAATGGGAATGTCAGGAAAACATCAGGAAAACGTCAGGAAACGTCAGGAGAACATACGCTGAACGTTTTGCCAACATTTCATGATGTAAGTAATGTAAAGCAATGTAGTTCTGGCAATCGAATAATGTTAATAACGTACCATCAGCGTAATTACGTTGTCCTCTCGCATTGAACTACGCTATCACTACGCTTTACCGACGTTACGCTCTCATCAACTACGCTGCATCCACGTTCAACTTCTGCCCAAATTTGCATACTACGCCGAGAAGTTCGACGTTTTTCACGTTCTCCCTACATTGACGTCGTTACGTTGTAGTGTGACAGGGCCATTACTCGTGCATTTGAACCAGGGCAGAGTTAAAGCAATGAGTTACAAATTTCTACTTGTCACTATCTAGCTTGGCATTCAACATTAATAATAGGATAGGGCAACGACTAGTTTGCTCAGTATTAGGATAACGTGACAGTGGGCTATCGGGTCATGATGCCAGGTGGCCCAGTCTCCCAGGGGGATAACATTATATTTATAAAGTCACTATGAGTTCATGCTGTCACAAGTTGGTACCCGTCCTGATATGACAGCAGACGTTGCAACGATGTAAAACCATAACAAACCAGCAAAGATGTTTGAACATTCAAAATCTCTCAGATTTATCAAAATCATATATTAAAACAAAAACCATTGCAAATTCATCACTAATAATAATATCACAGACCACATGTGAAAACAGATGAAGATATAACATTAATTTCTCTTAATTCAAGTAAAAGGAAAATAATTGGTTAAAAAAAGGTCACTTGAGTTCTCGTGTCAGTGAAGGTCAGCAAAGGGAGCCGTTGCAGTGTGAAGTTGATCCGGTTGGGCTCACTGATAAGTTTGTTTGTTTGTTTGTTGTTTTACGTGCTAGCAACATCTAAGGTCATATCAGGACGGGTACCGACTTGTGACAGTGCGCACTCATGGTAAAGTTATGTATACATCATTGTATGCATACGTATATGAATACATATATGTATGCATACATATATGTATTCATATACGAATATATGAATACATGTGTATATATATATTGGTTGTTTTGAAGTTTTACGTCCTGGTAACATCAAGGGTCATGTCAGGATCGGTGCCAACTTGTGCCAGTGTGCGCTCATTGCAACTTTATAGTGTTGCCCCACTGGGAGGCCAGGCCACCATCACCATGACCTGATATCCCACTTAGTCACATTGTCCTGACACTGAGACAACCAGTCCTTCCCTGTCCTGATAATGCCAAGTGCCTGGCTAGGAAGCGACAAGTATCGGGAGACGGACACTCTAACTCATTCGGCCTTCCGGTCTGGCCCCGGCTCACTGATAATGAATGACCTTCTCGCATTCCCTGCAATCAAGAATTGTGAGCAATGAGGAATCTGCGTTAAAGATGTGGGCACCTGATTTCAACATGTATTCTTCGTATGAACAGGGACCAGACGGGATGGCCGAATGAGTTGAGCGTCCGCCTCCTGTTTTGGGAGATCGGGGTATCCGAACCCATGGGTTCATGGGTACGAACCATGGTCGAGTCAAACCAATGACTTAAAAATTTATACTTGTTGCTTCCTAGCAAGTCGTTTGGCATTATTAGGATAGGGCTGGAATGGTTTGCTCAGTGTCAGGATAATGTGACTGAGTGGGATGGGATATCAGGACATGGTGCTGGTGGTCTGGTCTCTCAGTGGGGCAGCACTATAAAGTCACCATGAGTGTGCACTGTCACAAGTCAGTACCCATCCTGATATGACCTAAGATGTTGTTAGGTCGTAAAACAGCAACAAATGAACAAATTATATGAACAGTACCTATGCCTTTTTAGCAAAATATATAATTTCTAGAAATATTGCACTCTTAACAATAACCATGGAAAACTCGTTGTAATTTTCCTGAGCAGATCAGTCCCTACCTACTAGGTTGGAGCTCAAATCGCTCCCTCTGTGACGTCATACAGGAAGTAAGGGTTATGTGGAATTATGTATGTTATCGGGCAAAAACCAAATGGCTTCAAATTTATTATTAGTCAAAGTAGGCTTCGTGATAACTTCTGTGGGGGAACTCTATTGAAGTCAATTGTTTCTTTATATCTATTTATAATTAGTGATCCGGTAGTCTAAATCTGTTTCTGATATATTTCATAGAGAAAGCCAACATCGTAGTTTAACATAGTTGAACGTAGTTGAACGTAGTTGAACATAGTGTAACGTACCGGCATCCATACCGTAACTTATTTATCTGTACCATAATATATTTATCCATACCAAAACCTGCCGTACCTTAACATATTTCAACATAGTTTAATGTACTTACACCATGTTTGACCCACGTTAGCCTCCACTGCATTCACCTACGTTCAACTACGTCCAACTACGTCCGCGAACGTGTATGTGACCGGGGCAATATATATTGATCCTACGTATCTAACTTATGCCTAGTACACACCTCCCGTATAAAACCTAAAAATGCCTGTTTCGTGACTAAGTTTGAGTTTTAGTCAGTTTCAGTCTTTAGGTGTGTGACCCCCTAACACACCTGAGCCTTCCGATTCACAACTTAAAACTCAGTTTTAGGGCTTAGGACTGGAATCTTATAAGATTCGAAAAATGAATTGGGACGTTCGAGTCAGTTTTAGTTGGGAAATGGGAGGTTGTGACGGGTCACGTCGGGCAGTCAGTTTTAGCGCGTGAATCGTATACGGGAGGTGTGTACCAGACTTAAGATACTCGTGGACTTATTAAGCATCCATTGCTGCATTAAAGAGAATAACATAACACCTTAATAGAACCAGTTAATGCTGCAGCCTATGGTGTTCGAACTATGACATGCTTGACATAATTAATTTGGCATGTTTGCACTTCAAATATCTACAAAGTTAGGCATTTAACATAAAACTTACTTCACACTGAAGTAAAGTAGATTTTACTGATCAACCTGATGTGTTTATCTCAGAAAATAGCATAAACTCAAACCCATCGGACTATGCAACTGTAATGCCTGTGCGCTGTCACTTTGGGGCTCCCACCATGCTCCCCCCCCCCCCCCCCCGCCTCCACCTCACCCCGTTGCCAACATGTGTAACATCGATTTGTTAGTAACACAGTTTGGAAACTAAGTGTGAATTACATCCTGCCATCTCCGCATCAGGCCGGCTGTCGTGTAATGCATTGCAGTCCTTTATCTGGGGGTAGAAAGCAAGGCCCGCTGTAGGGGAACGGACTTGAGGGGGAAGTAGGGGAGAAGGGGAAGAGGGGGGGGGGAGAGGGGGAAGAGGAGGGGGAAGGAGGGAGAGGGGGAAGATGGGGAGATGGGGAAGGAGAAAGGGGAGGAGGGAGAGGAAGAGGGGACGGGTTTGAGAGGGAAGGGAAAAAGAGAGGGGTGGGAGGAAGGAGGTGGAGGAGGAGGAATGGGAAAGAAGGAGGGGAGAAGGGGGAGGAAGGAGGAGGAGGAGGGAGTTGGTTGGAGAGGGAGAGGGGGGGGAGGAGGGGGAGAAGGGAGGAGGAGGGGAAAGAGGAAAAGATGGAACGGGTGATCTGAGCCTCCCGAGAGGCCATCAACAGCATCAACATGATGTATACATCTCAGGGGTACAACGCCACCACCCCTCTCCCAACCACATGATGCCACCACCCACCACCAGGGGGCGCCCGGGCGGCATTGCTCACCCAGCCGTGGCACGCGCGGCGAATCAATGGACGAGGCTCACAGTCGGAGTGTCACAGTTTGCCAACAGTGGGAGCCTTCAGATCCTCCCTCCCCCGCCCCCGCGCCCACCCTCCCTAAAGAAGGACAACGCGTACTGCGGCTTTAAAAAGAATTGTGCCCCAGACGCCCCCCCCCCCCTTCCCCACTGCACCTTCCCTCCTTAAAGGTGGACAAGTGATGGTTTCTTTTGTTGTATTCTGCCCCTGACATCCCCCCTTCGTCCCCCCCCCCCCCCCCCCCCCCCCCCCCCCCCCGCTGCACCCACCCTCACTAAAGGGAGTCAACAAATATTTAAACCTTTTTGTTAATTGTGCCCCTCACCCCCCCCCCCCCCCCCTGCACCTAGCCTACTAAAAGGGGTAAATAAATACTAAGACTTTTTTTATTGTGTCCCTAAAAGAGGTAAACAAATACTAAGACTTTTTTTATTGTGTCAGTAAAAGGGGTAAACAAATACTTAGACTTTTTTGATTGCGTCAGTAAAAGGGGTAAACAAATACTTAGACTTTTTTGATTGCGTCAGTAAAAGGAGTAAACAAATACTTAGACTTTTTTTATTGCGTCAGTAAAAGGGGTAAACAAATACTTAGACTTTTTTTTATTGTGTCAGTAAAAGGGGTAAGCAAATACTGAGACTTTTTTTATTGTGTCAGTAAAAGGGGTAAACAATTATTGAGACTTTTTTTATTGTGTCCCTAAAAGGGGTGAACAAATATGGAGACTTTTCTATCATGTCCCTAAAAGGGGTAAACAAATACTGAGACTTCTTTTATTGTGTCTCTACAAGGGGTAAACAAATACTGACACTTTTTCATTGTGTCAGTAAAAGGGGTAAACAAATACGGAGACTTTTGTATTGTGTCAGGAAAATGGGTAAACAAATATTGAGACCTTTTTTAGTGTGTCCCTAAAAGGGGTGAACAAATACTGAGACTTTTCTATTGTGTCCCTAAAAGGGGTAAGCAAATACTGAGACTTTTTTTATTGTGTTCCTAAAACTGGTAAACAAATACTGAGACTTTTTTATTGTGTCCCTAAAAGGGGTAAACAACGACTTGAGACCTTTTTATTGTGTCCCTAAAAGGGGTAAACAAATACTAAGACGTTTTTTTTATTGTCTCCCTTCCTAGTAGATAGAGATAGATAGATAGATCGATCGAATAATATATATACAGATGAATAGATAAAGAATCGATCTGCCATAATTAAAGCAACTAATCATCTCTCATGTTAACATTAAGCAGTTAATTCCTGATATGAGGCATGAGGTAAAACGCTCTGTGATCCATAGTGGATGAAAGCTGAATTTGATACAGATTCCAAACATGTGAACAACTCAACCCCATATTAGAGTTATGACGCACTTTGAAGCTGCATCAATTTTGAATAGTAGAAGCAGAAATTCAATTCATGTAAACCTTTTTTCTCTCCAGAACAAAATGGTGGGCACTTTGCCAGCAGCCATTGTTACATATGTATGTAAAGAAGTGGCTCGCGTGACCCGGGCTGTGTCCCACAAGAGGTCACGTGAGAGAGACGCCCCCTGGTGATATGCTTGGAATAAACGTGAGAGGTATGCAGGTATAGCAATGCCTCAGGGAGTTTGACGCCCCTGCCTTGCAGAGTTGTAAACCACTGCCTTGTGGTACAGGTCCTTGACAGAACCGAAGGCTAAGGGAGCAAACCCTAAACAGAAAACCATGTCACTGCGGCAGCATTAAGGGCGGTTGATGTATGGAACTCCCAACATCTCCCGACCAGCCACTGCAGGGACAAATAGTTTTGCGCCTGTCTTGACATGTTCTTGCCGGTGTGAAACTTCTATTTGCTCCCCGAGAGAGTGCCGCTGGTAACTTGCAAAAGCCAGCAGCACTTCAACACTTTTGCAGGCAGCTTTCATGAAATGTACAACCGCACAGGAGAGCGGCAGTCAAGTAATGAAAGCAGTCTTTGTCGCATCGCGACCGACAGCATGATGATGATGATGGTTGAACAACACTCAAGCCATTCGGGTGTGCTTACAGGATACTACATGGTGTCAGATAGCGGAAAAGAACAGTATGGCGGCGGCATTATCAGGACTGAAACCTCCAACGGCTTTGAACTTGGAGGGAAATTTGGCAGTAAATTGGAGGAGTTGGTTGACGGCATATGAGATATATGTTGGTGCCGCAGGACTCACCGGTAAACCAGAAAAGACACAGTACTTATTGTTTCTCCATATTCCAGGAAGAGAGGCACAGAAGGTGTTTCCAACGCTGTAGATGCACAAATGCATACTACATCCATCACCATAAACAATGTGTTAAAAACACCATTTTGGCATCCAATAAAAAATTAATCTGAAAGGACACGTATCATTTTTGAGACATTTAGATTCTTTTTAAAATCACAATGCCCATACATATTCTATAAACACTAACCAACCTGTTGACAATAGAAATTGTAGGAACAATGTAACCATTAATGGTTGTTTTCTTCCCACTGCCCCTTATAAACAAATAATATGAGAATGCAAAATGATGAGCCGGCAGCTGATATACAGATAACTTACAGACTGCTCTTTAAGGAAACAAACACATGTTAGAAAAAGATATAATGAGATGAGGACATATTCATCGATGTGTATTATAATGGATTATAATAATATAAAGAACGGAGCTGAATCCAAGGTTTTATTATTATTATTGTTTATTGTGCTATTGATATTGTATGGATTAGGAGTCGCACGCCCACCTTGATCGGTGCACGCGAATGGGGCGCCATCTACGTAGCGCAGAAAATAACCAAATCAGTCTCACTTCGACTACAATTTTCCTTTTTAGGTGGAGCATATTTAGTCTCCGCCAGAGAACTATTAAATAGAACTCAGCCCAACTCTGTGTTTGTCTATCCTTATTTGACATAGTGGCTTATAGACAAATTCTGTGGTTTAAATAGTAAATATTTTATCATTACTCATTACGTATATATGGCCCAGGGCACAATCATGACACAATTTGTTGCTACAGTTCACGCTATCTGCATATATTCACATAACAGGACAGATTTTATCCTGTGTTTAAAACATGATCGTGAGACGTTCACCTCAGTGACAGGGTACCATGTAATCCATAAAGTGTACACATTTTCCTTTCGAATACTGTTTTTTCTTCGAATTGTCAAAGTGCTCCTTAAACAGGATCAAATGAATGCACGCCACACATATCCGTTTACACTGTCACGACATTAGTTTTTTTTATTGTGTCAAAAACCATTACAAAGTCTCAGAGGGCGACGTCGCTGAGTAAAGATGGAATGGTTCTGGACAATACATGTGTTTTGAGTTCCGCTGGTCCTTCAATACAGACTGAAGCTGGTACCCAGCAGTCATGGTTACAGCTTACATGGCAGAAGGAGGGGCGTTGGTCCCCCACTCTCACTCTCAGCGCAATCCTTCACTTTAGGCCCTATACTTTAAACTTACCTTGCACCTATAACCGCATTCTTCCTGGTAACAGAACTTCATAAGGTTATTGCCATACATTTATCTCCAATGTAGATTGTAGTGAAATTATCCAACCAAATATTGTCTATAAGAGAATATACCACTTCCTGTACCGTGGTGTGTGTGTGTATCCACCACCTCCTCCCCCTCCGCTCCTGCGGAAGGTCGGGAGTTCGAAAACTGGTCGAGTCAAACCAATTACTTACAAAATTGATACTTGTTGCTACCTAGCCTGGTGCTCGGCATCATTAGGATAGGGCAAGTACTGGTTAGCCCAGTATCAGGTCATGGTGCTGGTGTAGGACGTTCAAAACACTACCCCATCGAAAACACTACGGTAGTGTTTTCAACCTAAGTTCAACACACTACTGTTAAGTTCAAAACACTACCCCACTACATACGTCCAAAACACTACCCAAGTTCAAAACACTATTGTAACACGGCAGTGGAGGCTGTAAAGTGTACTGTTGCAAAATGTAACCTACTGGTACATATTGGTATGCATGTACTATTTGGTTTGGTTATTGGGAGTTTTACGTCCTGGGTACATCTAAGGTCATATCAGGACACAGGTACCAGTAGTATAAAAATATGCTGATAGCACTGCAGTGTCTGCACCACATATTAGTATATGCTGATGGTGCTGCGGCAACTGTACCACATATTAGACTATGCTGATCGTGCTGCGGTGTTTGATTGTTTGTTGTTGTTTTATGTCCTAGCATCACCTATGGTCATCTGAGAATGGGTACTGACTTGTGACAGTGCACACTCATGGCGACTTTATAGTGCTGCCCCACTGGGAGACCAGGCTGCCAGCACCATGAGAGTAGTGTTTTGAACTTAAAGGGAGTATTTTGAACTTAAGGATAGTGTTTTGAGTGTGGCCACAGTAGTGTTTTGAACCTACCTTTAACTAAGTTGAAAACACTAATGTACTGTTTGGAACCTAGGTTGAAAACACTATGGTAGTGTTGTTGTGGGGTAGTGTTTTGAACTTACTATACCGGCAACCTTGTCTCTCAGTGGGGCAACCCTATAAAGTCGCCATGAGTGCGCCCTGCCACAAGTCATCCTGATATGACCTTAGATGTTCCCAGGATGTAAAACCCCAACAAACAATCCTTCCCAACAAAAAATATTCAAATCTTTAAAATATCAAATGCACTTATCAGGGTTAGGGATAGGGTTTGAGCTTAACTATCGCATTTTCTGATATTATGCAGGGAAGCGATAGGTGAAATTGATACTTGTCACTACCTAGCCTGGTACTCAGCATTAATAGGATAGGGCAAGGATCGGTTAGCTCAGTGTCAGGATAATGTGACTGAGTGGGATATCAGGTCATGGTTCTAGCAGTCTGATTTCCCAGTGTGGCAGCACTATAAAATCGCCCTAATTGCGTCGTGTCATAAGTCGGTACTCATCCTGATATGACATTAGATGTTGCCAGGACATAAAACGCCAACAACCAACTAGCCAACACAAACATGTAGTGCAGGCAAGACCAAATTTATTGAAGGCTAGCAATAGTGTCTCTGGCCAGACCTAAATAAAATAACATAGTAGTAGAGTGAGTGGGTGGAAAACCTGTGTGTCACACTGGCTTAAGCCAGGGACAGTTGGGAAAATAGGTGTGAAAGTTCACTGGCCAATCAGGCGGATGGACGGTGGACGGATGGTGGTCTCATCTGGCCACCCAAAGTAAAATCTAAAGCACAGCAGGCACGGGTGGTGGCATGTCATTCTCGCCAAATTAGACGCAATGTTACCACTGCGACTAAGTTGGGCTTACATAATGTATCGTAAACATTTAGCATATTCTAGGTTGATTTAAATTTGTATTTTCTGGCAATATAAGAAACACAGACTCAGCTACAGCCAACGGTGAGTGGCTACATCATTCTGAGGTGCTTTTTGGCCCCCAGTCAGAGTAGAGGAATTCAAAAAGGTGAGCTTGGTTGGTTTTGGGGGATTTATGTCCTGGCAACATTTAAGGTCATATCAGGGCATGTACCGTCTTGAGACAGTCTGCACTTATGGCGAATTTATAGTGCTGACCCACTGGGAAACCAGGCCACTAACACTTTAACCTGATATCCCTCTCAGTCACATTATCCTGACACTGAGCCTACCAGACCTTGCCCTATCCTAATTATGCTGAGTGCCTGGCTAGGAATTGACAAGTATACATTTTTACGTCATTGGTTTGGCTCGACCCAGGTTCGAACCCGTGGGCTCGAATCCACCGATTTACCAAAACGGGAGATGGACACTCAACTCATTCGGACATCCCGTCTGGTCGTAAAGAAGGTAAGCATTTATATATGAAACAAAAGTACTCGCTATGTAACGATCCCACAAACACTAACCAGGAGAAGTATCCTTGCACCGCGATCTGATATAAGTGCCTGTCACACTATGGCGGATTGAGCAACGGACAGAACCTGACAAAGAATATTCTAGTTCGGTGTTATTCGGACTTGAAATGTATCTATTATGTAACGGACGGGTAATGGACAGGTAATGGACTGGTAACAGACGGGTACTGGATGTGTAATGGACGCGTAATGGATATGTAATGGATGGGAACGGATGAGGAACGGACAGGGAGCGGATGGGGAATGGACGGGGAACGAACGGTAATGGATAATAACCGCATAGGTCAGTCCGGCGCAATCCATTACAAGTTTTGTGCATGCTCAAAACTTGTAACGGATCCTGCCGGATATCAACGGATATGCAACAGATATGCAAATGTCACAAACCAGACTTTGCCTGATATCAACGGACTTTGTTCGGTTTCTTTCCATTTCCCCAATCCGGTGATGTGCGACAGAGCCTTTAAGGACGTTCACTGGTGGAACACGAAATCCAAGCACCCAGTTTATGTCATAGATGACAGCTATTTTGACATAGTGATAACAATCGTATTTACATAGTGACGTCTGTAGATTAGCTATTTATTAATCAGTTACTGGCAAGCATGGATGTGGTTGTGTATGATATGAAATGAGTAAATAAGTCTTAGCTGAATATAGGCGGGTGTATGATATGAAATAAGTAAATAAGTCTCAGCTGAATGTGGGTGTATGTGTGAATATAAGTGGGTGTATGATACGAAATGATTGATTGGTTGATTGTTGGGGGGTTTTGCGTCATAGCAACATCTATGGTCATATCAGGACGGGTACCGACTTGTGTCAGTGTGCACACATGGCAACCCTATAGTGCTGCCCTACTTGGAAATTATCCTGATACTGAACTAACCAGTCCTTGCCCTATCCTAGTAATACCGAGCGCCAGGATGGGTAGCGATAATTATCATTGGTTTTGACTCGGATGGGATTCAAACTACCGACCTTCTGCATGGGAAGCATACGCTCTACCGATTCGACCACCGCGTATGGTATATGAAATGATTAAAGGTTTAACTGAATGTGCGTCGGTGTATGATACAAAATGATTAAACAAGACTTTACTGAATCATGCACGATATATCTGTGTGTCCAGTGCTAGTGCGGAATAGATGGTTTATTGAGGGTTTGCGTCCTAACAGCGTCACGAAGGCTGCCCGCTTGTGACAGTACCAGTGCACGTACTTGGTGACCTTATAGCGCTGGTCCACCGATAACACCAACAGTATGACCTGATATCTCACTCAGTAGCATTATACGGACACCTGAGGTATCTAGCCCTTGTCTTCTCCTCATATTGCCGAGTACCAGATAAGTGAGGAGCAGCTCGGAGCTACTCGGAGCTGCTCGGAGCTATTCGAACTACTCGGAGCTGCTCGGAGCTATTCGAACTACTCGGAGTTGCTCGGAGCTGCTCGAACAACTCGGAGTTGCTCGGAGCTGCTCGAAAGTAACCGGAGCTGCTCGGAACTGATTGGAACTAGTCGAAAGTAACCGGAGCTGCTTGGAACTGATCGGAGCGTCTCGGAACCGATCGAAGAAACTCGGAAATGCTCGGAGCTGCTCGGAACTGATCGGAACTGATCAGATCCGCTCGGAATTGATCGGAGCGGCTCAAGGTAGCTAAAAGCTAAAGGCAATTCGTGACAGCTCTGAGCGACTCAGAACTGCTCGGAATTGTACGGTATTGTTCGGAATTTCTCGGAGCTGCTTGGAACAGACCAGGACTGCTCGGAGTTGCTCGATATATTTTTTAACTGTTTGGGACTGTTCCGGACAGGTCGGGACTCCTCGGAGAAGCTTGTGGAAAGCATCATGTGGTGGTCATGTTGCGGATTTCACTCCATCACATGATTTGTTACCTACATGCCACCAAGGAAGTGATGCTCCCACAATTCCCCCCCCCCCTCTCCACACCAACACCCACACCAACACCCACACACCCATACCCACACACCCACAAGACCCCAAGGGGAGATCATGATCGCACGTCGGGGTTGCCACACCTATTGCACCCACCTGGCAATCACAACTCCCCACTCTCCCCCCCCCCCCACACCACACACACACACAATCCAAACGCATGCCCCCTCCACCAACAACTCAACACCCACACACAATAACCAGATGCAAAAAGGTAATAAAAGTATCCCCCCCCCCCGCTACAACAAAGAAAAAAGACAAAGAAACCCACCTCGTATCAATGGAGTTGTTGAAATGTGGTCATGTATGTTATGAGATTGATCAGTATAATCTCATTGACTCTAGTTTGAATAACAATTTTCTTTTTGGGTAAATGAATTTTATTCATATACAGTAAAACCTTTCTAAATCGACCGACCTTGGGACCTACTTTAATTGGTCAATTTAGGAAGGTGGTCGGTTTAGAAAATTTGAATATGGTTACAATGGTATTGTTGGGACCCACATAAGGCGATCGATTTAGGGGAGTGGTC
Organism: Branchipolynoe longqiensis; assembly: GCA_030323885.1. Taxonomy (NCBI): domain Eukaryota; kingdom Metazoa; phylum Annelida; class Polychaeta; order Phyllodocida; family Polynoidae; genus Branchipolynoe; species Branchipolynoe longqiensis. The sequence continues at coordinate 40,427,550 of CM059188.1, forward strand.
GATCTGAGGTAGTGGTCGGTTAGAGAGGTTTTACTGTATATCTTTTGTCAGTGCCGTAGCACTAGTCTTCCTACCGTAAGTGTTACAGGTATATATGTATTTACACAACTTGATTTTTTTGACATTAGAGATATTTAAAGTGAAAAATAGGCCAAATTGGTTTTGAACATGCCCAATGAAGAAACTAGTTTCTTTCCTGGTGGCCCTGATTACCGACCTGCTGGTACTATGTGCCCATGTCCGCCAACACATTGAGAGTGGGCTGCCATTTCGCTCTGTAGGCAGGAAATTGCTGCTCACTGCCCGCCACCTCTTCTCTGCTGCCGGCCCACAATGCACCTCGCCGGTCACTAACAGTTGGCAGGTGTAAGCCTGGCCACTCCACACAGTCACGTGATGGTCGCGAGCATTCCCAGTTCCATTGGTTGGTTGCTGGAGTTTTATGTCATGGCAACATCTATGGTCATATCATGATGCGTACCGACGTGTAGCAGTGCACACTGATGGCGACTTGTAAGTTTTTAGTGCTGCCCCACTGGGAGAAGAGCTCACTGGCACCATGACCCCAATATCCCACTCAGTCACATTATCCCAATACTGTGCTAACCAGTCATTGACCTATCCTATTAATGCTGCACACCATATTAGGAAGCGAGAAGTATCAATTTTGTAAGTGATGGGTTTGACTCGACCTTGCCGAGCACGACACTAGGTCATGACCAGTATTAATACTGGCCAGGGTTAGAATGTGAGTTTAAAATCCCACAATCTGCCACACGCGAACTGGTTGGGTGCTGAACTAATTCAAGTATCTCAAAACTGCAACATATACAGAATGTGGCTGCCAGGTTGTTGACGGGTACAAAGAAATTTGATCACATCACTCCTGTGCTGAAATCATTACACTTGCTCCCTGTGGAGAAGAGAATTGATTTCAAGGTGCTGCTTCTTGTATATCGTGCCTTGCATGATCAGGCTCCAGAATATATGAGAGATATGCTCCAGGAGATAACAAATGTTCGAACACTGCGCTCCACAGTCTCCAGCCAGTTAGCAGTTCCTCGGAGCATACTCAAAGGCTTTGGGGATTGTGCTTTTAGTATTGCTGCCCCAAGACTGTGGAATGCTCTGCCAGGATATATCACAGATTGTAAATCTGTTGGTGCTTTTAAAAAAGGTCTTAAGACACATTTGTTTAAATCTGCTTTTAACTAGGTGAAATTTATTTTCCTGTATATTTGTTTGTTATGTAAAGCGCCTGAGAACGGCTTGCTGGATCGGGCGCTATATAAATGTTTTATTATTATTATTCAGCCATCTTATCTGGTATCTGTTGCGTCATCAGTCTCGTTAGCCAATGTGAGAGGTAAGGAACTGGAAACTGTAGACACTAGAAACCAAGGAGGTGATGTCAACGAACTGTGTGGTCTCCTTGGATACAGGTCACCTGGTGTACCTGTCGAGTAACATAATCCGGTGGTTTTAAATTTCTGCCATTTAAAAAAAAATAGATACATATATCAGATTGGTCATTATAATCTACCTCCGTCCTGAGATGATGTTAAATGATTCTAGGATGTAATGCAACAACAAACAAACATTATAATCTACGCTACTTTAGTTTGAAGTAATCTTTATTTTAAATGGCTAACTTTGGAGGTATTTAAAAGTGAAAGCATGCCAAATTAATGATAACATGCACATCAAGATGAGGGACCCCATAGGCTTCAACAGGGCTGTGTTATAATAAATTGAGATAGTATTCTTTCAATGCAGAAATATATGTTTAATGAGGCTACCTTTTGGATATGTAGGGTCAAATCTAGGTAATACCCCTGTCACACTGCAACGTAACAAGCTAACGTGAACCTAACTTGGTGATTTTTCGTCATTACGTTGACGTATCTTGGATTACGTTTTGATGACGTCAGAATGACGTTAGACTGACGTCGAGCTACGTCACATTACGTCATGTTACGTCGAGTTACGTCGAGGTTTTGGACATGTTCAAAATTTTCAACGTAGCTCGAACGTAAGGGTTTACGTTCGCCATACGTTCTGTTCACGTTCAGTGAACGTCAATGACGTTAAACGGACGTTAGGCAAATGCTGCTCACTACGTTCAACTACGTTCCACTACGTTGACCCACATTAAACCGAGTGGAAATGCCCACGCGGCGTAATGGGAACATCAGGAGAATGTACATTCAACGTATGTTCAAAGTCTCATGACGTATGTAACGTCACGTAAGGTTCTTCTGGCGATGGAATAACATTCATAACGTTCCGTGAGCGTAATGACTTTGTCCTCTCTCGTTGAATGACGGTATCACTACGCTTTACCGATGCTCTCGTCCACTACGCTGCATCCACGTTCAACTTGTGCCCAAAATTGCATACTACGCTGAGAAGTTCAACGTTCTTCACGTTCTCCTTACGTTGACGACATTACGTCGTAGTGTGACAGGGCCTTTAGAGAACTCTATGTTCTTAAAGACCCTGTCACACATCAACGGATTGGAGGAAACAGAAAGAAACCGAACAAAGTCCGTTGATAGTCCGGTTTTTGTCCGTCCAAGTTTTGAACATGCAGAAAACTTGGAATGGATGCCTCCGGATTTATGTCTACTGTTATTGTCCAGTTTGAGTTTGTTTCGTCCATTGGCTATCCATTCATGTCTGTTTCATGTCCGTTTCATGTCCGTTTCATGTCCGTTCGTTCTTAGACGCGATATCGCAACACTTTTACATATTTTAATACATTTTGATACTTATCACGCCCGAACGCCACCGGACTATACAATTCAGTGTCAGCGCCGTTCTTATGTGTGTTGTGCTGGGGTCTTTTGTGGTGTTGTTCCCGGCCTGACCCTATCGAAAATCCGACCTGTTCGTTTCGTCGGGGTGGTATAGCGGAGGAGTATCTGTCCCGTCTCGGGTCCCAAATTACCCATATAGCCGAAGCAATATGACCGTTCCTCAATCCTGCATAGTGTGTCAGGCAGTTAAGACATTTTTATTCACAATTTCTATCCATTATTCTTACATTGTACGTTCTTATCTGATTAATCAGCTTCAACCATTGAAGTATTGAACTCTAAATCAACAATTTTATTCATTAATGGCTTTATTTGGAAAATCACAAAGTTATCGTCTGAAAGGCATTAAGGCGTCATTTTCTATTGAAATGGATTTCTTTTAGACATTTAACACGAGTAGAGAGGTGAAGGGCAGTGGTGAATTAATCACCAGCTGGGCCCCTGGGCTGAGACTTAATGCACCCAATTAAACCACTTTTTTTTATAGTGAATCATTCTCTAAAACTGGGCACTAAAATGTGACATGGAAACCAAAAGTGAAAACCTTCCAAATAATAGCAACAACAAAAAACATTCCAAATAATAGCAGAATCCATGTTTCTACAAAGGTTGGCATGTTGTGCATATGTCAGAGTTGAACAAACAAATTTCACTTTTTGATTTAAATCTTATATAAATTGACCAATGCGTTAATATCACTCATGTAACATGAAAACCAAGGACACACCTGGAACATCATTTGAAGAGTTCAGGCGAAAACCACGTAAATGCCAATCCCAAAAATATGTTTAAATAAAAGATTTGGACCTGGAAATAATTTAAATTCACACTAATTCCACTTTTCATATGTTCATATCGTTATGAAGCAACGACCATAAAAGCAGAAACATTTTTAAAACTTACTTTTTGTAGATTTGATTCCAATGTTCTTCTCCACTTTTGGATCGGCGCTTATTTGGTTTTGTGCCTGAACTCATTTTAACATACACAACAAAGTGAAACAAGATTTGAGTGATTACAGTTAAGCAAACAATGTTATTATGTCTTACAAGAAAAAAGTTGGAAAAGGTTTAGCTAAATGCACAGTGTCAATATGTAAATTTTCACATTTTCACAAATTCATACAAGTATAATTTTTATATCTTTTGGGATAGATTCAATACATGTAGAACTGCTAACATAGCTAATAGACAGAGGTTACAGTAATTATTTGACTTGCTATGATTAAAAGAAAGAATTAATTAATTATCAGCATCGTAACATGGAGACCGAATATGTGGTGCCCAGTTTTTGAGAATAAACCCATGTTCTTGGGTCTCTCCATCCCTTCAGAGATCCTTAGATTTAAGCCTACTCAGCCTAATCGTTAATCCGCCACTTGGTGGGTGATGGGAGTGAGGGGAGGTTGGGGAGGGGGGAAGGGAGGGGGTTTAGAGTGCAAAATCGCGCTCTACGTATTTCCCCCCAAATAACTTTTCCGTAATTGATAAATAAGTTGTAATTGGGAGTGGGTGTTGATTTGTATGTTACTAATTTTATATGTTAGAGACTAGAACATAAGTCAAGAAATGAAGACGAGGAATTTGGAGCATTGCCCTATTTGAAATCTTAGACAGCAGCCTAATTGGCTGAGCACCCAGCTAATTATTTCATCTAGGGCAGTCAATGAACTCGCGTTCTTTGTTTTGCGCATGTGTGTTGTGGTAATAATGGAATTGCTTGTTTGGTTGGTTGTTGTTTTACATCCTAGCAACATTTCAGTTCATATCAGAACAGGTACCGACTTGTGACAATGCACACTCATGACGACTTTTATAGTACTGCCGCACTGAGAAATCAGACCGCTTGCACCATGACCCAATATCCTACTCAGTCACATTATCCTGACACTGTGCTAACCAGTCCTTGCCCCATCCTATTAATGCCGAATGCCAGGCTAGGAAGCAACAAGTATACGTTTTAAAGTCATTGGTTTGACTCGACCGGGAACCGAACTCCGGACCTTCCGTACGCGAGGCCTGTTCTCTACTGATGAGGCCACCTTGCCCAGTGGTAATGGAATTGTGGTTTGTTGTTGGAGGTGGTTGAGATTTTGTGCATGGGTGTGATTCTGATTTGGGACTCTACCAGTCGAAACCTCTGGAGGTGACAGTACCGTTCTCTTGTGATATTAAATCACAAATAATGGCTGCGTTTAGTCAAAGACCCTATAATACTAAGATGGCTCACTCCCTATCTCTCCCTTGGTAATGTAAATTTCGCAGTGCCACCTTGTGGTGGGTTTGATCAGCCCAGCTGCTGGTTGGTGTTTCACATGTAAACACATACAATTATATTATACATGAGATAGGTAAGTATGAATACACATCAATATGAAATTGCTGTGAATAAATACACATCATCATCAGCATCATCATCAGCATCACCATCATCACACATCTTTCACATTCATATATACATTTATACATATAATATAGCACCTGTTTAACCAAGAGAACAACCAGTCCACCAAGTGGTGGGTTTGATCATTTTGATTACACAGTACAGGCTGAGTGAGCCGTCTTAGTATTATAGGGTCTCTGGTTTAGTGGATTCAATTCCACACAACTCAGCTTCAATTCTCTGCTGCTTAGCCGGTCAAGGTTGTATTGTGAGGGAGGGCGGAAGTGAAGAATGCTGTTACATCTTTGTAATGGAAAAATGCTGTTGGAATATTTATTTTTGTAATAGAATAATGCGATTGTTTCTTTATAGTAGAATAATGCTGCTATTACTTTATAGTGGAAAAATGTTGTTATGTGTTTCTTTTTGTTTTGTTTAGTTTTTTTTGTGATTGTTTATTTATTCTACTCATAACGGTTAAGCGCATGTCTTTGTTTTCGCCGCTGTGCAGTACTGGTCATAATCCATATGGATTGATTTCCTTTATCAATAATTTCTTTAAACTTGTTTATGGTGTAAAATCGGGGAGTTTCCTTCCCCCCCCCCCCACCCCCCCAATTGTTTGTGCATAGTTTGTTTAGTATGGTATCTCCTATACTGACATGTCGCAGTACACACTCATGGTGACTTTATTGTGCTGCCCAACTGGGAGACCGAGTTCGCTAGCACCTTGATCAGGCACATTATCCTGATGCTGTCACATTATCCTGATGCTGTAGCGTGATATGGATAATAGATATGTTGTAATGTAGGGTAGGTGACAGCAGTTGACTCCTGTTTCATAATTGTAATACCAGCCGAGTCAAACTAATGACTTATGAAATTGATACTTGTCGCTACCTAGGCTGGCGCTTGGCATTAATAGGATATGACAAGGGCTGGTTTACACAGTATCAGGATAATGGTTGGGATATTGGGTCATGGTGCCAGCGGCCTGATCTTACAGTGAGGCAGCACTATAAAGTTCCCATGATTGTGCATTGTCACAAGTCGGTATCTGTCCTGATATGATCCTAGATGTTGCTATGATGTAAAACAACAACAAACATACATACTTGTAATAAAGGGATGAGAATGAAGGTGGAGGTAGTGGGAGTTGGGAGGCGAAGGGGAGGGGAGGGGGGGGGGGGCAAGGGGGTGCTGGGTGCAGGGGAGGAGGAAAGTACCCTGTGCAGACATGCCAACAAAAGTGCTGCGAATCTGTAGTTCTAACACGAGTTTATCTTTGTGCAATACCGACAAGTATTCACTGATTAGTGTTCATGTATCTATCTGTCTTATTTCTATTGTCTGTTATTTCCCAACATATCTTATGGCTTGGGAAGCCAAATTTGCGGCGCTGAAACTACTACTATTTATTCACTCAATACACATTTTACCACACACAACTACTACTATTTATTCGCTCAATACACATTTTTACCACACACAACTACTACTATTTATTCGCTCAATACACATTTTTACCACACACAACTACTACTATTGATTCGCTCAATACACATTTTACCACACACAACTACTACTATTTAGTTAGAGCGTCCGTCTCCTGTGCTGGTAGATCGTGGGGTCGTGGGTTCGAGTCCCGGTCGAGTCAAACCAATGACTTTAAAATTGATACTTGTTGCTTCCTAGCCAGGCGCTCGGCATTATTAGGATAGGGCAAGGACTGGTGTGCTCAGTGTCAGGATAATGTGACTGAGTGGGATACCAGGTCATGGTGCCGGCGGCCTGGTTTCCCAGTGGGACAGCACTATAAAGTCGCCATGAGTGCGCACTGTCACAAGTCGGTACCCGTCCTGATATGACCTTAGATGTTGCTAGGACGTAAAACAACAACAAACAAACTACTATTTATTCACTCAATACACATTTTACCACACACAACTACTACTATTTATTCGCTCAATATACATTTTTACCACAGACAACTACTACTATTTATTCGCTCAATACACATTTTACCACACACAACTACTACTATTTATTCGCTCACTACACATTTTACCACACACAACTATAAATGGGTCATTCTCTGAAACTGGGCACCACAAATTTGGTTTCCATGTGATCATGAGTATAACTAATTCTTTTTTGCAGGGGAAACAAGTCAAATAATTATTCTTACCCCTGTGTGTTAAGTATATTAATTATTAGCGATACTTACATGTATTTACTCTATCACGCAAGTATGATTGTATGATTTTGTGCTAAAATGAAAATTTTACACATTAACACCATGTATTTACATAATCTTTTTCATTTTTTTTTCATGTAGGATATAATCTTGTTTACTTAACTGTAATCAATAAAATCTTGTTTGAATTTGTTGTGTATGGTAAAATGATGTTCTGGACGTATGTTTAATTAGGCAAATTAGCCAAAGCAAGCGAGCGACTACTAGACATAGAAAACTACCACAAAGCAAGAAATCGTAGCCAGAAATCAGTGAGAAAAGCCAAAAGACGGTACATTGTCAAACAAGAGCAGCAATGGGGAAAAAACTCACACAAATTCTGGAACAATGTGAAAATACTAATACCAAATAATAAAAATTAAGAATGGATTACCCTTTACAACAACGAGGGGATCGAAATCAGCAACAACGATACTGCTAATATAATGAACAAACATTTTTCTACCATAGGCAATAAATTATCCAAACAGTTCAACACAAACTGGACCACGAAACCGCAACAATTAAACACAGACATTGGAGATTGCACAACCACAATAAAAGAGATAAGTGAGCTCATAAAATCAATTGATTGCAACAAGCCTTCGGGCATTGAAAATACCTCAAGTATAGTATTGAAAGATGCATTCGGATGCATCCCAGACGTTATATGTGAGCTATACAACAAATCGTTCACAGAAGGTACTTATGTGGACTGCTGGAAACTAGCCAAAGAAACACCGCTCCACAAAGGAGGGGATAAACAGGTACTGGGAAACTATAGACCGATCTCCATACTCCCACTGCCTGGTAAACTAATGGAAAAAATAATGCATAGACATATTATCTACCACCTAAGCGAACACAAAATATTAAACAGTAAACAGGGCGGTTTCAGAAAATACCACTCGACAATAAAAACAATTGCTAACTTAATAACTGATATTGCAAACAGTATCAATGAAAAGAACCTAGTGGGTGCAGCATTCATAGACTTCAGCAAAGCGTTTGACATGGTGGACGACCCTATCCTAAGGAGCAAACTAACCCAAATGGGAATAACGGGAGTAACAGGAAAATGGCCAGCGAGCTATCTAGAAAACAGAAAGCAATGCACCACAGTAAATGGATCCATATCCAATGAGGAAAAGATAACTTGCGAAGTACCCCAAGGGTCAGTCCTGGGGCCACTTCTCTTCCTCATATATATTAACGATCTAAACAACTGGCTAGTAATTGAAAACATCCAACTATATGCAGATGACACTGTGGTATATGCTGCAGGCAAAACAACAGAAGAAATAGAAACGAAACTGAATCTAACACTAAGAAAACTAATCGAGTGGTGCCAACTAAATAGGATAACCATAAACAACAGCAAGTCAAAAACAGTACTATTTGGTACCAGGCTAACAAGAAACGAGAAAATAAAGTGTCTTCTGGGAAACACCGAACTAGAACAAGTAGACAACTACCGATATCTGGGAGTGGATCTAAACAGACACCTAAATTATGACCTCTGCATAACAAATACTATCAAAAAAGTAAACCATAAAATATGGCTACTGGCTAAACTGAGATACTACATGACTGAAAGCATGGCAATTAAAATATATAAAGGCATGATCCTCCCCTACTTTGACTATGGCGATGTAGTATACATGGGAGGAAATACAAAACTATTAAACAAACTACAGGTGCTACAAAATAGAGCCCTCAAAGTATGCCTTCAGGTGAACAAAAGATATCCCACAATCGAATTACACAAAAAATGCAATGGAACACTACTAACGAGTAGAAGGGAAACGCACCTCAAAATACTGGCACACCATTACACCACAAAACCAGGCTACACAGCAACCCCCCGTAGGGACACCAGGCAAATGGCAGCCCCAGTGCTACTGACAGCAATAAGTAACACCAAAATTTATGAGAGAAGTGTACTGGCCATGGCGGCACATGCCTGGAATAATCAACCCACACAACAACGGGCAATCGAAAGCATGGACCAATATAAAAGGTCCTTAAAGAAAACATAATACACAACCACCTACTGAAGAAACAATATCTCACCTGATCTTGGGCGCAGTCACTGCTTGCTGTGTTCTGGCACAAAAAGCAAAAGACCGGCCAGAAAAGATGGTAGATATTACAAATACGGAAACTAGCCCTACTAAGTACTAAGGAATTCAAAATGACTATCACCATAGGGCGCAGTCCGTATGGGTATGTGTACGGGACAAACCAAAGCAGAACCAGGCAGGCCATGATCATGCATCCGAATCACCCTGAAATACAAAATGGCTAACCATACAACACAGCCATCCCACCTAGTCGCAGCCCTGAAGGGTCCAGGGGTATTCTGGCACACTGGTGTACTATCTAAGGACAGGGCATGGGTGAAAGGATGCTGTAACAAACCACAATGGGATGGGATCCTCTCCCACAGGCCTGTATGTCATCTGCGTAGATGTACATAGTAGGCTAAGTTATCATATACAGGTTAGGAAAAAACTTGAAAATTAAAAAAAAAACGAATATAGAAACTACTAACACCCAAAACCGCAAAGGTTGGCCCGAGAAAGATCAGGAAAAGACTCCTGAGTGCGGGACCAGACCAATCCAGTATCACAGCTATCCAGCGTTGAAAACAAGCACCCTCACGGGAGCTTATACATTATGGGCAGAATAAAAAACTTGTCACAAAAAAAAAAAAAAAAGGTTTGATTTCTATGTTACACGAGTGATATTAATGTATTCCTCAATTTGGATATGATCAAAATAAAAATTCTAAATAGCTTTTGTTCAACTCTGACATATGTACGATATGTAAATGTTCATATGAACATTGATTCTACTATTATTTGGAATGTGTTCTGCTATTATTCGGAAGATTTTCACTTTCAATTTCCATGTCACAGTTCAGTGCCCAGTTTTAGAGAATGACCCAAATACGGGTGATTTGAAGAATTTGAAATGCTTGCACATCGTGAACAAATCCAGTTAGCGGAACAAATCGGAACGGCAATGCTCGCTGGTCACCGCCTCTATTCACTTCCGGGTCAGTCAGTCGTTCCACTTCCGGAAATAGAGCAGCTCTCGTGACACTCAATCCACCTGAAGGCTTTCTTCGCCCACTCTCTGTCTCTAGAGGTCACGTGTTCGCTTTTCAGTGGTGTCATCACCAGAGTAGTGTAACTGAATTGTCGCCCACCCCCACGCCTACTCAGATCCTGAAATAAAACTTGGATGGTGGGCTTCCCTCCTTACAAATGGTACTTGGTAATGGTGACAGGGTACTAGGGGTAACTGGTTTTTAATGTTGTTGTTGTTTGTTTTCTTTGTCTTTTGTTGGGTTTTTTGTTGGGGGGGGGGGAGGTTGTTGGGGGTTGTTGTTGGGGGGGTTGGTTGGGAAGGTTATTATATTTTGTTGGGGGGGTGTCATGCATGGGCAGTGGGCATTCTACTCATTCCGCCATTTAAGCCGGCTCATGTTTGTTATTATCCTTATTTTCTGGATTTCTCCAACCTCAATGTCAGCTCCCAACTAAAACAGTTTTGAATTATTAAAAAAAATATATGTAAAAGGAAATATGTTTAAAAAAACAACTTGTTTGTTACATTCATTGATTAAGCAAGGGGCAAATTTCGATCATGTACACCTAGTCTTCCTCGTTCCACTTCTCCTTGCCCTATCCTAGTAATGCCAACTGCCAGGCTGGGTAGAAAATAATCAGACAGCCTTTTATAGGTCAGTCATACCCACAAGGCACCGCGCTGAATCCTGACTTCCGGTATGCTATGCGGCCTCTAGCAGCCAACTCCTACCCTCCGCAAAGATCGCGCGCACCCTGAGGGCAAGTCGCTATCTAGTGCGCATGCGCTAGGTGTTGCGTTATCACTTCCGATGGGACAGCATATCATCGCCCGGGCGTTGGGCTCGTTAGTATGAGGCACTCATCCTGTTGCGATTAGATGTTTGTTTGGTTGTTGTTGTTTTATGTCCTAGCAACATCTAAAGTCATATCAGGATGGGTTCCGACTTGTGACAGTGCGCACTCATGGTGACTTTATAGTGCTGTCCCACTGGGAGACCAGGCCGCCAGCACCATGACCTGATATCCCACTCAGTCACATTATCCTGACACTGAACCAACCAGTCCTTGCCCAATCCTAATAATGCCGAGCGCCTGGCTAGGAAGCGACAAGTATCAATTTTTAAGTCATTAGTTTGACTCGAGCAGGGTTCAAATCCACAGTCTACCAACACGGGAGACGGACGCTCTAACTCATTCAGCCATCCCGTCTGGTTGCTAGTTGTTGCGATTAGACCTTGTGACACTATTGTGCATCGTCATGTTATGTGTCAAGCCGCGTTCTATAGGACATGCAATATGTGTCAGACTACACAGTTAGTTCCGTGCTCGTTCCTGCCGCAGCCCTGTTCCTGTGGCAGAGCTGCTAAACAACCAGTTACAAAATGTGTCAGAAGGCTGGGTTATGGAAATAAACACATAATTTTGCAATCGAATATGCTAAATATATTATTCAAATACTTACTTACCATACATAACCTACTTTTGGGGTGAATAATTGATGATATATATTTTTTTCTTTTTCTTGAAGATTTATACTGCCTATCATGGATAAGTCTGAATAGACTTGTTTTCACCATTAGACAATTTGTCGATAAAAAGCACAAGCCTACACTTTTACCGACCCAAGGAATTTTTAACCTCCCACACCACATACACATGGTATGAGAGCAACTGGCCTTTGATGACGCTGTAAGTTCTACACAGCGGTGGAAATCCAAATTGGCAGAGGTGGGGGGCATGGGGAATCGAACCACTGACCTTCAGATCAGGAGTCCGACCTAGAAAAAAAGTCAGACACTCTAACCACTTCGCCACAGAGAACACCATAAGTCAATTAAAAGTCAATTTGAGAGGTTCCTATTGCGCCATCATGGGTGGTTGTTTTCTTTCATTCTCTTCAGTTTGTCAACTCTACGCCAATATATATATAACACGGCATGCTGGAACCACCCCTCAGGTTTTCTTCGGAAAACAGGTTCGTCATTCACCCCTACTCTGGATAGGGGTGAATCTTTTATTTAGTTTCCAGCCGGTCTCATTTGTGAGTGGCTGGAATAGGACTAGTTTAATCTATAGTCTACACCAGTGCTCCTTGAACTATTCCAGTGTCATTCAGCCTTGACTCTTTATCACAAAATTCCATTCACCCTCAAGTCAATTTTATTATTTTTTGATAATTTACCCCTGTAGTTTCATTCACCCCCCAAATTAATCCAATCACCCTTCGGTGAACCGGTCATCAGTTTAAGAAGCACGCCCTGGTTTGCATCACAATCGTCTGAAATCGAAAAACCAAACCTTAAAAGGCCCTGTCACACATCACCAGATTGGGGGAAACAGAAAGAAACCAAACAAAGTCTGTTGATATCCGACAAAGTCTGGTTTGTGTCTGTACAAGTTTTGAACATGCACACAACTTGGAACGGATGCCACCGGATTGATGTCTATGGTTCTTGTCCGGTTTGAGTTTGTTTCATCCATTAGCTATCTGTTCATGTCCGTTTCCTGTCCGTTTCCTGTCTGTTTCATGTCCGTTTCATGTCCGTTCATCCAGCAGCCTTTGACCCGATATCGCAACATTTTGACACACTTTAATACATTTTGATACTTATCATGCCCGAACCCCACCGGACCAGACAATTCTGTCCGTTGCTCAATCCTGTGATGTGTGACAGCCGCTTAAATAAGGCACTAACATAGTAACTTTAAACACACATGTTTACTCTCCCTGCAGCGAGTGATACCGGCAGTGGTTAGCGAGGCTGGCGCCCGCCGGTGGCGCCACTAGTGCGGTTGAATGAATAAAGAGAACCTCTGGTTATTTATATTCGCATAAGTCCTAATAAGTCACATATATTTCTATATATTATAATATATCATGTGAATAAGTCAAAGAAAGGGGGTCCTATCTAAAAAAAATATTAATATTATTATTGTTATTGTTGTCATGGTTATTATTATTATTACATTGTTCTCGGGCACAGAAGACGTGGAAGCTGAGATTGGGAAAACATGGCTTTTATTCGTACGCAGCCCCCCCCCCCTCTCACACACCCCTCACCCCCTCCCCACACATACACCCCCCCTCCCCCCTGACGCCCCCCCCCCCCCCACGGTGGCATTACATGTCTCATTGTGTTATGCGGGGCCGTCTCGGCCGACATAAGGTCATGGCGGATGAGAAGTTAAGAGTGTGAGATGGGAGAGGGGTGACATATGAAAACACAGCAAAGCAATAATAATAAATGTTGAAATGAATGAGTACAGTTAAATGCATACCATTTAAATACACGATCATACATATTAATAATAAGTTAAATGTCAAATGAGAAACTTTTACAATGGTGATCTGTCAATTGCTCGGGTGTCAATTGTCTCGCAATTTTTAATGTTAAATATTATTAGCAATGTCTATTTGTATGAATTTTGAGTGTTTTGAGTTTTTTGTTCGTTTTTTTATTTTATTCGCTCGGCCAATCACTCAGCAGGTGTGGGTGGGTGAAAAGCGGGGTTTATAGTTGTGGTTAGTGGGAGGTGCTGTTGGAGACTGACCATCAGGAGGAGTGGAGTCATGGGCTCCGGTTTGTGTTCTGATTTGATTGGTCATTGGGTTTGTTAGTGTGGGTTGGAGGTTGTGTTTATGATTGGTTGGTATGGGGGGTGGGAAGTGTCGTGTGGTGACCCCCTCCCCATTCCCCGCCCCCCTCCGGCAGAGGGGGGTGAGCGTTGGGGGGGGGGGGGGGGGTTGTCAGCTTCGCGGTCCCTGCACCTAACAATGAACCCGAATGAGCTTCTCCCCTCAGTCCAGACTTTGATTTCGTCTATCTCGAATACAATATAGATATATATATATATATAAATAATATATAAAAAATAATATATATAATATATATAAATAATCTGTATAAATAACCGGTGCACATGAACTACTGTGTGTGAGGCGCGAGGAGGGGGGGTACCCGAATACATTCACCCCCTCCCCCCTCCGAGGGGTCACTCCACCAAAACGCATAAGAAGGAATAATAATAATAATAATAATAATAATAAAACATTGTTCCCTACAATTTATATTTGTATAATACATTATACATCATATATATAGATAGAGGGCGCGAAATAGAGAGAGAGAGATTGAGAGAGAGATTGAGAGAGAGAAAGAGGTTTGCTCACTGTACAGTTTCATTCTGTAATATTTTATATATACAATACAATATACGATTTACTGTGAACCATGAATCTCACCCCACTGACGTCATTCTTGTATTTCTCCATTATGGCTTCTGCCAGCCGCCGCCCAGTATAACAATCCGTGTCAGCTGGATGCTCCCTTCACTTGCTATTGCGACTCAAAGCTCAAGAAGCCTTCCTTTTCATGCTTCGCTAAGCAGGCACAATCACAATAAGATTACACCGAGCAAAAACTGCAGTAGTCGCCTAGGGGCGTAATCGATTAACATGACCCGGGCGATTCGGGTCACCCGAGTTGCTAGAATTTCAAATCGAACATAGCGAGTGGAGTTGACAAAGACAAGTGCCGTGTGCAAAACGACCCGACCCCAGTAACCCATCTCTTTGCTAGGATTTGCTAGGAACGATGACGTCACATTTGTGCTGGTACCATCCTGCAGGATAATAGCTACCAGTACCAGTCCTACATGTTTTTTGTTGGTAATATCAAAGATTAATGAAATGGAAATATAACTAAACTATGCAATCATAAAATACTTTAAATCCTATTTTGATGTAGTTATATCGGTTATTAAAAAAAAAAAAAAGTTTTGGATTAAGCCACCATTTTCTTCACCCCGAGCGTGGAGAAGCGTATTCAATTATTCGACCAGAATTTGTAGGATGTGCACATGAGCCAAAAAGTGGCTCGGGTGACCCGAGTTGATTAATTGATAACGACCCTAGTGATGCAAGCTCAGAACGTTCACATATTGACTCATCATGAGCAGAACCCTGATGATGAGTTCAAGTGACAGCTGTCATCCCCCCTCCCACGTTTCCCATCCATAGATGGCCCGACAGAAATACAGAGGTCATAGGAACTGGTTTTAGAATAACTTACCTGCTGGAATTCTTTTAACTTCGTTTCAAGCGCAGCATAGCTGGTGAACTTTTGGACTCCAAGACGTTTTAGAAATGTTTCATTGATGTCGGGTTCCATCATGTAAGCAAATGGTATATTGGAGTCTGTATTATCGCTCTGGTATGTAGACGTATTCTCTGTACAGCCAGAGGTAATGCGTATCAGACAATGCTGCGCAGATCGTGCCTGAATGGTAATCTGATTGGCTGCGCAAACCGTGATTGTAGCACTAATCTGATTGGCTGTGTGGAACCGTGATTGTAGCACTAATCTGATTGGCTGCGCGGAACCGTGATTGTAGCACTAATCTGATTGGCTGTGTGGAACCGTGATTGTAGCACTAATCTGATTGGCTGCATGGAACCATGATTGTAGCACTAATCTGATTGGCTGCGCAGAACCGTGATTGTAGCGCTAATCTGATTGCCTGCACGGAACCCTGATTATAGAATAATCTACTGTCATCACGGTATTGCGACTATTGAATCTTGCGCTAGGGACACAGTACCGTGACAATTTAGTGCTAATCTGATTGGCTGTGTGGAACCGTGATTGTAGTGCTAATCTGATTGGCTGAGTGGAACCATCATTGTAGCGCTAATCTGATTGGCTGAGCAGAACTGTGATTGTAGCACTAATCTGATTGGCTGCGCAGAACCGTGATTGTAGAATAATCTACTGTTGTCACGGTATTGTGACTATTGAATCTCGCGCTAGGGACATGGTACCGTGACAATAGTCACTCCTTTAAATTATCTCAGTTTAAATTATCTGCGCCATGGCACTGGTCTTCGAGCCATGCAATAACAACATTATTTACACTTTGTTTTGCACATAGTACAGCGCATTGGAATGGCAATTAGTGAAATTAAGATTTATTACAATGACAATTGAGCAATTATTAAGTGAAGTAGACAAAAGTTATTGCAGTGAACAATTGAACAATTATTAAATGAAGTATACAAGGGTTTTTTTAAAATGTCAATTGAACAATTACTACTAGAGTTGTTGGAATGACAACTGAATTTGACAAATTGTGTGAAAACCCCTTGCCATTACCCCTCCATGATATCAGGTTTCTATCTCTACCTCTTTTAAAGCTGTCTACGAGGCATCACATTTTTAAAACCAAGTCAATTATCTAAATTCTATTCTACATGTTTAACTAAATGCTAGTGCACCTATTAAGCATTTCTTGCCACAGAAATGAATACTGGGTCAATTTAATAGAACCTGTTACTGCAGAAGTCTATGGTGCCAGAATTTGGATTTCCACGCCAAAGTTTATTTTGCATGTTTGCACTTCAAATATCTCCTAAGTTAACCATTTACACAATAAGACTTGCTTAAAGCTAAAGTAACGTAGATTATAGCAATCAAATTAATATATTTATCTCAGAAAATGACTGAAACTCAAAACCATCGGAGTAATGGCTCATGACTAACCCTGTACGGTTGAACTATAACTAACTCATCATATGTATACGAAGCCATTGTGTTCACAATTTCCTTTTCTGTTTTTATTTTATTTTTGTTTGTATGCTCTTGGGCTGTTTCCATTGTTGTTACACTTTCCTTTTCCTTTTCTTCTTTTTATTTTTGTTTAATGCTTAAACCATTTTAAAGAAAAGTGTAAATAACTATATTAACCATAGCTGGAAGACTATTTCTCGGAGCTGGGAAAAAAGAAAACTTTGGTTCAGAAGAATAAATACATTTACAACAAAAAAAGGGGAAACCAACATTCAAAAAAATGTACCGCTGCTGAATTGAAATAAATAGGGTGTGGACAGTGTTGCAGTTCTTTAGATTGTCGTTATCAATGATACTTGATCCACATATGGTTTACACAATGCTTGTCAGCTGCCAATCGTAGCATGAGCGAGCTGTAACTAGCACCATATCAGTCAGAGATTGATATCAGCCGTTTGAAGTCGCACAGATCAATGTGTGGGTTCGGATCAAGGTCCAAATTTGTAAACAACCCAATTTCATTGTATGATATTATTTTCTTACCGTCTTCCCACACCCATCCGAACCAGCTAGTTTATAGATCCATGCATGTACATGTAATAATATACACACACGAAAAGTTGAGGCGCAAAACCACGTAAACGCCAATTAACAAAAATGGAGATAAACATTGGAAATCAAATCTACAAAAAGTTTATTTTATTGTATTGCTACTTGTTTGTTCATTGCTCCAGAACCATATGATCATATGAAAAGTGGAATTATTGAGAATTAAAATTGTTTTAAGGTAAACAAATCTTAGATTTAAACTACATTTTTGGATTGGCGTTTACGAGGTTTTGCGCCTGAACTCTTCATTATATTTATGTGGTGTATAACGCATTATACGAGTATAAATGCAAAGGGAACATCTACTTTATATATATATCTATTCCTCCGTGGCGCATTGCTGGAGTGCCACCCCCCACACCCGCCTCCAGCTGTCGGGGTGATTGGTGTGTGGGATCCCCCCCGCCCCCCACACACACACACCTCGCGCCAAACGCACTGGAGGAATTTAGTTTCTTTGAACTTTGGATATAGTAACAGCTATATCTGGATGTAAATTGAAGACGGTGCTGCCGCCTGGTGTATTCCGGGATAACCATGTGTGGGGTTCTGGGTTCGCGCTACTAGATGGCGCTCCCTCAAGAGGTATCACCCTTGGGGAGCAGCACAGCCTTCTCCGCCACCGATCAGTGCGCAAGTTACCTGACAAATTTGAATTAGGTGTCTGGTGGTGTCTTGTGACTGATGGTTTGTTTGTTGTTGTTTTGCGTCCTAGCAATATCTAAGGTCATATCAGGATGGGTCCCGACTTGTGACAGTGCACGCTCATGGCGACTTTATAGTACTGCCCACTGGGAAATCAGGCCACAGGCACCATGACCCAACATCCCAGTCAGTCACATTATCCTGACACTGAACCAACCAATCCTTGCCCTATCCTAGTAATGCTGAGTGCCCGGCTAAGAAGCGACAACGTTCTATTTTAAAGTCATTGGCTTGACTCGACCGGGAACCGAACTCCCGACGTTCTGCACGAGAGGCCCCCGCTCTACCGATTAGGCCACCGCGCCCGGTTGTGACTGATGGTTGTGTCGGTCAGCTCCATTGAGTAATAATGGAGATTCTCATTTCAAACTTCCAGCCCAAAAGTATTGACTGCTAGGCCGTAATCGATTAACACGACTCGAGCGACTCGGGTCACCCGAGTCGTCAGAATTTCAAATCGAACACTGCGAGTAGAGTCGACAAATACACGCGCTGTGTGCAAAACGATCCGACCCAAGTAACCCACCTCCTAGCTGGGCTTGGCTACGAGCGATGATGTCATATTTGCGCTGGTACCATCCTGCAGGATAACAGCTACCAGTACCAGTCATACATGTTTTTTTAAAAGAATAACAGAGATTCATGAAATGGAAATATAGCTAAACTAGGCCATCATAAAATACTTTAAATCCTATTTTGCTGTAGTTTTATCGGTTATTAAAAAAAAAAAAAATTGTCCACCCGAGCGCGGAGAAGTGTATTCGATTATTCGACCCGAGTATGTAGGATGTGAGCATGCGTCAAAAAGTGGCTCGGGTGACCCGAGTTGATTAATCGATTACGCCCTTAGAGTTGATATTGCACCTGGAGTGTGCGTGTGTGGTGGTGGTGGTGGTTTGTGTGTGTGTGTGGGGGGGGGGGGGGTTGTAGCTACATCAGGATATATATGTAGGTCCTGGCATCTTGCCAAACATACGAGGATCTGACCATTGGAATTGGTCTTGATCTGTGTTTAATGGGGTTAAAAATGAATTATCGTACAGTGTACGGGTTTTTTTTTGTGTTTGGTTTTACTTGAACCCTACCTTTTAGATATGACGCGATATGTTGTTAGGACGTAAAATCCCAACAAGCAAGCCTTTTGTATAATTTCTGCCACAACTAGGTAAGCATTGGACCTATTTATGTAGGTCATTGTAGTGATCTATCAAAAGCGGTGGCCGATTCGGTAAGAGCGAAGGCTGCCAGTCTGGAAGGTTTAGAGTTTGAATCCAGGTTGAGTCACACCAATGACGTACAAAATTGATACTTGTTGCTACCCAACCTGATTCTCGGCATTACTGGGATAGGACAAGGACTGGTTTGCTCAGTATCAGGATAATGTGTCTGAGTAGGATATCAGTGGCACTATAATTGTTTGTTTGTTTGTTGTTGTTTTACGTCCTAGAAACATCTAAGGTCATATCAGGACTGTACAGCACTATAAAGTTGCCATGAGTGGGCATTGTACCAAGTCGGTACCCGTTTTAATATGACCTTAGATGTTGCCAAAACTTAAAACCCCAAACAAACAAACAAAACAAAAGCCACCCCATATGCAGGTCACGGTTGATTTGTTATCATTATGTAGGTCATTTTAGTGATCTACCCATCTGCAGGTCATCCAGGGTTTGGTCATCTTTCTGTAGGTCATTATAGTGATCTGGCCACCTGTGTGGAGGTCATAGCTAATTTGCACACCTTACTGTATGTAAGCCATAGTTGGGTGCATGGCAGCCCGATTCTATGGGCAGCCTTTTGGAAAAATAAAGTAGTTCTTTGTTTTTTTTGGTCCTCGTGCATGCTGGCATCTTCGGTGAAAAATCACTCTGTCAATTGAGTCCACCATTACCGAACAGGTTTCCATGGTAACGGATTGAATTGCCAGCACAAGCATTACACTAGTTGATATTTTGTTTTATTTTGTTTCCAAGAACTGAGCAATACTTCACATGTACAATATAATGAAATATGATACAGACAACTCAATTCCCCTTCTCCTCAACCAATACTAATACAAAGTATATCTCACCCATGTTGTCCTGCTCCGTCTTCACTGCTCTGGCCCCAGACTCCAACTGTACTCTACCCCCCACCCCCACCCCCACCCCCACCCCCACCCGCACCCCCACAGTCCAGCCAGCCTTCTATCCAGCTTGACCACTCTCCCAGCACCAGCCTACCCTGACCACTGCCCGACTGCAGACCAGCCTCTTTGTGGCCTATCTCCATGCTCTACTGCCTGGCAGCCCCTCTTACACACAATTCACCTATCGATGCACTACCTGGTACATCCGTTTTACAGTATCGTTCCTTCTCCTACAAGGACCTGCACAGTGGGCTACATTATTTCTCATTGCTATACACATGCTTTTACTGTTTCTTGACCCTTTTCTATTTACCCAGCCTAACTTCATCTACATTTTATTTTCCTTTTCCAATATATCAGAATTATCCCTCCTGCTCCATAACCTTTAACATTACACCCGTATTTTATAACCGTCGACGCTAAGCCTAAAATCGGCATAATTTTACGAGATGTCTTATAGGGTCTTTGTACAAACATAGACACTAATAAAGTCTGTACTAGACTACTAAATGACTGAAACATACAATCCTCCAAGCATTGTTTATCCCATCATTACTAACAACCTACTTACTCAAACTACTTCATGTAGTCAAAAGACACACCTGAGGTATTAACCTTTTTGGCATAACCATATAAGCTAGCCACACTCTATCTAACAGAATAAACAAACCATTCTACTAACACTCACTCCATCTCAAAATGTTAACTCCAACAACATGATAGTTTTGCAATTCACAACATAGTAGGCATACAAACCTATGAAGCAAAACTATGCACCTAACCACTCCGTAATGTAAAGGTCTAATCAATACACATGTATGTATCAAGTGTGTAGGAATACAACATATGCTATTTTTGTATGTGAATTGTCAAAGTATACCATATGTAAGTCTTTGAATGTTTGATATTGTTATTTCAGCTGATTTGGGCTAGCTGCATATATTGTAAATAACTGTATTGTCACATGGCTGGAAGACCAGTGCCACGGCGCTGACAAAAGACTTTATTCAACGAATAAACTATATTTACAACAACAAAAGTTCCTATCCTTGAATGACTCTCCGCGATGTAATCTTATCCCGCAGGAGTAGAAGCCTATTGGTGGACCAAGGACACACGTCACCTTCATTGCCGCCCCCCCTTACCCCCACCCCTTCCCATCCATCCCTTCGGTTCTAGGACATTTGCCACCCGCTATTTTGCCAGCTGATAGTTGCCGCCCTACACTTTTCTGGGCCTCCCTTGGTTTTAGTTGGCAAAGTCTGAACTTGGAAAGTGTTGGGTGGCAAATAGCAACAACAAATCGCCAGTGGCAAATGTCGTGTCAGCCCTCCCTTCACCCTCATCCCCCCCCCCCCCCTTCCCGATTGTGAGATGGGTATGAACCGTGTTCGAATCAAACCAACAAAGTCCTTACAAATTAATACTTGTCGCTTCCTAGCCAGACGCTCGGCATTATTAGGATAGAGCAAGGACTAGTTGGCTCAGTGTCAGGATAATGTGACTGCATGGGATATCAGGTCATGGTGCTGGCGGCCTGGTCTCCTAATGGGGCAGCACTATAAAGTCACCATGAGTGTGCACTGCCACAAGTCGAGACCCCTCCTGATAGGATCTTAGATGTTGCCAGGACGTAACACTCCCCCTCCCCTCCCCCCCGCCCACCTTATACATTCATCATGCTATATGGCAGACGATATCTCATGGTCTCTCAGAGGCCGAATGTTGACAAATGCCTTTCGTATTTGACAGCGTTTACAATACTTGGGTGTGGCTGTGACCTACACACGGTGTTATTGGATGCATGTTTCTCACAGTGCTCGGCGCCCAGTCCTAATGCGATGAACACGGAGGGGCGCCTCTTACTAACACATCAGTCGACCGACCTCTCCCAGATTCTTTTGTAAATGGTGGCCACCCTATGGATATGCTGTCTTTTTGTTTGTTTGTTGTTGGTTTACGTCCTAGCAACATCTAAGGTTATATGAGGACGGGTGCCGACTTGTGACAGTGCACACTCATGGTGACTTTATAGTACTGCCCCACTGGGAAATCAGGCTGCCGGTACAATGATCCGATATCCCACTCTGTCACATTATCCTGACACTGAGCTAACCAGTCCTTACACTATCCTAATAATGTAAAGCACTAGACTAGGAAGCGAAAAATATCAATTTTATAAGTAATTGGTTTGATTCGACCGGGAACCGAACTCCCGCACGCGAGGCTGGCACTCTACCGATTCGGCCACCCGGTCGTGTACTAGTACTAGTAGTAGAGGATGATCTCAACTGTTGCTAGGGTGTATAACAAGTTATTTTTGTATCAAACCTGCAATCTGATTTATGAAAAGCTTCATTATTCTTTTTATCATTAACACAAATATATAAATGAAATATAACGCATGTTGAATGGGACACCAATTAAATAGAAGAAATCTGTGTGTGGGAGGAGGAGTAAAGATCCAATTAAGACTTACTACACGTATACTTCCAGTCGTTTTCCATGTATATATGCAGATATACATCCATATATCTGTAAGCAGGTATGTGTAAATGTATGCATTGGATAATGTCTATATATTATATGTAATATATATATTACATTATATATATTTTATTATATATTATATATTTTAATTATATATTGTATATATTTACATGTATATAACATATATATGCATGTTATATGAATATAATAAATGTATTAAATACATTATGTATTATATTTAATTTGATATATTAAATATATATACAAATCTTTATCTTATATATTATATTTATTTTGATATTTTGAATATATATATAATATATATATATATATATAATATATATAATATATATAATATATATAATATATATAATATATATAATATATATAATATATATAATATATATAATATATATAATACATATAATACATATAATACATATAATACATATAATACATATAATATATATCATATAATACATATAATACATATATATATATATGTATATATATATATATATGTATATATATATATATCCTGTGAGCAAAGTCTAGAATCTGTGATTAATGGGAGATTAAGTTACACTCTTCACGTTTTGCAGGCGTCCTGCTGACAATGTTTCCACAGCCAGTAAAACACTGAATACATCAAAGTCATCTGTCAAGACAGTAAAACACGCAGGATGGAGCCGGTGTCGCAGTTTGAAAGGGTGCCCAGTTTAAAACCAGGCTTTTCACAATGCTCATGCGCATGCTTTTCTGCCTGCTTGAGATTGTACCCACCTTTATTAACTTGTTAATTGCTTGTTAAGTTGTTAGCGCAAAGGATAATATATACTATCAAGCATAACATATTCCCTACAATGATTCCTGAATGAATCCTCGCTTGTCTCGCACTATATTTCCGCAGAGCAGAAGCAAACCAGAAATTCAGACTAGATTTCAGGCTTGCCATTCAACTTTGATGCATGCGCATTATGAAAAGCCCCGTCTTAAACCGGGTACCCTTTTAAACTGCGAAACCGCTACACACAGGCAAGAAGCAGCATACATTTGCCGACCTTCGCAGGGGAGATGGGTTCTCATCCACTAATCTCGGCCCCGACATGCTGATCGCAGCTTGGCCATGCCGTCTGCCGTCGTGGTTGTGTCCGATGCATTCGCACTGACCTCAATTATGAATGATGGCCTGAAACAGATGGACTCGCACGTAGTCATTTCAACCATCCAATACATGCTACCTCATACTTATAGTCCTTTGACATCCAATAGCCGATGATACAAAAATCCCTAGTCGAGACGTTAAAGCTGCATAGTCCGATGAAATATCAAATTTTCAAAACCAAACCAATTATCTAGATTTGATTTGACATATCTAAGTTAGATACTGAGCACTTATTAAGCATTTATTTCTGCGTAGAAGGAAATACTGAGTCAATTTAACAAAACCTGTTAGTGCAGAAGTCTATGGTGTCAGAGTTTTGGCAAGCTTGCCAAAACTAATTTTCCATGTTTGCACTCAAAATATCTAAAAGGTTTACCATTTAAAATAAAAGTACTTTTGAACTAATGTAACATAGATACTAGTGATCAATCTAATATATTTATCTCAGAAACATTTCGAAATTCAAAACCATCGGACTATGCAACTTTAAATAGAACAAGCTTTTTCTGCTTGATACTTATCTTCGTGGAAGATGCAGAGTGAATTACATGCTACTTTATAGGCCTTTGACATCCAATAGCCGATAATACACAAATCAATATGATCTAATACTAGTAGAAGCGTCGTTAAATAAAACAAGCTTTAAAAAAAATTGATACCCCCCTTCTTGGAAGATTTACAGTGAATTAAGAGGAATGTGTGTATAGATATGTTGCAATAGCAAGTATATTTTCGATTACAATAACATGGCGTGTATATATGCCATTATGGCCCTGTCACACTACGACGTAACGACGTCAGCGTAGGCACAACGTGAAAATAATTATATTACGTCAAAGTTCTCGGCGTAGTATGCAAATTGCGGCACAAGTTGGATGTCGATGCAGCGTAGTTGATGTGGGTGTGACATCACCATGACGTCGGGCTAGCGTATTGTGTAAGCGTCAGACTGGTGACACTCCAGTGCGCGCGACACCGGGCTAGTGCGACTTTGACGGTGCCTTAGCATCAGCCTGGCGTGATCACGCCCGCACCAACATTGCTGCGTCCGACTCGACCGTTATATCTCGACGTCAGTTGACATTGGTCGACCGAGAGCCTAACGTCGCCCTAACGTCACGCGTGATCACAGCGCGTGGCTGACACGCTTGACGTAATGGGAACATGGGTCGACATCAGTCAAAGTACCCGACCCACCCGCGCCTTGTGTATATACGTTCAGAACACGTTCGAATGACATCACCGACGTTAGGTGCACGCTAAAGGGTCGTCAACGACGTCAATGACGTCAACTACATCAGGACACGTTAGCGAAACGTTGGAGCGATGTTCGCCATGCGCCACAGACCCGTTTGGCCGATGTTAGAGCAACATTGACTTAACGCTGGCCGCACGTTCCTCCCCGACTGTGCGTCGCTCTGACATAACGGAATATAGATCTAACATCACCGACGCAGCTGTAACGGTCGCCTAACTTCAGCCTAACATCAGTGTAATGTCATCCCGACGTAACGGCTTCACGTCGAGCTACGTCGAAAGTTTTGGACATGTTGAAAACCTGACGTAACGTGACGTAGCTCGACGTCAGTCTAACGTCATTCTAAAGTCATCATAGCGTAACCCAACATACCTCAACGTAATGACGAAAAGTCACCTACACCAGGCTTACGTTGGCTCTTACGTGTGACACCCCTTTTAGACATCAGCACTTGGAGGCGCACTTGCGATGGTGTGGTAGCGTTTGGCTACAATTCGGTCGAGTTATGAGGTTAGGTTCCCACTAGTTTGGACCAGTGCCAACAGGAAAACATCCAACTCCCAACTTGTGAAGCCTGCCATTCACTAACCGATCAATTGTCTCTTTTTTCCTTTTCTTCAAAATCCTTTTTTTTTAAATGGAGAATAGGGAAAACTTTCTATGGTTATTCGGTGAAAGAACGATAAGGTGGCGGTAGTGCAGATAGTAATAGTTGATTAAGGACAATAGTACAGGTAGTAATAGTTGATTAAGGACAATAGTGCAGGTAGTGATAGTTGATTAAGGACAATAGTGCAGGTATTAATAGTTGATTAAGGACAATAGTGCAGATAGTAATAGTTGATTAAGGACAATAGTGCAGGTAGTAATAGTTGATTAAGGACAATAGTGCAGGTAGTAATAGTTGATTAAGGACAATAGTGCAGGTAGTAATAGTTGATTAAGGACAATAGTGCAGGTAGTGATAGTTGATTAAGGACAATAGTGCAGGTAGTGATAGTTGATTAAGGACAATAGTGCAGGTAGTAATAGTTGATTAAGGACAATAGTGCAGGTAGTAATAGTTGATTAAGGACAATAGTGCAGGTAGTGATAGTTGATTAAGGACAATAGTGCAGGTAGTAATAGTTGATTAAGGTCAATAGTGCAGGTAGTAATAGTTGATTAAGGACAATAGTACAGGTAGTAATAGTTGATTAAGGACAATAGTGCAGGTAGTAATAGTTGATTAAGGACAATAGTGCATGTAGTAATAGTTGATTAAGGACAATAGTGCAGGTAGTAATAGTTGATTAAGGACAATAGTGCAGGTAGTGATAGTTGATTAAGGACAATAGTGCAGGTAGTAATAGTTGATTAAGGACAATAGTGCAGGTAGTAATAGTTGATTAAGGACAATAGTGCAGGTAGTAATAGTTGATTAAGGACAATAGTGCAGGTAGTAATAGTTGATTAAGGACAATAGTGCAGGTAGTAATAGTTGATTAAGGACAATAGTGCAGTAGTAATAGTTGATTAAGGACAATAGTGCAGGTAGTAATAGTTGATTAAGGACAATAGTGCAGGTAGTGATAGTTGATTAAGGACAATAGTGCAGATAGTAATAGTTGATTAAGGACAATAGTGCAGGTAGTAATAGTTGATTAAGGACAATAGTGCAGGTAGTAATAGTTGATTAAGGACAATAGTGCAGGTAGTAATAGTTGATTAAGGACAATAGTTCAGGTAGTAATAGTTGATTAAAGTTGCATAGTCCGATGGTTTTGAATTTCTTTATTTTTTCTGAGATAAATATATTAGATTGATCACTAGTATCTACTTTACATTAGTTCAAAGTTACTTTTTTGTTAAATGGTAAACTTTTGAGATATTTTGAGTGCAAACATGGAAAATTAGTTTTGGCCAGCTTGCCAAAACTCTGACACCATAGACTTCTGCAGTAACAGGTTCTGTTAAATTGACTCAGTATTGCCTTCTATGAAGAAACAAATGCTTAATAAGGGCATCAGTATCTAAGTTAGATCTGTAAAATCAAATCTAGATAATTGGTTTGGTTTTGAAAATTTGATATTTGATCAGACTATGCAGCTTTAATGACAATAGTGCACGTAGTAATAGTTGATTAAGGACATCATGGGAAAGTCCCGAGACAAGCCCTCAGGTGAACAAGAAATATGAAGTTTGCCAGGAAGTGAGGCACTGACTGCCGGGGGAAATACTGATGGGGGCCAAGCAGTGGGAATCATGGGGGCCAATCAGGACGTGGCGGGTTAACTGACCCAGGGTCGGGGGCGGAAGGTGGTGTCTCTTCTTATTCCTCGCTAAATCAAATGCAATTCAATCAATTGTGATCAACTGAGAACCCGCCACCCCACCGCCACCCCCCGAAACCATGCAAACACTCCCATGGTTGGCTATGTGTAAAAAACATTATACACCGACTCAATCGGATAGAAATTGTAAATGGGGTCACAGATCAGAGATCAACACACGCGGTGAAGAACAAATTGTCGCACAGTGTATGCTCGCCTTCAGGCTTGTTCATAATCCATGCTTTTCTTGTGCGCACGCGCACACCTGGCAGTTATTGTGGATTAGATTACACTGTTCTGGTTATAGAGACCCCCTCCATTGCACAACCATTGATGTGATGTTATGACATTCTACTCATTTCCAATGCCAGGGCGTATAATGGTGATTTACTTTCATGGTAATGCCTTTATATGTGAGAGTATTTCAGAGAAGAATGAGATGTGGCTATGCATATATGTATGTGTGTATATGTACATGAGTATATATATATATATATATATATATTATATTTATATACTCATGATTATATGTATATATGCATATTTTTGTGTATATATGTGTATATTATAGTTAATCGGACAATATCAGTTTTAGTTACATGGGGGGGAGGGGTATAGTCGTTTCCCATATCAAAACTAGCTTGCAACTTTTGATATCGGTAATGGCTATGCTACCCCGCCCACTCCACCGCTAACCCTTTGAGTGTCTAAATCTGCCACTTCCTGATATGACCTTAGATGTTGCTAGAACGTAAAACAACAACCAAAAACAACTAAATTCGATATCATGCAATAAACGATTGAATAACATGCATTTAATTCCATTAAACTCGAGCCTGATTGACGTCGACGTCAGGCATGAGTTGGGAAGATTATAATGATCAATTAGATTGAAAGGATGTATTTATGAACAACAATAATACAGTACAACCCCGTTAAACCAAGCTCAGTTAAACCAAACAATTGGTTAATCCAAACTTTTTTCGGCAGCCCGGCAAAATACTACCATTTATCATATAAAAAAAGTTGGTTAAACCAAAGTCGGTTAATCCAAATTATCAGTTAATCCAAACACAATTGTCGGACCGCAGGCCACTCCAGTATGGTTAAACCAAACTTTCATGTGGTTATAAGGTCATCTGAGACCCCACTGACTTTTTTTATATGATAAATGGTAGTATTTTGCCGGGCCGCCGAAAAATGTTTGGATGAACCGATCGCTAGGTTTAACCGAGCTTGGTTTCACGGGGATATACTGTACATACATAAAAAACCCATTATCAAAGTGTCCACATATGTTGTATATTACGTGTGCAATACACACTTACTCAAAGTCAAAGCCAATGCTCGTTTAAACCAATGATCGGTTAATCCAAGCAAATTTCTAGGGTCCCTTCAAGTTTGGTTTAACAGGGTTATACTGTAAAAGGCAGAAACTCAAAACCATCGACTACGCAACTTTAAATTGGATTTTCATTTGCACATTTGCAGTACCTGTTCAGTTCCAATGGATATCATATAGACATGTGTCATATTGCATGAAATACGGGGAGCGGGTCGTAGCTCAGGCGGTAGAGTGTCCACCTGTGAAGCTGTCGGTCATCCTATCGATCCTGCTCAGTGGACCCATTTGCAGTTTGGGCTATTTTCCATTCCAACCAGTGGTCCACAACTGGTTCATCAAAGGGTGTGGTATGTGCAGTCCTGTCTGTGGGAAAGTGCATATAAAAGACCCCTTGCTGCTTATCGGAAAGAGTAGCTTATGTGGCCGCAGCAGGTTTCCTCCAAAGAAATGTCGGAATGACGATATGTTTGACATCCAATAGCCGATGATAAAAATCTATGTGCTCTAGAGGCATCGTTAAATAAAACAAACTTTCCTTTATTGCATGAAATAAAGAATTTAATAAATGTGTATATGACTCAGCCTCACGAAAATGGGCCAATTGGGGGTTTATTTAAGATGTTGGCGTCGCAATTCTTAAAGTGTAGTGCATTCCTTTGTTTTATATTAAATTATCCTAGAAACAAATAAGGTTGTATTTTCTCTACCTTTACATTCAGGATAAATTTAAGGACTTTGCAACACCTCTGTCAATGCTAAACTATAAGTATGCCGATCGACGCCGACATCCAATGATCGACGCCGACAACTTTACCAGATGTCGGAGTCGCAATTCTTAGAGTGTCGTGCATTTCTTTGTTTTAAATTAAATTATCCTAGAAACAAATAAGGTTGTTGTATTTTCTCTACCTTTACATTCAGGATAAATTTAAGGACTTTGCAACACCTCTGTCTATGCCGATTGATGCCAACATCCAATGATCGACGCCGACAACTACCCCCAATTGGCCTCTTTTCGTGATCCTGACTCATATATATGCAATTGTGTGTATGTACGAATAATTATATACATATACATATCAATGCATGTATGTGTATATATATGCGTGATGTATAACGTATTATGTAGGTATAAAAACATGGAAGGGAATTACTTGTTTATATATATTGTACAGAATATTCCATGCACTCGTGACCGGTGGCGCCACCTCCGGTTCTCCCCGTCCCTAATGGACGCTGCCAACCACCAACCACACTGGAGCATATATAGTTTAGCTCATATAATTTCCTTCGCGTGGATATGACCAACAATGATATTTTGAAAAGCAGAATTTTCCTGCCCACAACTAACAAACGAATTAAGATCCATATAATCTCCTTGACTAGACGGGATGGCCGGGTGAGTTGAGCGTCCGTCTCCCGTTTTGGCAGATCGTAGGATTCGAACCCACGGGTTCACACCCTGATCGAGTCAAACCAATGACTTAAAATGTGATACTTGTCGCTTCCTAGCCTGGGGCTTTGCATTAATAGGATAAGGAAAGGACTGTTTAGATCAGTGTCATGATAATTTGACTGAGTGGGATATCAAGTCATGGTGCTGGTGGCCTGGTCTCCCAGTGGGGCAGCACTATAAAGTGGTCATATGTATGCAATGTTACAAGTCGGTAAACGTCCTGATATGACCTTAGATGTTACCAGGACTTAAAACTCCAACATCGAACCATAAGTCCTTTGACAACTGGCCAATAGCATTACAACCCACTGGGTATTTGCCGACATTGGTTGACCCAATGCACTAAGGTATTGTTTGTTGTTGTTTTACCTCCTAGCAACATCTAAGATCATATCAGGACAGGTACTGATTTGTGACAGTGCACACACATGGCAATTTTATAATGTTGTCTCACTGGGAGATGAGGCCGCCATCACCATGACGTGATATCCCACTCAGTAACATTATCCTGACACTGAGCTAAAACAGTCCTTGCCCTATCCTAACAATGCCGAGCACCTGGCTAGGAAGCGACAAGTATACATTTTAAAGTCATTGGTTTGACTCAACCAGGGTTCGAACCCACGAACCCATGGGTTCGGATCCCCCGATTCCCAAAACAGGAGGCGGGCGCTCAACTCATTCGGCCACCCTGTCTGGTTTTGCGCTCAGGTATCCTTCTCATGCCCGCCGTACATCTCGCGATGTTCCCAATTATCGCCCATGCACTGGCGACATGTTGACCTATTTTTGGCGTGTCGCAAACAACGTCAATGTAACACGAGCCTATGCACTGGATGTTTTCTGGTGTTCAGGCTTCACAATTAACACAATTTAAAAAGGGATTCTCCCCACATGTGTCAATGATGGGGGAGGGGGAACCCCACTTTTCATTTTAAATAACAATGAAGCCCTGGTCACGTAGCAGGTAGTGGATGTAGGTGAACGTAGTGGAGCCTAACGTAGTTGAACGTACCGTCATCCATACGGTAACATATTTATCTGTACCATAATGTATTTATCCGTACCAAATCATATTTATCCGTACCAAAACCTGCCATATATTAGCATATTTCAATGTAGTTTAACATACTTACACCACGTTTGACCCACATTAGCCTCACCTACGTTCACCTACGTTCAACTACGTCCATTATGGGACTAGAGCATTTTTTTCAGTTTATATTTTCATGTTTTGATTTGGCTCCAAACTCGAAAAATGAGTTGCTGATAGCCGTTTAATATCGATGTATGTCCAGCGAGCATTAATGTGTGTCACAGGCGCATACCTCTTAGCATACACTTACTAATAATGATAACACGCCCCGCTGTCCGCGGGTGGTCCCTCCGTCTGGTGGCCATATTTACCAACTCGTCGTCACTCTGAACAACCCAACACTTTTGTTAACGTTACCTGCGTAGTTTAGAGAGAGAGAGAGGCGGAGAGACGGAGGGAGATGGGGAGAGATGGGGAGGGATGGGGAGGGACGGGGAGCGCCAGGGATGGAGACGGACGGGGAGAGACGGAGAGAGACAGGGAGATACGGAGAGAGAGGCTGATAGAGATGGGGGAAGACGGAGAGAGATGGGGAGAGACGGAGATATGGGGAGAGAGATGGGGAGAAACGGAGAGACAGGCAGGGAGACGGAGAGACAGACGAGGGAGAGACAGAGACAGACAAAAAGAGAGACAGACACAGCACGACACAGACAGAGCCAGCGAGACATAGAGAGAGAAAAAGCCCAGTGATGTCTGTATATTTGCGTCATGTGTGTCCCATATTGATGTGTGTATTTTGCGTCATGTTTGTCCCATATTCATGTCTCTGTATTTTGTGTCATGTGTCCCATATGATGTATTTGTATTTTGCATTGTGTCTTCCATATCGATGTGTGTATATTTACATCATGTGTGTCCCATATGATATGTGTATATTTTGCGTTGTGTGTGTCCCCATATGATGTGTGTATTTTGCATTGTTTGTCCCATATGATGTCTGTATATTTTGTGTTGTGTGTGCCCCATATTGATGCGTATATTTTTGCATTGTGTGTGTCCCATATGATGTGTGTATATTTTGCGTTGCGTGTGTCCCATATTGATGTGTGTATATTTGTGTCGCGTGTGCTGTTGGTAGACAAGGGCGGCCAGGCTGCCGAACACCGGCTCGTTGGAGCAGCCCTTCAGCTTGACACCTTTCGGAGTAGGTTCGATGAGGAACTGTCGGACGAGCTCAGTCTGCGGGTCGCTGGCCTTCTGCGGTACGTTGGGTGGGATCTGAGCAACCTTGAGCGCGAGGCCGAATGCGCCTGGGAACGAGTTGCTGTCACGAACGACGAAAGTGCCAGCCGGCTTCTCATTCAGCATACTGATCGCTTCCTCTCTGGATATATGCGGCTTGTACCAGTATCTGGAGGTGTCCCGGACAAAGCGCTTTTGCCGTGTAAAGCTAAGGTTCCTTACACGCGGTATGTGGCATGCGGTATGTGAACGGGATGATTCCTTTCACGCGGCATGCGGCATGTGGCCGTCCGTCTCACATGGGGGTTCCTACCTTTATAATTGGCAAAGTATAGATAACTATTCCTATTTCTGTGGATCTGGTAGCATTTTTACCTATCCCATAACCATCCGTCTCCCGGTGCCGATATATATATAGATATATATACTCTATATATATGTAAAAATCTTTAAATTTTAATTCATTTTTGTTTGTTTTGTTGTTGAAGATTTATACTGCCTATAAGCCTGAATAGGCAGTTTGTCGATAGAAAGCCCGAGCCTACACTTTTACCTACACAGTTCCGTAATGATCAGTCGCCTCCCCTTGTCTAAAACTAATGGACACATGCGACTGATGGTTTCTATTCGCATACCGCATGCCGCATGCCGCACCGATGGCTACAGGGACCGATCGAGTTGCCGCATTCGCATTCGCATTCGCATACCACGTGTAAGGAATGTAGCCCATTGACTTCAAGGCATTTCGATTTTTTGCCACATTCGCATTCGCATACCGCATGCCGCATGCCACGTGAAAGGAATCTTAGCTTAAGGCTTGTTTACTGCCCAGAGTTGCACAGCTTAGACCCGGCGCACTCCTTCAAGTCCTTGCATGGCAATGCAGGCACCTAGATGTATGGCTAGGTCCCATTTGTTTGATGTTCAAAGGTTCAAGGACCATTAGAGATAAACCTGTCCGCTTTGACTTTGTACAACCAATCACCCTACGTGGTGATCTAAGCGTGTCCTGTGGGCATGTAGAGTCAATCGATCAGAGACACACATGGTTATTTTAGTAAACGTTATCACTGAATCTGTAATACACCTGCGCGTAATTGAGCAACATGCAAACGGTGAATTGTTAGTACACACATGTTTATTTTCGAAAATGTAGTCGGTAAATTGTTAGTGCACACTTGCTTATTTTAGCAAATACAAGCGACGAATTGTTAGTACACACGTTTATTATTTTAGCAAATGCATTCGGTGAATTGTTAGTGTGCACATTCTTCAATTGAGGAAATACGAGCAGTGAATTGTTAGTACATGTACTTATTTCAGCAGATGTATTCGGTGAATTTTTAGTGCACACTTGCTTATTTGAGCAAATACAATCGATGAATTGTCAGTGTGCACATTCTTCAATTTAGCAAATTCGATCGATGAATTGTGAGTACACGCGCTTATTCGAGCAAATGCAATCGGCAAAGTGTTAATAATAATATTCCCATGCTTATTTCAGAAAATATAATCGTGAATCTTTAGTACATGTAGGTTTAAATTAATAAAGGAAATCGGCGAAGCATTATCTCAACATTAATTTGATCAGATGTACTCGGTGAATTGCTAACAAGCCCCGGTTAGTACATGCTGTCTCACAAAGGTAGGGAGGTATACGACACTAATAACGTACACGTCAAAGCCTTCACACCTCATTAGATCAGAAATATGGTCATTAGTATATTACACTTGGTTCCCCTTCTACGTGCTTCAGGGAACTGTAAGAAACTGCCATCTTTAAATAGGATTGATGTATGTGGGCCAACCAGTGGTCCACAACTGGTTCATCAAAGGCTGGGGAGTTAGAATATAGTTATAATGGTATTGTTGGGACCCAAATAAAGCGATCGATATCGGGGAGTGGTCGATTTGTGGACGTGGTCCATTAGAGAGGTTTTACTGTATACTGTTACGCATAGCGCGTGTCACACTGCACTCAAGTTTCAGCATCAATGGACCTTTAGTTGTCACAGTTTGCGTTGGGCGGAGCAGTGTACGTGGCGGCCGTCAGGTGTAGGACATGAACTCCAGCTCCAGTGCTATCCTGGGCCGTAATCGATTAACACGACCCGGGCGACTCGGGTCACCCGAGTCGTCAGAATTTCAAATCGAACACCGCGAGTCGAGCCGAGAAATACATGTGCCGTGTGCAAAACAACCCGACCCCATTAACCCACCTCTTGGCTGGGGTTTGCTAGGAGCGATGACGTCACATCTGTGCTGGTACCTGTAGGATAACAGCTATCAGTACAGGTCCTACATGTTCTTTTAATGCTTTTTCTTTTAATAACCCCAGATTGTCAGCTTCTATAATCATAAAATACTATAAATCCTATTTTGCTAGACTTCTATCGGTTATTGAAAAAAAAAAAAGTTTCAGATTAAGCCACCATTTTTTCCACCCCGAGCGTATTCGTTTATTCAATCCGAGTCTGTAGGATGTGCGCATGCGACAGAAAGTGGCTCGGGTGACCCGAGTTGATTAATCGATTACGCCCCAGGAGGTCCTTGGTGGGGGCACTCCGGTAGGCATTCACAGTCAGTGGGCGGAACTGATTGGTCCGCCACCGGCAGGGGGTGGCCGGGGTCAAAGGTCAAGGGCTTTGTGACCTTGTGACCCCCACGCTCTTTTTTCTTGGTTGGATGTGTGTATTGTGAAAGGCAGTTGTGTTACACATGTACACACATGTACCGTTAAATGTTGCCAGGACATAAAACCCACACAAAGAAACAAACAAAAAGCACCACCCACCGAACAATTCCAAGACACCGCCTTTACATTGCAAGAGTATTCAACTAGAAACCAATTGATTATAGTTGCATAGTCCGTGGGTTTTTAGTTTCTGTCATTTTCTGAGAAAAATATTAGGTTGATAGTTATAGACTACCTTACTTTAACTTTAAGTAACTTTTATCTTAAACGGCTAACCTTTGAGATATTTGAAGTGCAACACTCGTAGATTAATTTTGGCAAGCATGCCAAAACTTAGATAAAGGATTCATCCTGTACCTCCAGTACTGGGGGGGAAAACCAACCCATTAGAAAAACTGTCGAAAATCTTTGACATACTGGGGAAATGAACTCAGCTGGTAAATTCTTAATTTAAGAAGCAAAATATATTCTTCACATAAATCTTCATATTTACCCGCTACATCTGATTTGAAAAATATAATAAAACATGTAGTTTAAGGAACTTTAAAAATAAAACCGACACCATTTTATCGCCACCATCTTGTCTTTTGCATTCTCACTCATTTCATCAACTCTGCGCTGATATATGTAGCCATTTGATCCTGGAACCACAGTTTCTAGTTCCTGTTCCATACTAAAGTTATTTTCGCCCGTATTTAGACGACATTACGGTAAGTACAGGGTGAATCTTTTATCTAGCCAAAACTCTGACACCATAGGCTTCTGCAGTAACAGGTTCTATTCAATTGCCTCAGTGTTTCCTTCTGTGTGGTAACAAATGTTTAATAAGTGCACCAGTATCTAAGTGAGATATGTAGAATCAAATCTAGATAATACTCGTTTTGGTTTTGAAAATTTGATGTTTTAATGCACAGATAGATTTTATAAGCGGTATTTTTCATCCTAGCAACATCTAATGTCACATCAGGATAGGAATCAGGTGGGTGTACATCACATAGAAGCAATCCGGAGTGGGGTGTTATATTCTAGCAACATTTAAGGTCATATCAATCAGGATGTGTACCGGATTGTGATAGCATGCACTTATGGTGACTTTATAGTGCTGCCCCACTGAGAGACCAGGCCACCAGGGCCGTATTCATGATGTGGTGTTAGCGAGCCAAAACTGGTTTTGGCCGGGATTTCTGGGTTAGCGGCGAAAACTCAGTACGCAAGGAGTGCAAACACACCGAGTGTAAGCTAACACCGCATCGTGAATATGGGCCCTGTACCCTGACCTGAGATCCGACTCAGTCACATTATCCTAATTCTGAGCTAACCAGTCCTTTCCAATTCACATTACAGCCAAGCGCCAGGCTAGGCAGCAACACATTTCAATTTTGTAAGCCATTGTGTTAACTAGCGGTATTTTACATGCTAGAATCTTTATAGGAAATAGAACCCTAACTTCTGTGTGTGTAGGCCGGAGAGCACTACTGTGTGATATTACTCAAGTGAAGATCTGCTTACTATATCTGCTTACTATATCTGCTTACTATATCTGCTTACTATATCTGCTTACTATATCAGGTCCAAGAAATAGTAACCCAACAGAAATTAAGTGTGGTAAAGTCTAGTAGGGAGGGGTGGCTGGCTCCTCCTGCTATGCAGTCTCCAAGTCATCTATCTGCCTGCCACACCCCCTGCCCAGCTCTTTTATTCAGATGCAACACATTCAAAATATACAAGTACACAGTTGCTGGGAGTCTCCTCAGTCAGAGCCAGTAACATGGGATTACATTGGCTGAACTCCTCCGGTCAGTGGTGGGGGAGGCAGGGTGCGAGTGGGTGGACCCCCCCACTCCCACCATCCCCCTGCCCCCCCCCCCCCCCTGCTGGGTAAGGGGGTAAGGGGGTCGGGGGTCAACCCACCCACCCAGCTTAGATACATATTTTTCCATCAAGTTCACCAATCACACTTTCATGGGAGTATCAACTTTATTTATATTTACATAACACCAGTGGTCACCAGTCCCCTAGATGGGGACAACTCCAAATTAGTAGGAGTTTCTACATGCCTTACTTTGAGAATTACATATTTTATCATCTTTAGTTCAGCAAACTGCCACCAGGTGGGCAAGAAGGGCTCACCACACACACACACACACACACACACACACACACACACACACACACACTCGACCTCCCACCTCCAGCCTGACACCAGGATTTGGCAGGTCCTACAAACACTCACACACACACACAACCTCCATGCATTGTCACATGTGTGCTAACACTCCCCTAGATACTGGCATCTGTAAATCATACCATAACAGGCACACAGAACTTAGTTTCTTAACTTAATTATTGTACCCATTCTGTGGCATTCTTCACAGACTATTTGTCTGGGTGAAGAAACCACAATCTGCAGCAACTATATATGCTGTCCTTAGTTTCAGCATTTACCTCCCTTCATAGAATATGTTTTTTGTTTGTTTTTTGTTGTTTTACGTCCTAGCAACATCTAAGGTCATATCAGGATGGGTACCAACTTGTGACAGTGCGCACGCATGGCGACTTTATAGTGCTGTTCTAATGGGAAACCAGGCCGCTGGCACCATGACCTGATATCCAACTCAGTCACATTATCCTGACACTGAGCACACAGTCCTTGCCCTCTCCTAATAATACCGAGCACCTGGCTAGGAAGTGACAAGTATCAAATTTTAAGTAATTTGTTTAACTCGACCAGGGTTCAACCCCACGACCCCACGACCCCACGATCGGCCATCCTGTCTGGTTCTATACAATACATAATACCAACAGACTTCAATTCAGTAATACATGTAAATATACCAATACAGTAATAATTTTCCAGAGTTCTTATCTCCAGTGGTTATATTTGATCTAGAACCTTAGAACAATCTGATATTAATTATCACTTCACGGATATGTGAAGTGATAATTAATATCATATTGCTCTAAGGTGGGAGGTGGAGTGTGTGTCTGTGTGTGTGTAGTGAGCACTCCCTTAATATACATTATCTACCATGGTTTCACAACTCGGTTTGAATATTATGCATATGTAGAATGAATTAGGTATTATTAGCGAGGTTTTATAGGGCTACTTATATAATTGGAATATTATTATAATGACTTTATAGAAATAACTGGATGATTTAAATATGATTAAAACAGCTTTCCTAATGCTTCACATATGAGTTTCGTGAAAAGGAGATGTTTTAGAATTTATTTAAACTATTATTTATTTATGAACCAGACCTAAAAAGTCAGAATATTTTACAATTGGTTTGACTAGGCTGGGTTTTCTAACCGCATTGAAAAGCTGGTTGTTGAGAGGGAAGCAAATAATCTATATGTCACCCTCCTCTGTTAATACATTATATCTGCATCGGATTTGACAGCTAAATCGTTACTGGCATACACTAATCTAAGTCAATTTAACCTTGACTCAACTACATCTGACACTGGTGCCTGCCTGGAGTGAATCAAATGATTCCAACTAACAATGTATTTATGAATCAAAACAGGCGTAGAAGCTGGATCAGAAGCATTGTCTCAGTTTGTTGCCAGTCTGCATTTATCCGGAGATAAATAATTTAGATGGAGTAATGTATGGCCTTAGCCGGCCATACATTCCTGTTTCAGCCATAGATCATGTGAATGAGCAGTTGTATAGCCATGTGTGTATAGAGCTTATGTTAGAGATTGATCTCTGATGTGAGTGTTGGGAGAGTTGGGTGGTTACAAATTATCCGGTCTGACGTACATGGGGGCTGTGTCATGTGGATAGAATGTGTATACAGATGAACCTCGATCCAACGGACACCGATGCAACGGATTCCGGATCCAATGGACACAATCCGCTAAAGTGAATATTAGGGAACAGTATCAGCAAGGCAAACAGTTGAAACTTGACACATTTTTTAAACGCACTTCCCACGATTATTCGATGTTGTTGTTTGTTGTTGTTTTACATCCTAGCAACATCTAAGTGATCGTGGGTAGCACTTTTTATGAACCTTAGTTCGGTATTTTGTGTTCATTTTCGTACCCCCCCCCCCCGGACAATTTCGTCGCTGCAACGGACAAATGGCTTTGACGGACGACTGCTCCCCCCTATTAGTCCGTTGGATCGAGGTTCATCTGTATATATGTGATATGTATATATATATATATATATATATATATATATATATATATATATATATATATATACTGTTCACATGTATATGTATATATGTTGGAAGTTGGAAAATACAGTAATACCTCTCTAACTGACCAGCTCCACAGATCGACCACTCCCCTATATCGATCGCTTTATTCGGGTCCCAAACGATCGCCCATACGATAATACCATTGTAACGATAAAAACTCCCTAATCTGATCACCTCCCTATATGGACCATTTCAAGTCGGTCCCATGGTCCGTCGATTTAGATGGTTTTATATGTAGTGTGTGGATGGGACAGCTGTGTTGGCGTTTGAATGTGCACAATGTGTGAATATAGTATTGGATATGGAGTATTGGTGTTGGAATATGTACAATATGTGAGTATAGTATGGGTGTATTGTAGTTGAAATATGTACAACACATAACTAAGGTATATACATGCTACACACCTAGGTTCTATACATGCCACACCCCCAGGTTATATATTTGTCACACACCCAGGTTTTATATCACACATCCAGGTTCTATACATGTCACCCACCCAGGTTCTATACATGTCACACACCCAGGTTATATATGTCACACACCCAGGTTCTACATGTCACACATCCAGGTTCTATACATGTCACACACCCAGGTTATATACATGCCACACACCCAGGTTCTATATGCCACACACCCAGGTCCTATACATGCCACACCAAGGTTCTATACATGCCACACACACAGGTTCTATACATGCCACACACCCAGGTCCTATACATGCCACACCCCAAGGTTCTATACATGCCACACACCCAGGCTTTATGTCACACATCCAGGTTCTATACATGTCACACACCCAGGTTCTATGCATGCCACACACCTGGGTTCTATACATGCCACACACCCAAGTTCTATACATGTCATACACCCAGGTTCTATATATCACACACCCAGGTTCTATACATGCCACACACCCAGGTTCTATACATGTCATACACCCAGGTTCTATATATATCACCCACCCAGGTTCTATACATGCCACACACCCAGGTTCTATACATGTCATACACCCAGGTTCTATATATCACACA
The DNA here is from genome assembly GCA_030323885.1 of Branchipolynoe longqiensis. Lineage (NCBI taxonomy): Eukaryota > Metazoa > Annelida > Polychaeta > Phyllodocida > Polynoidae > Branchipolynoe > Branchipolynoe longqiensis. Next base: position 40,468,344 of record CM059188.1, read on the forward strand.
CCCAGGTTATATACATACCACACACCCAGGTTTCATGTCACACACCCAGGTTCTATACATGCCACACACCCATGTTCTATACATGTTGCACACCCAGGTTCTATACATGCCACACACCCAGGTTATATACATACCACACACCTAGGTTCTATACATGCCACACACCCAGGTTCTATATGTCACACATCCAGGTTCTATACATGTCACACACCCAGGTTCTATACATGCCACACACCCAGGTTCTATGCATGTCACCCACCCAGGTTCTATATGTCACACACCCAGGTTCTATATGTCACACATCCAGGTTCTATACATGTCACCCACCCAGGTTATATGCATGTCACCCACCCAGGTTCTATGTGTCACACACCCAGGTTCTATACCTGCCACACCCCCAGGTTCTATACATGCCACACACCCAGGTTTTATGTCACACATCCAGGTTATATACATGTCACACACCCAGGTTCTATACATGCCACACACCCAGGTTCTATACATGCCACACACCCAGGTGCTATGCATGCCAGACACCCAGGTTATATACATGCCACACACCCAGGTTCTAATGCCACACACCCAGGTGCTATACATGCCACATACCAAGGTTCTATACATGCCACACACCCATGTTCTATACATGTCACACACCCAGGTTCTATACATGCCACAACCCCAGGTTCTATGGTGCCACACACCCAAGTTCTATACATGTCACACACCCAGGTTCTATATAACACACACCCAGGTTCTATACATGCCACATACCCATGTCATACACCCAGGTTCTATATATCACACACCCAGGTTCTATACATGCCACACACCCAGGTTCTATACATGTCATACACCCAGGTTCTATATATCACACACCCAGGTTATATACATACTACACACCCAGGTTTTATGTCACACACCCAGGTTCTATACATGTCACACACCCAGGTTCTATATATCACACACCCAGGTTCTATACATGCCACATACCCAGGTTCTATGCATGCCACACACCCAGGTTCTATACATGTCATACACCCAAGTTCTATATATCACACACCCAGGTTCTATACATGTGATACACCCAGGTTCTATACATGCCACACACCCAGCTTCTATACATGCCACACCTAGCTTCTATACAGCGCCGTGTGTGGGTTGGCGGGTTACGAGTGACGAGTGTGTGGCATGTATAACTTAGGTGTGTTGACAGATAGAACCTGTGTGGATTAAAGGTGAATAGTTCGATGGTTTTCAGTTTCATGTCATTTTCTGAGATAAATAGATTAGGTTGATCATTATGATGTACCTTACTTTAGCTTGAAGTAACTTTTATTTTAAGTGGCTAACTTTTGAGATACTTGAAGTGGAACCATGCAAAATTAATTTTGGCAAGCTTGTCAAAACTCGGACTCCATAGGCTTCTGCAGTAACAGGTTCTATTCAATTGCCATAGTATTCCCTTCTATGTGGCTACAAATGTTTAATAAGTACACCAGTATCTAAGTTAGATATGTAGAATCAAATTGAGATAATTGTTTTGGTTTTGAAAATTTGATATTTTCATCGGACTATGCAGCTTTAATAAGTGCGCCAGTATATAAATTTGATATGTATGTTTAAATTTAGATAAAACAATGTTTTGCTTTTGAGAATCTGCTGCTTTTATCGGACTATGCCCCTTTAATAGTGGTGAGTGTGGGAAGGGAAGGAGCGCCGCTAGGTGTCTCTGTTTACCCAGTAAGCACTGCGGCCTGGCAGGCTCGTAATAAATACATTACACAGTGATTAATCCTCGTTGTGACTTGCGAGAAGACGGCCATCTGCGATAAGCTATCATTAGAGCATTGATAAATAAAGGGTTTCCCTTGGCAACTGGCGGTGGGATGTGTATGCGCGCGCGTGTGTGTGTGTTGTGGGAGAAGTGAGAATGCAAAGGCCCCTATCACTCGGTCCTCGGTCCTGTTTGTAGAAGCCCCCTTCCCATTTATAGACACGCTCACAGCTTGCTGCGTGTTCAATGACTTTCCTTGTTTGTTGTTGTTTTACGTCCTAGCAACATCTAAAGTCATATCAGGACGGGTACCGACTTATGACAGTGCGCACTCATGGCGACTTTATAGTGCTGCCCCACTGGGAAACCAGGCCGCCAGCACCATGACCTAATATCCCACTCAGTCACATTTTCCTGACACTGAGCCAACCAGTCCTTGCACTATCCTAATAATGATGAGCGCCAAGCTAGGAAGCGACAAGTATCAATTTTTAAGTCATTGGTTTGACTCGACCAGGATTCGAACCCACAGACTCATGGGTTCGGATCTCCCGATCTCCCAAAACATGAGACAGACGCTCTACTCATTCGGCCACCCTGTCTGGTATATTCAATGACTTTAACGTTGCATAATCCGATGAAAACATACAATTTTCAAAACCAAAACAATTATCTAGATTTGATTCTACATATCTAACTTAGATGATGGTACACTTATTAAACATTTTTCGTCACATATAAGGGGACACTGAGTCAACTAATAGAACCTGTTACTGCAGAAGCCTATGGTGTTAGAGTTTTGGCAAGCTTGCCAAAATTAATTTAGCATGTTTCCATTTAAAATATCTCAAAAGTTAGCCATTCACCCTTACTGGAGGCGCCTATTTGATCTAAGGGTGGGTATACAAATGTGGCTCCCACCGTGTAACACCCCAGTCACACTACAGCTTGCGACCACTTTGCGACCACTTTAGACCAATGAACCCACAGTCACCAGTGACACCCAGACATTGGTAGCTATTGCTTTGATCGCATGGACGTCACTGGTGAGTATGGGTTCTTTGGTCTAAGGTGGTCGCAAAGTGGTCGCAAGCTGTAGTGTGACTGGGGTTTTATTAGCCACTACTGTTTTATATTAATCAGTTATTGCTCGTTATGGTGCTTAACCATCCCCCCAATATATGTCCAGTCAAAATAAATAAATATATGACAAGAAAATCCAAAAAAACTAACATAGGCTACTAACCATAGCCGCCAATTATCTATCTGCTACTGAAATGCAGGCAATCAAATACCTTATCAGCAGCTACTGTGTTGTAAGATAACACAAACACTACAACTGGCCAGCATTGAAAACAAGCCTGGGTACCCGGGCTTATGTGCTATGGACAGTATAAATACAGCCTCAATTAAAAAAAATAAAGCTCCTAGTAATTGCGTTTTAGCTACCATGAGCAGGGGTGAACTCTACAGGAAGTGAACAGTTTGTGATTGATTAATTGGTGGGTTCTTCACGGCAGCATAGTCGGCCACATTCACGGCGAAGTGGAAGTGAACAACAGTTCACGAGGGAAGGGCTTCTTATACAAGCTGGTAAAATTCAAGTTGCGTAGTCCGATGGCTTTGAGCTTCGCCCAAGCTTTTATAATACAATTGGGTTGACCGTTATCATCTCCCTAACTTTAGGGCAAGGTTCATTACAAATGGCCAACTCTGGAGATATTTGAAGTGATATTTGAAGTGAATAATCAATCATTTCGAGTATGAGTCAGGATCACGAAAAGAGGCCAATTGGGGGAAGTTGTCGGCGTCGATCATTGGATGTCGGCGTCGAACAGTATAATTATAGTTTAGCATTGACAGAGGTATTGGAACGTCCTTAAATTTATCCTGAAGGTAAAGGTAGAGAAAACACAACAACCATATTTGTTTCTAGGATAATTTAATATAAAACAAAGAAATGCACTACACTTTTAAGAATTGCAATGCCGACATCTGTTAGAGTTGTCGGCATCGAGCATTGGATGCCGGCGTCGATTGGCATACTTATAGTTTACCATTGACAGAGGTGTTGCAAAGTCCTTAAATCTATCCTGAATGTAAAGGTAGAGAAAATACTACAACCTTATTTGTTTCTAGGATAATTTAATATAAAACAAAGAAATGCACTACACTTTAAGAATTGTGACGCCGACATCTTAAATAAACCACCAATTGGCCCATTTTCGTGAGGCTGACTCGTACATATAAATGTGCAACCTTTTATGCGAGTATTACGTAAAGGGAATTGCTGCACTATTGCTTATATGTTATTCTGGTATGTTCTACTCTGCAGTTGGAGCAGCATGGAGCTCAGTTGTCTATGCCAGCAGGTAGGTTAAATGCAACGTGGTCAGCAGGTCCTGCCTGCCCTACTACCGGTTGGTCACTTCGTCTTGGATTTAAAAAAAAAAAAAGATGTGGAGGTTGTACAGAAAAGACTTTGTATGACTTGAAGCAGTGACACGTTTTATATATGTAAATATTTATCTGTATATGAGCCTGTCTCAAAAAGTGATAACTCTCTCTTTTTTTGTCCATTGTAACGATTGACACAAAACGGCACAGAAACGGTTACACTGAAAACACAAAGCCATTTGCTTCAAATCAATATGTATTCTATTGGGATTATGAAACACCATGTAAAAAAACAAATCAGTTTATCCTGAGCAAATGCATAAGCAGATAGTATGTTGATCGTTACAATGGACAAAGTTTTGTACCATATTGCTTAGCACCTTTTGAGACAGTCTCATATATGTATATTATACATGTATATATAAAGTTAACTGACTTAATGTTCCTTCTATGCAACAGTAAATGCTCAATCACTGCACCAGCATCTAAGTTGGGACCGGATGTGGTGGCCGGATCAGCTAAAATAGTAACAGCACAGACTTCCCATGCGGAAGGTCATGAGTTTGAATCCCAGTCAAATCAAAACACTGACCAACAAAATTGATATCTTTTCGCTACCAAGCCTGGTGCTCACCATTACTGTGATAGGAGACAAGGACTAGTTAGCTCAGTATCAGGATAATAATACTGAGTGGTAAATTGAGTCATGGTGCCGGTGGTTTGGTCTTTTAATGGGGCAGTACTATGAAGTCCCCATGGGTACACACCGTCACAAGTAGCTACCCGTCCTGATATGACCAGGATGTAAAACCCAACAAACAAATGTATCTAAGTTGAGTATGTAGAACGAAACCTGGCATGCAGGTGTTTATGGTTTTGAAGATGGTTCCGCTTTCATCATGCTATGCTGTTTGAACTGGTCCCCTGACCACCCCGAGATCTAAGCCGGTGTGGCGGTTTCAGCGCCCGGTCAGTTTCACCGCCCGGTCAGTTTCATGCGCATGCATCAAAATCTAACATCATCGTCACTAACCTTATAAATTTAATATAATGTATTTGGTAAAGATCTTTTCTACATGTGTACAAAGCGATTTGTTTCTAGGTGGTGTGGTTGTAGAGATAGATCACTTTTCCTGTATTTTCTGTATGAAGATTGCTAGCAACCATTGACAATGCCTTGAGTTTGACGGTACGCGCAGTGGAAAACCTTAGTTTCCGCGGTACGCATACACTCAAATGCATTGTCAATGGCCGTGAGCAATCTTCATACAGAAAAAGTGAAATATCTCTAAAACCACATCACCTAGAAACAAATCGTCAAACTCAAGGCATTGTCAATGGTCGTGAGCAATCTTCATACAGAAAATACAGAAAAAGTGAAATTTCTCTAAAACCACACCACCTAGAAATAAATCGCTGGGTACACATATAGAAAACATCTTTACCAAAAACATTATATTAAATTTATAAGGTTAGTGACGATGCTGTTCGATTTTGACGCATGCGCAGAAGCGATGCGTACCGCGGAAACTGTCGGATGGCGGAAACTGCGACACCGGACCAGCGGCTAACCGGCCGTTACCGGCGTTTGTGGCCGGCGACGCCGCCAACTGGTTCCGGCGTGTGTAAGACGCAGCTTTGACCAGCCGGACGTGTGCTGCTCCCCTCTGACGTCATTGAGGGCGTCTCACACCTGCTGCACTGCCCGGCGTCCAGTTTAACTAACAGTTCCCCGCACCCGCATCTCATTAGTGATCAAATTGGACGCAGTGGCCGGGTCAGTAAAGCGCAGGCCTCACGTGCGGGAGATCGGGAGTTCGGCTCCCGGTCCTGTCAAAAGAATGACTTATATATTTGATACTTGTCGCTTCCTAGCCTGTTGCTCGGCATTACTAGGATAGGGCTAGGACTGGTTGGCACAGTGTCAGGATAATGTGACTGAGTGGGATATTGGGTCATTGGTCCGGTGGCCTGATTTCCCAGTGGGACAGCAATATAAAGTCACCATGAGTGCGCACTGCCATAAGTCATTACCCATCCTGATATGACCTTAGATGTTGCTAGGACATAAAACAACAAACAAGCAAAGCAAAGAAAAACCTCCCACTAGAGATAAATCACACCCAACCTGGTTGGCGACCATCAGCGGCACTTTACAAGTCCAGAAAGTGGTGCATGATAATACACTGTTCCAATCACCACTGGCGCCACCCGGCGGATGGATTTCACACCACAATTTCGGGGTAGACGTCGAGAAAGACACTGTTATAGTCATACGCTCGTGTTAAATAGATATACACAGTTCATATAGCCATTAAGTTGTTATATTTTCCTTCGGAGTTTCGGTCAATTTTTTTCTGTTATGTGCCTTATAATATAATTATGAATATTCAAGGAATACGAAATATCCGATAAATATTATATGTACTATATACATTATATATTCCATTTATACCATATTTGTGATGTATATAATATGTACTACCATGTATACTACCATTTATCCTACCATATATAGTATATGCTATATATACGTGTACCGTGTATATTATATATATATACTATATATCAGATATAATTCTACATATGCATTATATATATATCATATGTTATATAAACTATGTATTTATATGTACAAAATATACCATATATACTACATCTACCATATATATTATATATACCATATATTATATGTCCCCCATATATACCGTATATACTATATATACCTTATTATACTGTATATATAAATATAATATTTATATACATATATGGCTGTGTATAATAATGTACTAGGTCAATATAATGTAACAAAAATGCACATATATTTTTTATTTATTATGTTTCTCTATTTCGATTACTATTCCGTTCCGCCGTTCCTGAGTCACTTCCGATAATAACATCACTCACTCCCTAGCCGCTCTGTCTGGTGTTGCAGTTTCCGCCAGTTTCCGCGGTACGCATACACTCAAATGCATTGTCAATGGCCGTGAGCAATCTTCATACAGAAAAAATAAAATATCTCTAAAACCACATCACTTAGAAACAAATCGCTTGGTACACATAGAAAACATCTTTACCAAAAAGATTATATTAAATTTATAAGGGTAGGGTTCTTAATTTCTATTAATTTTGAATAAAACTAATGTTTTGCACTGCGCGTACCATCAAACTCAAGGCATTGTCAATGGTCGTGAGCAAACTTCATACAGAAAATACAGAAAAAGTGAAATATCTCTAAAACCACACTACCTAGAAACAAATCGCTTGGTACACATATAGAACACATCTTCACCAAAAACATTTTATTAAATTTATAAGGTTACTGATGATGCTGTTCGATTTTGATGCAGAAGCGATACGTACAGCAGAAACTGGTGGACGGCGGAAACTGCGACACGGCCCAAAACCCATAGAGGCCTGCCTACCAGTGGTGGTGATTCCCGGGAGGGCTCTCCTCTGTGTCTTTGAAATGCATCAGGTTCCATATATAACCTCCGTTCGGTTTATTGATGGTGCTTGGAAAGAGTGAGAGGGAGGGAGAGAGGGGGGGGGGGGGGGGTAAGGAGAGAAACAAAGAGAGAATGAGAGAACGAGAGAAATGGTCTAGCATCAGAAACATATAGTTAGTATCTAACTTCCTCGGAAGTGGTGGTGAGTGTGTTGGAGACGAGACGTTATACCCCTGTCACACTATGACGTAATGAGCCAACGTGAGCCTGACGTGATCAGTTTTCGTCATTACGTTGCTGTACGTTTGGTTACGTTATGATGACGTCAGAATGACGTTAGACTGACGTCGAGCTACATCACGTTACGTCGTGTTACATCGGCGCGTGTCAAGGTTTTGAACCTGTTCAAAACTTTCGACGTGACGCGAACGTAAAGGTTTACGTTCGCCATACGTTCTGTACACGTTCGGCGAATGTCAATGACGTTAAACAGACATTAGTCAAACCTTCCTCACTACGTTCCACTCGTTGACCCACATTAAAGCCGGTGGAAACGTCCATGCGGCGTTATGGGAAAGTCAGGAGAACGTCAGGAGAACGTACGTTCAGCGTTTCACCAACGTTTAATGACGTAAGTAACGTAAGGTAACGTAAAGCAACGTAGTTCTGGTGATGGAATAATGTTCATAATGTTCCGTGAGCGTCATTACGTTGTCCTCTCTCGTTGAATGACGGTATCACTATGCTTTACCGATGTTACGCTCTCGTCCACTGCGCTGCATCCACGTTCAACTTGTGCCCAAATTTGCATACTACGCCGAGAAGTTCAACGTTCTTCATGTTCTCCCTACGTTGACATCATTACGTCGTAATGTGACAGGGCCTTTAGACAGGCTGGCCAAATGAGTTGATTTGTCTGTTTGTTTGTTTAACGACCCCCCCCCCACCCACCCCCAGCACAAAAAGTAAACATCGGCTATTATGGGTACCAAATGAGTTGAGCGGCCATCTCCCATTTCGATAGGTCCTGCAATTTGAACCCGCAGGTTCAGGTTTAAATCCTGGTCGAGTCAAACCATTGCCTTCAAAATTCATACTTGTCGCTACCTAGCCTGGCGCTCGGCATTACTTGGATAGGGCAAGGAGCTGCGGAATGAGGAAGACAAGTTGATCGCGATTGAAATTTTCGCTGCTTAATCAACTATTTGAACTAAAGTACCAAAAACGACAAATGTTTATGTCACCCGCACTGCCTCCTCCCCCATTCCCTCCCTCCCTCCCTCCCTCCCTCAATCCCCCCCCCCCCCGCCCCCCACACGCCCACACTCCTTGACACATCGATCTTTTACCTGCGTGTGAAAGTGCTGGCTAAATGATGTGCGCATGTGCACAGGGACGTGGGCGGGGTGCGTTCAGCTAACGGTTCGCCGGTCACTTGTTGTGGCAGCGCGGTAATGAATGCGACGTGCAGAGATCGTCACAGTTACTGTGTTAGAGGGAACACCCACACAGACACACAGACACTCAGGCACACAGGCACACAGACACACATACATACAGACACACATGCACACAGGCGCACAGACACACATACACACAGGCGCACAGACACACATACACACAGGCACACAGACATACAGGCACACATGCACACATACGCACATACACAGATACACACAGGCACATGCACACAGGTACACATACACACAGACACACAGGCACATGCACACATGTACACATGCACTTATGCACAGGTACACATGCACACAGACACACATACACAAGGACACACATGCACACATACACACAGACACACAGGCACACATGCACACAGACACACATGCACACATACATACATGCACACAGGCACACATACACACAGACACACACATGCACACAGGCACACAGACTCATACACACATACACACAGACACCCATGCACACAGGCACATAGACACACATGCACACAGATACATACACACATGCACATACACAGACACACATGTACACATACACACAGGCACACATACCCACAGACACACACATGCACACTGGCGCACAGACTCATACACACAGACACACATACAGACAGGCACATACACACATACACACATGCACACAGGCACATAGACACACATGCACACATATACAGACACACATGCACACAGACACACAGGCACACATGCGCACATACACACAGGCACATACACACATGCACACAGACACACAGGCACACATACACACAGGCACACACATGCACGCAAATACAACAACTAACCATACCCACAACTAAACACACCCACAACTAAACACACCCACAACTAAACACACCCACAACTAAGCACACCCACAACTAAACATGCCCACAACCAAATACAACACAACCAAATACACATACAATACACACCCACTACAATACACACCCACTACAATACACACCCACTACAATACACACCAACTACAATACACACCAACTACAATACACACCAACTACAATACACATCCACTACAATACACACCAACTACAATACACACCAACTACACTACACATCCACTACAATACTCACCCACTACAATACACACCCACTACAATACACACCCACTACAATACACACCACCGACAATACACACCAACTACAATACACATCCACTACAATACACACCCACTACAATATACACCAACTACAATACACACCCACTACACTACACATGAACTACAATACACATCCACTACAATACACACCAACTACAATACACACCAACTACAATACACACCAACTACAATACACACCCACTACAATACACTCCAACGACAATACACACCAACTACAATACCTCCCACTACAATACACACCCACTACAATACACACCCACTACAATACACACCCACTACAATACACACCCACTACAATACACACCAACTACAATACACACCCACTACAATACACACCAACGACAATACACACCAACTACAATAGACACCCACTACAATACAGGCCCACGACCAAACACACCCACACACCTACCTGCCCGTTTTGGCACCCTCCACCATGCGCTGAACACGGACAGACTAGTCGAGTCGCCTTGAGAACGGGAACGGGAACTGGCCGTGAAATAAAATGGCGTTAGCGCGCCGCCATGTAGATATTACTGATATCTGGTGAACGCTGCTTCTCCAATTAAACAGACGACAGAGACTTTATAATTAAGGGCCTGCAGACGACATGCGCTGCACGGAACGCTGATTAGCCTGTTTCTGGCGGGCTGCAGCTACACAGCACTGTGGTTGTTCTCCCCGCCGGTGTAGTAAGTTCAAAACACTACCCCACAAAAACACTACGGTAGGGTTTTGAACCTACGTTCAAAACACTACAGTAGTGTTTTGAACCTAGTTGAAGGTAGGTTCAAAACACTACTGTGGCCATGCTCAAAACACTATCATTAAGTTCAAAACACTACCCTTAAGTTCAAAACACTACTCTAAAAAATATGTTATAATTGCTGCATATTTAGTTTCATTTGTAGTAGCATGATGCAGTATGCAGTAAGGTGAGGAAGAATGCAGTAAGGTGGGGAAGTAGGGGGTTGTGACAGTGCATACTCATGGGCGAATTTATAGTAGGTATGTGTGAACATTTTGAAAATGCATTTGATCTCAATGAAACATAGCAATGGAAAGAGCTTGACGGGAACTTAATCATGGTAGCCATATCATTTTTCTAAAGTAAATATCAAGACAATGCCAACGTGCAAAATCACTTTTAATCGTCGAGACATGTCAAACTTTTCGGCGTCAGCTCAACGTATTGGTAGCGGGCGGCCAATGTTATGAGAAAAAAAGAAAAAAGGTTGGCGCGCCGCCCTGATATGACATTAGATGTTGGTAGGACGTAAAACAACAACAACCAAACAAAGCAACCGTTTGGCGCAACGTGTGGGAACAAGCCTCACGCGCGCGGGGCGTGTGACTACCGTTTGAATAACGATCTTCCAGCGCGTTTAACTTATTTCGACACGCCCCATGGCTGTCACATTACGACGTTTCTCGCCAATGCGCGTCGACGTGTGTGATTTTTTGCTGCAACGTCGGGATACGTCAGGAAGCGTTATGCGCACGTTATACCCCAGTCACATGAGAGCCAGCGTCCGCCTCCGACCTCCTTACGCCCAAAAATTTGCCAACCTCCCAGCGTCCCATTTGATACATTGATTCAAATATGTGGTAGGCGCCAGGGCGGCGCCAGGGCGGCGCCAGGGCGGTGCCAGGGCGGCGCCAGATCAGCGCCAGGGCGGGGAGGGTGGTGCCGGCTGTCGCCGTATCAGGGCCGGGGCGGCACCAGGGCAGCATCAGGGCGGTGCCAGGGTGGCACCAGGGCGGCGCCAGGGCAGCGCCATAGTGCCTACCACCCGGTGAGCGCGGCATTGCATATTTTGGCGCCGCTAGGTCGGCGCCAGATCGGCACCAGATCGGCGCCAGATCGGCGCCAGATCGCCGGCAACTCGCCAACCCAGTGCAGCGCCAGGGCAGTGCCAGGGCAGTGCCAGGGCAGCGCCAGGGCACCAACCATTTTGAATGGCGCCGCCGGAACAGGACGTAAGGAGGTTGCACATACAGCAGCAGCAACCTCCTTGCGTCCAAAATTCCCGAAATGGACGCCGGGAGGTTGGCGTCCTCGCAGTGACAGCACTCAATCAGGGCGTAAGGAGGGCGCAAGGAGGACGTTTTGACGTCGCGAATCGATCATAAGCGAATGCAGGCCTCGTGTGACTGGGGTATTAGGCGCATGTTGGTATTCATTGATGGATGGCGACGGTCGGCGAGGATCGGCGGTGTGCGATGAAAGTTTTGCGCTTGCACAAAACTTTGGACATGCGACATCTACTCAAATGTATTCATCAAGACGAGAACTAGAAGCTCTGCTGGCGGACTGATGAACATTTGATTGCAATCCAATGAGACCACACTTACCGGATGGTGTGAACAAGCAGCAGTAGTGGCAGCAGAAATCAACACCCAGTAGACCCCGCCAGTTAAGCTGGAAACTACCCAACTAGAGTAGTTCCAGATTCTGCCGACAAATGTCACTAGCTTATCACACACCATACATACGCATACCGCGTATATGGAATCTTAGCTTAAGGCTTCCTCGGACATTTGAGATTTCAATCCTGTGTGGCAGTAAATCGCAAACCCCTGGAAATTGCACACCCCGGGGTTTGCGATTTACTAGGAAATCACAAAACCCCCCCTGGAAATCGCAAACCCCCTGTGTTTTGGGACTGATTCGGGCCAAATCTATTCAATGCGACCATATTTAACAGAATTACATACTCAAATCGTGAAATTTCATTAAATTAACCCTAAATTCGAAGCGTTATTAAGGCTACCGCCGTAACGGCGGAGATATTAGCAGTAGGGTAAAATACGCCGTGATGTGTGCTGCGGCAATGCTATGTCTATGGGGAGCATTTATTTTTGTAAAATAAATAAAAAAACTTTCATCGAATCGATTAAAAATATCTCAATGCGCGATTGAAGAGGAAGATCTGAGGTATTTAATTTAACCTAAGAGCAATTTTATCTGAAAGTATTAAAAACAGAGATAATAGTGAAAGTTGGGATATTCTGAGTGTCAGTGCCAGTGTTAGCCTTACCAGATCATGGTAAGGCTAACACTCAGAATGGGGGGTTTGCGATCTCCAGGGGGGATATGCGATTTCCTAGGAAATCGCAAACCCCCCATGCCCATATATGGCATGGGGGTTTGCGATTTCCTAGGAAATCACAAGTGGGGGTTTGCGATTTACAGGGTTTGCGATTTCCTGCTACACCTGCACCGGCCAGACAATTCCAACGGTGTGCGAGTTGTTAAATCGACAAGTTAAATTGTGAAGAGAGTGGCGGTAAAATACCAGAAGAAAAATACAATATAGTTGTCTTGTTTTAAGATATATTACAACGGATAAGAGTTTGAATCCTGTTGCGATATGAATATCTGAACATAATCAAGCATTTTTATTATTTTTCCAAGCATTCTTTACGGAGATATAGCACGTGAAATCATATGCAGTTGGGGGAATGTACCCGACTAAAGTAATTCCAGATTCTGCCAACAGATATCGCTTGGCGGGGTCTATTCACCCAGTCCTGCCGACCTGTCGGGTCGGTGTAAGCACCACTTAATTCCCGCCTCGGCTCCCGACAGTCGGCTGGTTACTGGAGTGCGCGCCGTGTCGGTAGTGACGACCTCTGGCGGCGCGTCTGACGGACGCTAATTGGCACGTGATTGCGCGGGGGATTGTGGGATTTGCAAAGGAGGGCCCCTGGTCAATGAAGGCTTTGGCGCCTCTAGAATTTGGATGTGTTATTGGTGGTTGTTGGTTGGTTGGTGGTGGTTGATGGTTGGTGGTGGTTGGTGGTGGTGAGGAGTAGGGGTTGGGGTGGTGGTGGGGATGGGGGTGGAGGTGGGGTGAGGGTTGTGGGGTAGTGAGAGTCTACGAGGCATGGAAACGAAGGATTTGCCCAAATGGCTTTGAAGGTGGGTGTGGGGGGTGTTATGGGAGGGGGGTTGGTTGTTGGAGTTTTACGTCCTAGCAATATCTAAGGTCATATGACTTTATGAGGACGGGTACCAACTTGTGACAGTGCGCACTGATGGCGACTTTATAGTGCTGCCCCACTGGAAGACCAGAATGTCAGCACCGTGACCTGATATCCCACTCAGTCGCATTATCCTGACACTGAGCCAAACAGGCTTGGTCCTATCCTAGTAATGTTGGTGGTGGTGTTTGTTGGTTGTTGGTGGCGAGGGGTAGGGTTTGGGTGCTGGAGTGGAGGGGGGGGGGGGCGTAGGGAGAGTCTACGAGGCATGGAAAGGAAAGATTTGCCACCATGGCTTTGAAGGTGGGGGTGGGGGTGTTTAGGTGGTCGGGTATAGGGTGGACTGGATTAGGTGTGGAGGGATGGACGGAGTAATAGAGGAAGAGAGGGAGGGAGGGGAGGTTGAAGGGAAGGAAGGAGGGGCAGGGTGGAGGGGAGTCAGAAAGGGATACTGACACAGACTGGGCGTAGCAGTAACGTGTTTGTTGTTTTACCTCCTAGCAACATAAAAGGTCATATCAGGACGGGTACCGACTTGTTACAGTACGCACTCATGGCACCTTTATAGTGTTTCCCCACTGGGAGACCAGGCCACCAGCACCATGGCCTGATATCCCACTCAGTCACATTATCCTGACACTGAACCAACCAGTCCTTGCCCTATTCTAATACTGGCTAGCGCCAGGCTAAGAAGTGACAAGTATAAATTGTTAAGTCATTGGGTTGACTGGATCAGGGTTCAAACCCACAAACTCATGGATTCAGATCCCCTGATCTCCCAAAACAGGAGACGGACGCTCAACTCATTCGCACACCCCACCCCGTCTGGTCGTAGCAGTAACAGAAATCATGACGGTAACAGAAATTCTACATATAATCGAAAGTGTATTTGCGGTTTTACGTCCAAGCAACATCTGATTTGACAGTGCATACATACTACCTCTCCTGGTGGTTTTTCTTTGTATAGTGCTGCTAATCAAAGGTAGTGTTGATCAATCAATAGTTCCGTCCTCTAGTCGAGGGTTGGATGCAATGGTTCTCCACTTGTCCCGATGGTGTGCTGTTCTGTAAACCATTTGTAAACCATGATGTTCTTGGTCTCCCTCTACCTCTGCTGCCATTCACCTTCCCTTCCAACAATGTATGGTATATTGACCTCTGACGAATGATGTGGCCAAAATAAATAAGTTTCTTTGTCTGTATAGGCAATACAAGCTGTTTCTTATTTTAATTTTTCTGAGAACTTCTTGTTGGTGATCTTCTTTGTCCATGATATTTTCATCATCCTTCGATAAGTCCACATCTCAAAAGCTGCTAAACGTTTGTACATTTTCTTAGAGATTGTCCATGTCTCAGCCCCATACATTAGAGTAGACCACACATAACACTGAAGAATACGCTTCCTTGTTTGTATTAATATCTTACTTGATGTTAACACTCTATACATTTTGGAGATAACATGCTGCAATATCCCACACTCAAGACTGAAATCACCTCAGCCTGATACTGGGACAATCACGCCTTTAACCTTTCCTCCAAATAACATGTGCCAGACCGAGGTGGCGACAATAACAACAACAAAAAGAGCCAATTGATTTAATGTATTTGGTTTGACTCGGCCGGGGATCAAACTCAAAAGCCACACAGGAAGCGGAGGCAGCGCTCCGGCTAGGCTAATTCGGGCAGGGAAAGAACAAACAGGTTAATTGGTAATTTAACACCAGGAGATATGGTTGGGGGGGGGTCCCCCTGTGGACAATCTTCAACGTTAAAGGCCATCCTCTCAGTATGTGTCAAACGAGGATTGCAACAGTGCTATTGTATCATTTGTTTGTTTGGGGTTTTACGTCCTGGCAACATCCAAGGTCACATCAGAATGGGCACTGACTTGTGTGACAGTGCGCACTCATGGCGAATTTATAGTGCTTCCTCACGGGGATACCAGGCCGCTTGCACCATGACCCAATTTTCCACCTCGTTTGGGGTTTTACATCCTGGCAACATCTAAGGTCACATCAGAATGGGAACTGACTTGTGTGACACTGGGGACTCATGGCGACTTTATAGTGCTTCCCCACTGGTATATGAGGCCACTTGCACCATGACTCAATTTTCCACCTCATTTACATCATCCTGATACTGAGCTAATCAGTCCTAGTAGTAATGCCGGACGCCAGGGTAGGTGGCGACGTAGATAAAGGATTCACCCTGTACTCGCAGTACATGGGTGAATACCAGCCCTATATAAAAATGGTCGAAAAAGTGGGTTAATGAAATGAGAGTCTAATTTCACAATCTAAGAAGCAACATTTATTCTTTGTAGATGTCTTCATATTTACCCGCTACCTTTGAGTTGGAAAATATAATAAAATATCTAGTTTAATAAGATTTTTAAATGAAATCGACGGCGTTCTAGCACCGCCATCTTGTCTTTTTGCATTCTCGCCCATTTCACCAACTCTGTGCCTATATGGGTAGCCATTTGATACTGGAGCCACAGTTTCTAGTTAATGTTCCATACTAAAGCTATTTTCGCCCATCTTTACACTACATTGTCCTTCACTCGTGTACTATAAGTACCGGGTGAATCTTTTATCTAGTGGCGACGGGTATCAATTTATTGTGTAAGTCATTCAGGTAAATCAACCTGGAATTCGAGCCCCCCCCCCCGACCTTCCGCATTGGAAGCCTGCGCTCTTACCGATTAGGCCACCGCGAATAATTGCGTCATGTGGTAGTTGACTTTGCATTATTATGGTGGATTCGTTTTTTTTTTTTTTGGTAATTATGTTTATTCTGCTGAATAAGTCTTTTGTCAGTGCCGAAGCACTGGTCTTCCATCCATTTTTCAATTCAGGGTTATTTACACAAAAGGTATATAGAATAAGGTGTGCAATACCTGTTGAATGAAATTCTGAAACGCAAAAGTTCCATAACAATATGGTACAGTAGTGTCATATAACCAGATCAATATTAGTCAGATCAATGTGAGTATTTACATAGTATTTAGAATGTAAGCAGAAGTTATCTTCTGTATTCAGTTGGTAAACTTGTAGTAAGTTTTAATGTTCAGTTGCAGTTAGGCAAGCAGTATATAAATGTTGGTTTGTTAGGAAAATTCTAGTGTAACTCTAATGTAGTTAGTTATGTGAGTTTATGAATTATGTTGTTGGGGTGGGGTTGTTAATAATACACTGGACCAGCTATGACCAGTGAAGCAGTGGGACCAATCCCAGTGCATTTAGGTCTTAAATTTTACATTTTTACCTGGACTGTCTCTGTCATCGTATATGGTTCACTGGAGATAACAGAGGAACAGCAACAAATTAAAAAAAAGTGGGGTTGACACTCGATCTAATGTTACCCTCCGGTCATCCCGTGGGGGTGATTAGGCTAATGGGTATCGTCATCTGGTCCACATTTATGGTTCAACCCAGCATGTATTACGACAGTGGTCGGCTTTGTTGTGTCATTCAGACAGCCAGCGTTGTTACCGTATTTCCCCGAATCGACGCGCTGTCGTACTCAAGTCACTGCGCATGTGCAGATTGAAGCACCAGCGTCAGCTTGACCTTGTCACCGGTGGCCGAGCTCATGTCGTCGAAAGTCCACGGTGATGGATTCAAGTTGCATAGTCCGATGGTTTTGAGATTTTTTTCTCTCATTTTCTGGTATAAATATATTAGGTTGGTCATTATCTAGCTTACTTCTGTTTGAAGTAACTTTTATTTTTAATGGCTAACTTTTTTAATAGATATTTTAAGTGTATACATACCAAATAAATTTTGGCATGCACACCAAAGCTCTTGACACCATAAAGCGGCTGTCACACTTCACCGGATGGGGGGAAACAGACAGAAAGCGAACAATGTCCAGTTTGTGTCCGTACAAGTTTTGAACATGCACAAAACTAGGAACGGATGCAGCCGGATTGAAGTCTATGATTCTTGTCTGGTTTGAGTTTGTTTCGTCCGTTAGCTATCTGTTCATGTCCGTTTCCTATCCATTTCATGTCCGTTTCATGTCTGTTCGTCCAGCAGTCATTTACCTGATAGCGCAACATTTTGACACATTTTAATACATTTTGATACTTATCACCACCAGACTAGACAATTCAGTCTGTTGCTCAATCCGGCGAGTTGTGACAGCCGCTTAAATTTCTGCAGCAACATATTTTATTAACAGCTCTGACAACAGTTGAAGAACTAATGTTATGGATAGCAGCTCATCGTGCAGTAAGCTCTGCGGAAAAGGTATATTGCTTGGTCTTTCCCGTTTTTTAATAGTTGAAAGAAATAGAAAAGTAATCTCTTTTTACGAATCTAAATGTTGAGGTGGACAAACAAGCCAGTCAGCATCAAACATCCACATATTGACTTATCGTGAGCAGGGTGCTTATGTCTGAACTGAACTGAATTGATTAATGGAAGGGGTTATTGGGAACCCAGTCCACCCCCACCCGACCCCATCAGCTGCTGTAGTCTAGACTGAAATGTGGACAGTGTGTTTTCGACTTTTAATCCCCTTTTTTGTGTGCACCAGTAACACTAACAATTTAATGAAATTGTATCCAAATCTGGTATTTAGTAAAAGGCAGAAAAGCATAAACCTACTTGAAGCTCGAAATCAGATATAAAGTGGTGGTTAAATGGCCAGACATATATATATATATATGATGTATAATGCATTATACGAGTATTAATGCAAGGGGAACATATACTTTATATATCTATTCCTCTATGATGAATTGTGCCCCCCCCCCACCTATCGGGATAATTGGTGGGTTGGACCCCCCTCTCACTACACACACTGGTAAATAGAATATATATATATATTTTACCTCGGTATGCCGCCTCTGGCTAGCCGTAGGCTAGGGAGAAGGAAGCACATCCGGGTCCAGCAATTAGCATAAGTAACTCACAACGGGAGGACGTTTGTGAGTTGCTCCACAGGATTTATCTACTACTACTGCTTTTATCCAAAAGTAAGTACTGTTTCCTTCGATAACTTTGTTTATCATGCTCTATAGCATCTTTTTATGAAAGTTCAGAACTTTCTTCAGTCCTGTTTGGACTTTGTACGTTTTTTAACTTACGGATAGAACATTGCGTGCCGCTGGCACAAACGAAACCGATACTGAGTTCTATCGACACCTGTTTTTCAGACAGGGAGAAATGGCAACCCGAGTTGCTCATTTCCTAAGAAAAGTCTCCCGGATCCTAATAGAGGATGATGTTGGGGATGCTTCTGGGTGTTTTTTATAAACACCCCTGACCGGTTTAAGGCGAACCTCCGAGTTTCGTAATATTTTCTCCAACTTGTTGGCGCTGTAGCCACAGGTGGGAGAAGTGTACGGAACAGAGAGAGGGGCCGATCTCACGATCGATGCCCTCCGTTTGGTTGGTTTCGTTACCACACACCTACGGCAAATTTAGCTTCACGCCTGTACTGACACGTTGCAAAACACGTTCTCTGTACCATGTTCCTCAACCCAGTTTACTGGCTTACACTTGTGTAGTTGAGATGATTCCGGGTTAGTAACGCTTTGGTTTCGTTACAGTTCCCGATGGCCACTCGCCGGAATAAGCCGCCCGCTGCAGCGGTGGGTGTCCCCCCTACGGATTACGATTCGTCTCCACCGGCTACGGCTCCGCCGTCCCCACATCCTGGGGCTCATGCCTCGGATCAAGACAGTGATCACGCCCCTCAACCAGTGGGGTGGGAGGCGAAAATGGCGGAGATGATGGAGGAGAAGATGCGCCTTTTCCAGGCGCAGACCTTTCCAGATCCTTCCCAAATCCCTGATGAGGATTGGGAAGACTTTTCTGAGGACGAAGAGGACACGCTTTCGGCACCTGAGGTTCCGAAACCGAAAGCGCGGGGCAAGAAACGCCGCCCAGTGAGCAGTTCTGGTGACGAGTTCACAAAGAAAGCGAACTCTAAGCGCTCCAAAAAGTCCAAAAAGAAGAAGAAGAAGAAGAAGAAGGACTCCTCTTCAGACTCGTCGTCCGACTCTTCTTCCACCGAGTCGGATTCCGACACGGAACGAGCGGGAGTCTACGCCAAAATAGGCGTTAAAGCTGGCAAGAAGATTGTCAAAAAGAAAGCTCAGAAAGTGCGCACCACTACCATGATGCGCAAAACGGTGAATAGCCATTTCACTACGTTTAAACCGATCGAAGTCATCAACAAGTTGACTGAGCAGATTTCAGGAGTTAAGGGCATTCCTGCTTCGGTTTTCAAAGAGATGGATTCCGGCATTCATCTTTCCGACGAACGCCGTCGTTATGAAACTTCCCTCTGCCTGATCCATAAGGCAGTTTTGGGTGCCTTGACGTCTGTTATCCCTGTGGCTAACAGGATGCAGACAGAGAACAAGTTCTCGTCTTTGGCGCGGGTTATGGACCGGGGCATAGCTTTGTTAGCAGCCGCTAGTAACTACATGACCCATCGGAGATTTGAAAACGTTTTCAAATCGGTCACCACAGATGCCGGAAAAGAGGTTGCCCGCTCGAACAAGGTAACGGACCATGATGGTAAGGAATACACCGTGTATTCCGGACCTACCCCTATCAAGAGCAAACCGCTAGATAAATCCAAGATGTTTGGGGGTCAGCTAGCTTACCTGTACAAACAGGTAGAGGTCGACTACAAGAGTGCTAAAAACACTGAAGCAAAGAGTCGTCGCTTCCAAAACCCAGCAGGGTTCAGAAAGTCTAGGACGGATTTTCGATTCCGCAGAGGAGGAAGGCCGTTCAGGGGCGGACCGTCCTTCCAGTTCAACCAGCGAGGAAGGGGCCGAGGCGACAGGCCGGCCTCAAACTGGAACGACAACCGCGGCTACAAGAGGGATTTCGTTCCCAAGCCCCAGTTCCCGAAACAAGGGAACAAGTAGAGATTTCCACACAAACAGTGCAGCCTCCTGACCCTACAATGGTCACGGAGGAAACTCAAACTGAAGTAAGCCTTTTTCAAGCAGGGAATGTTTCTAATTGTTTACATCAATGGCAACAGTTAACCACTAATCCAGAGGTCCTGAATATTGTTAAAGGCATTCACATCCCTTTCACACAATTGCCTATACAAAAGAGAGCGCCTTTTCCGTATCAGTTTAATTCACTAGAAAAATCTCAGCTAGATCACCAGGTTCTACTGTTTGAGTCTAAGGGCATTGTCAACAGAGTTGAACATACTGAAGGGGAATATATTTCCAATATCTTCTCTACTCCTAAACCTGATGGTTCAATCCGAATGATTTTAGATTTAACTCAGTTGAATGAAATCATTGAATACAAACATTTCAAAATGTTTTCTTTAGAAACAGCTCGTGATTTAATTACCCCAGGGTGTTGGCTAGCGAGTGTTGATTTAAGGGATGCGTACTACACCGTTCCTATTCACCAGACAGATCGGAAATACCTACGTTTTCTCTGGAATGGCCAACTTTTTGAATTTACATGTTTACCTAATGGTTTGGCCTGCGCACCGCGTCTGTTTACTAAGTTGTTGAAACCAATTTTTGCACACATGGCAAAATTGGGGCATTGTATGTTTCCATACATAGATGATTCTTTTATTATGGGCCAATCTTTCACGCAATGTGAACTCGCTGTTAAAGATTTATGCAAAATTTTCACCAAATTGGGTTTCTTCATACATAACAAGAAATCAGTTTTTTCTCCTACTCAGGAGCTTAAGTGTCTCGGGTTCATTCTGAACACCACGGCTATGACCGTTTCGCTTACACGCCAAAAGAAAGATAAGCTTTACCGCACAGCGATACAGCTGTTAGACACTTCTAGGCCAAAGATTAGACAGGTCGCGGTCCTTATCGGGGTCATGGTTTCGTATAGTCCAGCTATTCTATACGGAGCGGCACACATAAAATCCCTCGAAATTGATAAAAATTTGGCGCTGGCCCGCGCAAAGGGAAACTTTGAAAAGACCATGTTTATTTCGGAGAACGGCCTAGCCGACATTGATTGGTGGCTAAACCACTTTGACCATTCCCCCAATCCCATTAGAATGGGAGAGCCTGACACTACCGTTACCACTGACGCGTCTCTCCAAGGGTGGGGAGCACATCAAAATGATGTAGCAACGGGAGGAAGATGGCTAGAATCGGAACTCCCCGATCATATTAACGTTCTAGAACTAAGGGCCATTTACTTGGGATTAACCAGTCTAGTAAAAATACCCAAAAATAATGTACGTATCCTCACGGATAACACCACAGCTATGGCTTATGTCAGAAATATGGGAGGTACAAAATCGATTAAATGTAATGCAATGGCACTTCTCATTTGGAACTGGGCTCAAACCTTTGATGTCTGGTTAACTGTTAATCACATTCCAGGCACACAAAATTGTCTAGCTGACAAGATGAGTCGCCAGTTCCATGATCACTTAGAGTGGTCACTTAATCCATCCATTTTCAAACACATTTGTCACACATGGGGTTCACCTCAGATCGATTTGTTCGCTTCGCGTAATAACTTTAAAATTCCAAAATATGTTTCGTGGCACCCGGAACCCAATGCTTGGCACATTGATGCCTTCTCCCTAAAGTGGCGACATCATTTCTTTTACATTTTCCCCCCCTTTACTATCATTAGCAAAGTCGCCAGAAAGATTCAAATGGAGGGGACACACGCCATACTCATCGTCCCCGAGTGGCACACGCAACCGTGGCTACCGACGTTACTAGCCACAGCCAAAAGCAGCCTTCGCTTCCCAAGATTCCGAGGAAACCTCAAACATCAGGGACCACTAGAACGCCACGGAAACGTGTCGACAACTCCGTTAGTGGCATTCCTTTTTTAAATAAATATTTAGAACAGTTTTGCTTAGACAAAATTACACAACAGCGTTTGGTTGATGATGCGTGGAGAAAAGGAACGGTGAAAATGTATACTACGTATTTAAAGAAATGGGGTATTTATTGCCTGCTTAAGAAAGTCAAGCCAATGACTCCCACAGTATCCCAGGTAGGACTCTTCCTACGTTACCTAGAGGACGAAGGCCTAGGATATGGCGCTATTAACGCTGCCAGATGTGCTCTGTCGATAATCCTACCGCGGGTTAATGGACAAACAATGGGTAAACACCATGTTATTTGTTGGATCATACGATCAATTTATCAGAGGAATCCGCCTAAACCCAAATATAATAGGTTTTGGGATGTTTCTCTAGTGTTCAACCTCTTCAAGAAATGGCCAGAAAATAAGTTTCTGGACGTTAAACTTTTAGGTTTCAAAGTCGCAGTTTTGCTTCTCCTGGTCACTGGACACAGAGGCCAAACTATAGTTGCCCTGTCGCTGAATGGTCTAGAAATTGACAGTAAAGAGGCCACGTTTGATTTATCAACTTTATTAAAATCAAACCGATTAGGTGACCCCCTTTCTACGATAGGGGTGTCCAGTTTCACTCAGGATCGCAAGTTATGTGTCGTATCTGCGATACGAAATTATATATCCAAGACAAGATTAATAAGAAACTCAAGACAGCTATTGGTCAGCTTTATTAAGCCACACAAGGCCATTTCCAGGGATACCCTCGCCCGATGGACAATGAATGTGTTAAAACTGGCGGGAGTAAATACAGACAGGTACTCATCGCACTCTACACGTGGTGCAATGGTGTCCAAGGCAAGATTGCTAGGCATCTCCGTTAAACGGATCCTAGCTCACGCGGGATGGAAAACCGCTACTTCGTTTGCTAGACATTACCACAAACGACTAGAGAAGCCTCAGCCGATAGCGCACAGGCTACTCACCAACTGAAAGAGAGAGGTAAGAAAAACATTGGTTTTTCCTCTTTTTTGCCATACAAATCGCTTTTCCATTGTTGCATACATAAGACATAATCACTAAAGAATAATAACAAAACAAGAATATCAGGATAAAAATTATTTTACGTAAAGGTCTCCCTAGCCTACTGCTAGCCAGAGGCGGCATACCGAGCTAAAATAGATTAGTTAGACGAATCTTACCTGGGTATAGATGATGGATAACTATTGTTTTACCGAGGTAGAAGCCTCGGTTAGACGTGGGCGAGGGCCCACCCACCACGCCCTGCCACGTCTAGTCAATCACTCAATTTAGCATGAGGTCACTTGACCTTAGGTTGTTTTTTAGAATCATTTTTATCCTGAATTAGTAGGTAAAGATTGCTGGACCCGGATGTGCTTCCTTCTCCCTCGCCCACGTCTAACCGAGGCTTCTACCTCGGTAAAACAATAGTTATCCATCATCTATACCCAGGTAAGATTCGTCTAACTAATCTATATATATATATAAATTATATATATATATATATATATATATACATACATATACATACATATACATACATATACATACATATATACATATCATTGGTTGGAACCGACCAAAAATTCATTTTCCATTCTTAAGTTGAAAAGTATGTTACTGTTGATTTTAGTTATCATATACCACTTGTGATTTTACCAGTTGTATGCTCTACGCACATTTCTGTGCTCTATTTTACCTGTTTGAAATGTAATATTTTACACAGATCTGTTTAACCACTGTATGGCTCCCCAATAACCTATATTTACTTTGTGTGCAGGGTGTCTGTGTGTGTGTGGGGGGGGGGGGGGGTCATTAAACAAACAAACAAAACAAAGGTACCGATCGAAGAGGTCTGAGTTTGTATCAGTTGTGTAGGTGTAACTGGTCCAATATAAAATAATGTCGGTGGGGGTTGTGAAAATGGGAAATATTGCGCCTAGCGCGGGACTCGAACCCACATCTCTTTGCATTCCGGGCCAGTGTGCTAACCATTACACTACCCAGGCTCCCTGATGTCACCACACTACCCACGCCTACCTGTCTATGCGGCTCCTTACCTGAGAGGTTGGTGCAGACTACTACACTTGTCCCCCTGGAATTGTAGGTATTTTAATGCTTACAATTCCATACATACAAGCAATGCACGCACATATACGATATACATACACAGGGTAGGTCTAACAACCATACAATGCAAAGCTTGTACATGATCCTGGCAACCAGTTCATGGGGGAGGGGTGAAAATGGGAAATATTGTGCCTAGAGCGGGACTTGAACGCACATCTCGTTGCATTTCGGGCCAGTGTGCTAAGCATTACACCACCTAGGCTCCTTGATGGCACCACACTACCTACGCCTACCTGTCTATGCGGCTCCTTACCTGAGAGGTCAGTGCAGACTACTACACTAATAAACATGCATGGCACACCTCTCCTTTCACCAGGTGTAATGTATGGACAAGCTCTTCTTAATTGTGGGGGGCATCTTGGCATGTAGATAAAGGATTCACCCACTACTCGCAGTACAGGGGTGAATACCAACCCTATATAAAAACAGTCGAAAATGCGGGTTAATGAAATGAGGGCCTAATTTCACAATATAAGAAGCAACAATTATTCTTTACGTCTTATTATTTTCCCGCTACCTTTGAGTTGAAAAATATATAATAAAATAGCTAGTTTAATTCGATTTAAAAGTGAAATCGACGGCGTTCTATGGCCGCCATCTTGTCTTTTTGCACTCTCTCCCATTTCACCAAATATGTGCCAATATATGTAGCCATTTGATCATGGAACCACAGTTTCTACTTCCTGTTCCATACTAAAATTATTTTCTCCTGTATTTAACCTACATTGTCCTTCACCCGTGTACTACAAGTACTGGGTGAACCTTTTATCTACTTGGCATGATGCCAATTAATGTCTAAACCACATCAGCTGACAACATTTAACTCCCATGTATCACAGACCGGATGTGGTTACCGAATCGGTAATAACACTCTGGTTGATTTCCTGTCCGGAAGATCCAGCATTCAAATTATGGCCGAGTCAAGCTGTTGACTGACAAAATTGATGCTTGTCGCTCAGTACCTGGCCAGCCTCACTGTATTACATGTACTAAGGTAAAGCAACGACTGGTTAGCTCAGTATCAGGATAATGTGACTGAGTGGGATATTGGGACACGGTGACAGAGGCCTAGTCTCCCAGTAGGTGTGCATTGCTCACAAGTTGGTACTCATCCTAATATGGCCTTAGATGTTGGTAGGACATAAAACCCCAACAAACCAGTCAGTTACCTGGGGAATGACCGAGTGGTGGGAACAGCAGCCAATCAGGAGGCAGTGGGCAAGGCAATCAAAAATGTATGGTAGGCATGGAGTCTGTCTGTTGAGGTTTCACGTCCTGGTAACATATAAGGTTATATCAGGACAGGTACCGACTTGTGACAGTGCGCACTCATGACGACTTTATAGTGCTACCCCATTGTGACACCAGGCTGCGGGCCTCATGATGACATGATATCCCATTCAGTAACATTATCCTGACAATCAGCTAACCAGTCCTGTCCCTATCCTAGTAATGCTGAGTGCCAGGCTAGGTGGCGACAAGTATCAATTTTGTATGTCATTGGTTTGACTCGGCTGGGATTCGAACTCCGGACCCTTCCTCATTGGTGGTGGTACTTCTCATTCCATACCGAACCAAATGAAATTTGATAAATTGCCAACAATAAACTTATGGTTATATCACGAATGAGAATATGCCAACCAAAGCTGGTTTCCAAGTAAATATGACATTGCTAGCGATATGAGGGAGAATGGCCTACATGACCAAGACAAAATTGGATTGAAAATTTGCCAAAAGACCTGAAATTTCTCATCCCTGTATATTAAAGAAAAATGCGGTGGGGGGGGTGAAACTGGCTGAGTGAGTGTGTGACTGCTCACTGGCGGAAGTGAAGCGAACCGACTTGCCTGTATAATTGCAGACTGCCCGCTACCCAAGATGTTCAAGAGCAATCCATTCACCACTAATACCAGTAGAAGTAGAACACATATGAGACTGTCTCAAAAGGTGATAACTCTTTTTTTTTGTCCATTGCAACGATTGACACAAAACAGCACAGAAACAGTTACACTGAAAAAACAAGAACATTTCCTTCAAATCAATATGTATTCTACTGGGATTATGAAACACCATGTAAAAAAAAATCAGTTTATCCTGAGCCAATGCATAAGCAGATAGTATGTTGATCGTTACAATGGACAATGTTTTGTCCCATATTGCGTAGCACCTTTTGAGACAGTCTCATATATAAGCAGATAAAATTATACAATAGACTCATACATAATAATATGAGTATAACATCTTATGCAATACATCGGAAGTACTATGTGTAGTGGATAGTTTGGGGATCTATTTAGGCAGATCATACAGGGACATAATGGTGAGTATGTCAGTACCTGTCATGTTATGCCCTTGGAGTTTATCAGTTTATCCTGAGCCAATGCATAAGCAGATAGTATGTTGATCGTTACAATGGACAATGTGTTGTCCCATATTGCTTAGCACCTTTTGAGACAGTCTCATATATAAGCAGATAAAATTATACAATAGACTCCATACATAATAATATGAGTATAACATCTTATGCAATACATCGGAAGTACTATGTGTAGTGGATAGTTTGGGGATCTATTTAAGCAGATCATACAGGGACATAATGGTGAGTATGTCAGTACCTGTCATGTCATGCCCTTGGAGTATAAAAGGAACGGTTCAAGGTCATCGATAAAAGCTGATTGATACCAAATCGGGCACTGTTTGGAAGCCTACTTGTGGTTCCTACATTATCACTAAAGATGGCTTTTGAGTCTGTTCCACTGGTTTCAGTTCCACGGAACAGTGTAATAATGACTGTGCTGCTTGCCATGATGGTCCATTGACTTGATTTGTTTGTTTGTTGTTTTACATCTTAGCAACATCAAATGTCATATCAGGATGAGTACCGATGGGCAATTCTTGGGAACTTTATATGCGCACTCATAGCAACTTTATAGTGCTTCCCCACTGGGAGACCAGGCTTCTGACACCATGACCTGATATCCCATTCAGTCATGTTATCCTGATACTGTGCTAACCTAACATATCCTATTAATACAGATCGGCTGCCAGGCTAGGGAGCGACAGGTATCAATTTGATAAGTCATTGGTTTGACTCGGCCCAGTCTCCCAGTGGGACAGCACTCATAACTGCCATGAGTTCGCACTGGCACGACTCGATATCCATCCTGATATGACCTTATATGTTGCCAGGACAGACAAAGAAAACAAACACAGACTCCCGGCAGATACATCGCGTTTTGATGTGAAAAGGAGCATACCTAGGCCGCCACAATATTACATATAGTCGGTCAGTATTTCGATCTGACACTGCCAAGAATCGACACAAATAGCTGTTATTAATTGTGCAGTAAATCGATCCATTCTGACACCTTCCATCCGGTGGGAATCATCTGCAGAAGCGGGACGTAGCTCAAGCGGTAGAGTGTCCACCTGTGAAGGTGTGGGTCATCCGGTCGATCCTGCTCAGTGGACCCATTTGCAGTTTGGGTTATTTTCCGTTCCAACCAGTGGTCCACAACTGA